>CM062817.1:1776561692-1776889192 GCA_031772625.1 Pinus tabuliformis | reverse complement strand
TGGTCAACACCACATTTGGGGGCTGAATGAAGCAATATGTAATGTTATTAGTGCTACCCTTCTTATATTTAATGTTCAAATGGAAATTTCGCGTATATGTGGACCATTTCTTACGGTTATCATTTTACAACATTCCTCGTGTCTGGAACAGTGGTTAACACCACAATTAGGGGTTGACTGAGGCAATCTGT
The DNA here is from genome assembly GCA_031772625.1 of Pinus tabuliformis. Taxonomy (NCBI): domain Eukaryota; kingdom Viridiplantae; phylum Streptophyta; class Pinopsida; order Pinales; family Pinaceae; genus Pinus; species Pinus tabuliformis. The sequence continues at coordinate 1,776,889,001 of CM062817.1, read as the reverse complement.
AATGTTATTAGTGCTACCCTTCTTATATTTGATGTTCAAATGGAATTTTTGCATATATGTGGACCATTTCTTATGGTTATCATTCTGCAACTTTCCTCATGTCTGCATAAACTAAAGAGGTCAATTATCTATGTGGATGATCGTCTCCTTCCTGAAAATGTAATTTTTCAATATCAGAAAGCTTGCATGATTGAATACATATCCTTATAGTAGGTGGGGTATTTATGAATAGTATTAGAGAGTGTATGACTGTGATAGGCCACTCAATGTCCTTATTTGGTGACAACTAAACCAATAACACAATTAGAGGCATCTATCTCAACCTTAAATGGTTGTTGCAAGTTTGGTAATGTGAGGACTAGTGCAGAGAAAAGGTGCTTTATCTCAATGAATGCCTTTTGTTGTGACTCACACCAAATCATTTTTTCTTTCACTCCATCCTTTGTAACTTGAATAAGTGGCCAAGTGATATGAGAGAACCCCAACATGAATCTTTCATGGAAATTACCAAGGCCCAATAAGTTGTGAAGATGTGTTAGAGTTGTTGGGGATAGCCAATCCCGAATGACTTGGATATAGTTCCAATATGAAGGAAAAATCATGTCGGAACCTGGAGCAGTCATAGAAACAAGAACCCGATAGCTACACAATCGATCAATTTCAGAGTATCTCATCAAGTGGAAGAACTTACCCGCTAAAGATTCCACATGGGAGGACAAGCATTTTATACAAAAGCATCAAGAACTACTCAAGTGTTGAGGACAACACTTTTTGAAGGAGAAGGGCATGTTAGGTCCCTATACTACTAGTGTAACCCCTTATTGTTATTAGTATAACCCCCTTATTATATTGTTGTGCTCATGTAGTCCCCATATTGTTATTATTATGCCCTATAGAAGCCCACTATTGCTATTATTCTACCCTTACATTATTATTGTTATGTCGGCTCTGATTATATTTTGACCCCTTAGACTCCTATATATAGAAAGGAGGTCTTGTCATTTCTATCATCCAAGAATTGTTCATTTGTGTAATGTAAATGAGGTTTCCCCCTCGAAGAGGCTGATTTTGAAGGCATTCATCTATCTTTTCTTCTATTTTGTGAGCTGGTTTCATAACAGATATTAGTTGGATCCACATGCATGCCTTTTTCATTAATTATGTAGCCTAGATATTAGACTTGATCCATGCCAAAGGAGTGTTTCTCCAAGTTCACACATATTTTGTGTTTCCATAGGGTTTGAAGGGTCTACCAAATATGTTGCAAATGCTCTGCCCAACTCTTATTGAAGAAGAGGATATCATCTAGATATACAATGATGAAGGAGTTAGTGAAGTTTTAGAATATACCATCCATTAGCCTCGTAAAAATTGCAGGGAAATTTGTTAACCCGAAGGTCATGACCAACCACTCAAAGAGACCATCCTTTGACTTGAAGCTTTTCTTCCATACATATGTGGATTCTATTTGAACTTGATGATAGCTAAAATTCAAATAAAACTTGTTGAAGTACTTAGCCCATTTTAGTTGGTCAAGAAGGTCATCAATCAGTGGAATCAGGTATCTATTCCTTACAATGATTTTATTCAGTGCCTGATAATTAATCTAGAGTCTCCAAGTCACATATTTATTCTGCGCGAGTACAATTGGGCTTCCATAAGGTGAGGAACTTGGTTAGATGTGCCATTTTTGTAGCAAATCCTAGATCTTCCTTGATTTCCTCATTTTCCAGCAGAGAGAGCTGGTGGATCAAACCATTAGGTATAGGTGCTTTGAGAGTCATATTGATCGAATGCTTAACCTAACAGTGCAAAGATATCCATGTGGGTGAGGAGAAGATGTCCCTATACTCTTCCATGACCTTATCAAATTTCTTTTGTTGCGCGGAGGAACCCTTTCTGGGGGCCATGGATTTGACCACGATCTTCCCCTTACATTGAGAGTGAATTAGGAAGAAATTTTTTTATCGGTCTAGGAGATGACCTTACTCCATTACTTAGCTAATATCAAATAAATGGAGGTAGGCAAGGCTACCTCCCATATCCTATACAGGTTTTTGTCCAAAGTAATAATATCAATATGAGGTCTAGACTCATATAAAGCATGACATTTCAACACATATGGTTGACCTCATAAAACATATCAAACTTCAAGCTGAGAAAAATCACATAGTACCTCATCCATGAAAGGCTTGATGTTGTAACGAAGGTGACACTACTAGTTGATGCAAAAATCTCACACTTGGTGGATCCACCTTATGGTGTATCAATATAGGTGTGGTGTTGTTAGCATGACCAAATGTTCAATGACCTCTATTGTGATGAGGTTATTTTGACTCTCACTATCGACAATGCACTGCAACAAAGAACCCTTCACTTAGATTTTTGAGACAAAGAGACACTCACCCTCCTTTGGATCTTCAAGCACGATCTTCTTGACCTTGATGGTGGAAATAGTGGCACTAGGTTCTACATTAATGATCTATTTTCCCTTGTTAGGTTCTGGCTAAGAGTCGAAACATGCATTTGAATATAAATATTTTAGCTCAACCACTAGTGACTTCTTTTCCCAACACTCATTTGTGTTATGAGTGGGGATCTTGTGGAACTCACACCACTTTCTTGTGTCATTCTTTGTCTTCCCATTGCTATTCTTTGCTTGTACCTTTGATGGGTTTTCTTGGGTCATTCCACCTTGGATATGTCCTTTGTTCTATGGCTTTGAGGTGCCATTTCTCCCCTTCAGATTTGCAGATCCAATGTCTCACTTATTTTGTTTGAATTTCTGCTTGATCTTGAAAACATATCGCTATGTTGGGCCAAGCCAGGAGAAGGATAGGAACTCCATTTCTTCCTCGATTAATTTGTGTAGACAACCATGATACTTGAGTACCATATTTTTCTTAGATTCCTTGATACCTATCTTTGTGCATAGGGTATGGAAGATATTTGTGGGCTCTGATGCTTATTGGTCCCTTTCTTATCGTAATGTGGACCATTAATGTACTTGTCTTCATAGCTCCCAACAGGATAATATTTTTCCTTAATGACATCTTAGAAACAATCCCAAGTGAGTGTGGTTTACAATAGGGAGGACTCCTCCTCATCCCTTTGCCCATAATATGTTTCCCATTAGTCCTTGACATGGGGGTGTCCTTGAGGATTGAAAATGTAATATTTTCCCTATCAGAAAAATTATAGACCAAGAAATATACTTCCAACATATTTAACCATCTATTGAGAGCACCTGCATCTACTTGGCCTTCAAATATAGGAATTTCAAATTTGACTTGTACCATAAGGGGTTCACGCCTCCAAAGTGACCGTTAGATGAAACTACTTTTCCCACTGGTATCCACCAAAGGATCTGGGAAAAGTTATCCATCATCTCGTTCCTTTGTTGCTCGAGGGCTTCTTCGAGATTTTTTTTGAAAAGATCTCATGCTCCCTCATATTCCTTTACTTCCACCATGGGAGGTCATCAAGATCGGTGAGGCCAATCTTGAAAGGGCTCAACCAATTCAAGTCTGAACTCCTTATACCCCAACCTCATTGGGGACATGCACAAAAAAACAGATAAAGAGCTGACCACTTTGATAACACTGATCTAGATTTATGAAGGAATGAAATGTAATATATATTTTAAAAAAAATTTAGAGATACAATGAAACATAAATTCAGTTAATAAATAGAAAATGTTGAAAGTTGTTTACACACAGAATGGAAAATAACTAGTTGAGGTGGTGGTAGCTTATCAATGAGAAGAGATGTGATGGATACATGCCTTCTTAACTATCTTAAAATAAGGCTCAAAGGCCTTTTAATCATGAATAAATAGTTAGAAACCCTAAGCATCCAAAAACGTAACCCTAGGAGATGAAGTGCCAAAAGGTATGGGCCATGATGTGGTTAGTTGGAATGTTAACTTCCTGGGATCATAACATTGGCATGTGATATATGTTTGGTGCACACAAAATCTTGTTAGAAACGTTTTTCTGAGGAAAATAATTTTTGACTAAAAATGTCAGTCAAAGGCTCCCATTTTCCCATTTCCCCAAAAAGCACCATTTAGGGCCTCAAAACGATTTTGGAAGTTCAAAGCCTGAAAAATGCCAAAAATATAAGACTATTGAACTAGGAAATTGTACTGAAAAATAGAAAAATGAAAGGAAACAATGTTGGAGTTCGAAGTGGAATAGGTGGGTGGCCACCAATATACACCAGGATCAATACCCTTACTTTTATGGTAATCAATCTAGCAAATGGAAGTCAAAGAGAAGAGAAGGCAGTAGGTGCTTGTCAGTTTGGCAACCGAGCCAATGTGTGTACGAGGTCAAAGAGAAGAGAAGAAAACGGGTTCTTTCCGAGTTTGGAAACCAATTGAGTGTGTTTACGAGAAGAGAGAAGGCCATTTGGTGCTTGTTGGGTCTAGAAACCTTTCTAGTGATGGTAAAACAAGCAACTTAGAACAAATTAAGATAAGTATCAATATTTCATTTAGTTTCGAATTTCTAAATTATGAACATAATCTTAAGGTTATGATTTATGATGTTTGGGTTTTAAGCTAAACAATTGTGATATTTATCTACATGATGATTTGATATATGGGCTAATTTGACTTGTTATAGTAGGAACCAAAGTAGAATGGAAAATGTAAGCTCACTGATAAGTTACCAATGAGGTATGATATGAATTTATTATCATTCCTTATGGTGAATCTAATGGAAATTTATGTGCTTTGATGTAGGAAAGCATTGAATATTTCCTAATTTGGGTGGTTGGAGTTGGTTACAAGGTTGATAGCAACAAAATTGAAGGAATGAAAAACATGTAGCAGTATGTTGGTGAAAATATTTCTGGGACAAGGCCATTGTGGGACACTAGTGCCAATTGTGCCAATGCATTTCCATAAATGCACGCTATGACCAATATGATATCCTTGAGGTAGGGATATGGCTTGGTTGAGGGACCCTTCCAATGCAAGGAAACCTTTCCAGGGAATGGATCGCCTAAGGAACTGGGAAGCAGAGAAGGGGATGCCTGAACTTGGAAGGTGAGTACTGCATGGAAGGGGGGTGTAACTAGATTCCCTAAGGAACTAGGAAGTAAAGAAGCAAATGACGGGGAATAAATTTTCTTTAGGTCATTAGCACCACTGGTCGGAGCCAACAACATATTGAGAGTGTGCCCAAAAATAATGAGTCGGTAACTGTTCACTAAAGGAATAAGGAGTGCAAGGATTGTAGCAATCGATAGTGGAGCCACACAACACTCCAAGGAAAATAACAAGTCCAAGTTGGATTAAACACATATAAAACATCAAAATATTGCTTCAGAAGGACCACCAGGGTATGGATGAATTATAAATTGATGTTTATCATAGATTTTGTTCGACGGTTGAAGAAAATACATAGAACATTGTAAATGTTGTAAAGAATTGTGTAAATAAATCTCCGTAGACAATTTTTTTTTTAGCATGTTCTATGTTTTATATGGAAAAATAACACCAAGGATGGTGTTCCCCCAAGGGAGAGGGGTTTTTGATAGCCCTCAATTATTTTTTCATCTTATGAATGCAATGTATACATTTCATGTATTTTGATTTTTAAATTAGAAAATGGGTTGAGTAAAGGGACACATATTCCAAAGAGTGAGGATGGTTACTTGTTGGGGATTCTTAGGTTTCTTGTTGTAGGAAAAATATGGGTTGTGTTAACAAACATTAAAGGGTAGTTGTTATGTTCTTAAATAAGCTGGTCGTCTAAATTAAATGGAGCGACACGAAAAAGATGCAGACCATGCTTGCTTGGAAAATTAACAAGACATAAAAAGGAAAAAATAATTGATTGATAGCTAGTGCGGGAAATTAGAAAAATGAGGAGAAGAACCACACATAGGGGGAGGCACGACCACTAGAAAAAAAACAACATCCATTTAGGAACATGGTGAACAAAAAGAGAATTCACATCACTGGAAGGATGATATACAACACGAACGACAAATAAAACACACTTCCTAGATAGATGAGAGGAGACCGTGTGCATACCTTGGTCCAAAAAGTAATGGTGACCTCTACAACAGTGTGGAGACAATCACAATAGCATGGATATTTATTGATCCTTTTAAAGCTCTTAGAGAACCCACTCATATTTCGGTTGAGCAACAAGATTATGCGAGTAATTTCCTCTAGGTGAGGGTAAATCATAAGACACCTTGGGGGGCTCGAGTTTGGAAATGGCTTTCTCTAGAGCCCCTTGACAACTCAGGGTAGAGATTGAGCCCTTGGATTCCTAGTGAGGGAAGTTATGGAGTATCCTTTGCTTGGTTCCATTTGGTTTTGGTAGTGGGTTTGGATTCCCTTTAGTGGGTGGAACCACTGTGTTACAAGTTTTCATGATGGAGGTGAAGCCTCTAGACTCCTTGAAGTGTACTAGTTATTGAACAACTAGAGGGTGGAGGTAACAAGCCTCTTGATTTCCTGTGCGTTTAGATGAATTAAATTTGGTTGGTAGAAGGAGGTGGGGGGATATCTAGAGCCCCTATTTCAACCAACAATTGTTATTCAATCCCTTGAGAAAGCTACCTTAGTCTCTAGAATCTAACTCAAGGGTGACAATTTCAAGTGAGAATTGGTTGTAGTTGTGTGTGGTTGGGTGGAGAGTTGAAGTCCCAATCTCAATCATCAACCTCCTCAAATTATAAGATAAGTGTTTCTTATACTCTATCTTCAAGTGGATTATGTATGAATGCTTACAACATTATTTAAATTCTATTTGAATATATGGACCGTGATTTCATGTAGTGTAAGGGAATGATGAATTCTTGTGTATCTTATTGAATGGTAAATGTATAGGTTGATGCTAAAGAATGTAAAAATACAAATAATTTCCTTACTAAATGGATGTGTGCATGAGGAAGAATAAGAACATAAATTATAGATGTTATTACCATATTTCATTTGTTAATTACAAAGGGCTATTATCATACTAGTGATTGAGGAGCACTAGCACTTACATTTATCAATTACATGAGTGTTGTGTTGGCTATAGGCCTGTTATGATGTTAGGTTGATGCTCCAATATGTGTTTGTGCCTGTAAGTCAGATCTAGAATGAGCCTTCTTGTTCACATGTGAGATGTTGATTTCCTATAGGACTTTGGGCACTATATGGTTTCTTGTTTGTTGGCATGGGTTTACATGTTATTTGTTAGCTCGAGAGATCAGGAGATCTCTGAGATAAATTGGATTGGATATTTTTCAATTAATATTAACCCAATATGCTTACTGATCTCTGATTTGCTATGGTTGGATAATTGCTCAATGGGCTCATTGGAATTGAATGAAAAGTCCTTGTCTTATTCATTATGTTGGCATTGCTTCATTATTGCTAAGCTCAGGAAGGATAACATAAGTTACACATACATACATTCATACATACATACATATATATACAAATGTTGAAGGGGATGTATAGAGTACCGTTGAAAGCTTCAGAGAGATAGCTCCTCAACGGGCCATATAAAACCTTAAGGGCGAAGGGCCAAGTCTTAGAGCAGGCTCAAAACGTTCGCAAAACCACCGTAGCCAAGGGATATATTAAGCCTCTATAGATGCAATGGTTAACTTATGCAGGAATATTACTTCTAGTATTAACCTCGACACCTTTAAGATTCTAGCTCATATGATCCATCACTAGTGATTGAGATCTTGGAAGCTTAGATCTCGATGTTTTGGAAACCAAGACATGGGTGTCTCCATTTGGTTTCTTCTAAGACAAAACCTCCAAGAGGTTGTTCATGTGGGAATTTTTAGGGTAAGTTCCTCAGACAGAACACCAAAGGACATTGCTCACAAACAAATCACAGATCAATACACTAGTATTATTGACGTGGTTAAAACCCTGAAAGAGGGAAACAATGCACAGCTTGAGCCAACACGGCCACTTCCGGCAATTTATTAATAAAATAATGAAAATTTACATAAGCTTCTCTCATGAACGGTTACACTACAAATGAACCTCCATGATATTTAAATAGAGATCATGGACCAATTGGGTGTTAAGCCACAGATCAAGTGTCAGTAATACCTGTTAGCGCTTGAAATTTCACCTCAGGCTGAGAAAGGTAAACTTCAAGGCAACATCAAACCACTTAGCCTCGTAGCTAGCCCTACGGGGCAGGAGAGGGCTCTCTCCGGTCTATCTCTGTAAAGATCTTCAACGAGCGAGATAACCAATGAGTAAACACTGATTTTAGGCTAGTAAACTGATCAAAAGGTTTAATTTGGGATTTTTAGGGTTTTGGTGGAAAATCGGGGAAAGGCAATTTTGGGTGCGGGGATTGGACACAGTTTTTGCAGGGGGTTCTTTGGGGCAAGGTAGGAAACTGTATTGAGGCATTTGAATTAAATGAATGGATAGGAATGACCAGTGAGGAGCTAAAGAGAGCAAGAAACCTTCGAGAGTTCTCTTTAGACAGATGAAAACAATTAAGCAAACTTAAAAGCAAAGCATGACAATCATGAATTCTACTTTAACACTTCATTTGCCTAATTTGCAGAAGGAAAAGTAAGAAGATGAATCACATAAAAAATTTAAAAGTACAAAGAGAAACACACCATCAATACATGTAACCATAGGAATCCCAAAAAGGACTGCAAAACCCTGGTCTTTCTTCCTTTGCCAAAACTGCAGAGATACAATGAATAATACAATAGTAGCTTCTCCCTCAAGAGTCCAACCTCTCCAACCTCTGAAAATGACTAAGAAAATACATAATATAGGCAAGCTAACACCTTTCCTTGCCTCTAGGGGTCGAGCTCATCCTTCTAGGAGCTGTTTCAACCAATTCTAAACTGAGCACTAAAATCTAGGCAGTCAAAACAACTTGCCTCTATAAGCTAGGAAACCAATTCATTCATTAAATGTTTGCTATTTCATGAATGAATCTTCTAGAGTAGGTAAATAAGTGTCATGTCAACATGAAAATACATTAATTACATCAAAGAGGGTGAAAAATCCCATCACAAGTCAAAACTGGTCAAAGCTGGGCGAATTCCTGAGCTGTAGATGAATTCCTGTGAAAACTGCCCAACAGGTCGCGCCCTCTTCCTGAACGGGTCGCGCTAATTTGGAGCTGCTTTTGAGGTACTTCCAGGTGTCCAAATGAGGCAAAAGTGGGCTTGTTGGAAAGGTCTGGATGTCTACTTTCCAACCCAAGTGGAATTTCTAAATTTGGTGGTCATTTTCCCCTCCAAAATTGCAATCTCCCAAGACTGCTTCCTGTGTGTCAAAAAGGTGGCAGAAAGTCATTTTTTGATTGTTTTTTGACTTTCTGGAGGCCCAAAACTTGGTGAAATTTCTTGGCAATGGCTGAGAAAGTGTATATTTGCATGAAAAATCCAAAAATGCTGAGTTTTCCCAAAAAGGAGTTGCCCAATGAAAAGGTCGCGCGCGGCGCGCGACCCGTTGGTGAAGAAAACCTGTTTTTTGCCAAAAAAAAATTACAAATGACCAAAAATGCTCAAAATTTTTAGAATTTTGTGCTGGAAGTGAGTTATTTAACACCATGCTCCTTCAAAGAAGCCTCAGCCAAGATGTGGAGGGGATCGGGCCTTTTCCTTTGTTTTAGTGCTTTGGCCAGCAACCTCTCCAAATGAGCATTGACCTGGAGAAGCATAGCCTCTCGAGAGATAAAATCCTCCCATGGGATACCCTGCTGTTTTGACTGTTTAAATGCTGCTCCAAGGGGAAAAAAAAACAAGGGAGATGTTAGGGAGGGGGACTTTTGAAGGGATTTAGGGAAAATACATATGAAAGGGGAATTTATGGAAGCAATTATGAAACATATACCATCACATAATCATATTTTGTAGGGGTTTCATAGGAGGTAGGGTTTAGGGACTTTGATATTTTTGGTAAGGAGATTAGGTGAAAATGACAAGGGAGATGGTTGGGATGTGGGGAAAAAATGGGAGTGAAAGGGATGACCTTGAGAGCAGCAAAACAAACCCTAGCCTTACTAACACTTTGAGTTTCTTAAGCAAATATACATTGGACTCATTATTTCAAAATGATGACTTTAAAATACATCCTCATGCTTTTCAAGCTTTGGCAAACAATGTATTTTAATGATGGGAGGCCTACATGCAACCTTGAAGCAATCCGGAGTTGTTTTGCAGCTTGCAGGCGAAATTTGGTGGAAGAATTCCCAACGGGTCGCGCGCAAGGCTGAACGGGTCGCGCGCGCCCAACGGGTCGCGCCTGTGCTTTTTCCCAACTGGTAAGACCCCTCTGACAGGTCGCGCTTGCCCAACAGGTCGCGCACTTTTGCAAGAGGCTTTTGGAGGCCTTCCCGGTGTCAGAATTGGGTACAGGATATCTCGCTGGAAAGATCTTTGAGTCTACTTTCCAACCCAACTAGAATTTTTCAATTTGGAGTTTATTTTCCTTGTCAAAAATCAAATCTCCCAAGACTAGTCAAAAAATTTCAAATGAGGCTGCCTCAAGGAAGAGTGCTGTTGCAGTCAACTTTTGTATGCCTTCCTCAACCCCAAATTGAGCTCATGATAGCTCATTGGAAAGCTCTTTGTGTCTAGTTATCATTTTATCCATTAAGAAAATCATTTGGCCAACCAAGCTAGGAGAAAACTTGATTTTCCCAAGGTCACTTCAGAGGTGTCTTTGATTCTCCTGAGGCAACGGTATTCTTGACATTTCTCTCAAACCATGACACCTGTGCAAAAAGTGAAGGAGGTTTTTCTTCTTTGGCATGTTGTGGAAAAACATCGCTTTCCGTTTCCCAAAATTCATCTTTTATTTCTCTAAAACATCTTTTGAGTGAAACTTATCCGGATGTGTGAAACAAGGAATTTTGTCGAAATGAAGCGAAATGAAGGGGATAGGGGGATTCTAAATTCTTGGGGAAATTTTTAGGAGTGGGGAGGGATGTTAGGAAGCAGGGGAAAGTGGAATCACAGAGATCGAGTGAGGAGAAGGGGTCCAAAAGGGCAAAACACAGGCCCAACCTAGAAAATTGCCAGGTTGTAGCTAGAAACTAGGGTTTGTGCAAAAATGAGGAATTTGGGGGATCTCAGTGATGGAAAGTGTTTAATAAGGTACATGAAGGATAGGGGAAGGTGTATGAACATCTGGATACAAGTTTTGCTAATGATTTGACCGTCCAAGAGAAATTGGCTTCAAAACCCTAGGAGAGGAAAATGACCTTGCCTGGGCGCAACTGAAGCATGAACAAGGTGTAAAATGACTCATTAGACACTGACATGATAATGACAACCCTATGAATGATGATAGAATCAGCTGAATAGTGACATAGATTGGCATTTGGACAACTTTTAGAAGGAGTGAAAGCAAACCCTAGACCTAATGCCTAGTGACCAAATTTTACTTGAAGACTCACTGAAATGACAAAATTTGACCTTGACACTCTGAGACCACTTTGTAAGAGCATATTTGATCACTGGAGGAAGGCTGGAAAGACTGAAACTAACAATACCAAGGAGAGAATGAACTGTAAGATCACTTCATGTCTAGAATATATCGTGACCGTTGGATTGTAAGTTACAAAAGTACATAGTAAAGAAACAAACTTTACCTAACTCTACACTAGACCAAGTTATACTTAACTATTTCCTATGTGTCGAAATATCCTAACATCCCGCCTTAAGAACAACTTGGGATAAAATTGAAGGATGTACAAATATGACATAATAGGAGAAGGAAGGAGGCATTAGAGCCTATCCCCCCTTAGTGACAACTTCCTGAACACCAACCATAAATTGAAGTTTAGTAAACTTAGCCTCTGTGATAACCTTTATAAATATGTCTGCAACTTGATCATCTGTTGAACAATATTGCACTTCAAGAACATGGTCATGAATGAGTTTTATGATGAAGTGCATGTGTAGTTCAATGTGTTTGTTGTGATGATGTTGGACTGGATCTTTGCATAGTTGAATGGCACTTTGATTATCACACCAAAGTGTAGTCGGATGCTACTATTGAAAACCAAACTCTGACAGGATCTGACAAAGCCATAGGGCTTCCTTACAAGTTTCTACGACGCCACGATACTCTGCTTCTGCTGAAGAAAGAGAGATGGCACTTTGTTTCTTGCAAGCCCATGTAATAGGTCCACAACCAAGAGTGAACACATAACTGGTAGTGGACTTTTGATCATCAGGGCCATCAGCGCAATCAGAATCAGTGAAACCAACCAAGAGAGGAGATGCTTCTATACTGTAATGAATCCCAAACTAAACTACACCTCGAACATAACGAAGTATTCTTTTAGCTTCTTTCCAATGACTTTCATGTGGGTTTTGCATAAACCGAGCAATAAGGCCAACAACAAAGGAAAGGTCACGACGAGTATAGGTCAGATACAAAAGTTTTCCTACAAGTTGACAGCATAAGGTAGCATTAAATTTAGGGGAAGTACAAGTGACTGAAAGTTTGGCTCTAGACTAAAAGGGAGAAGGGGCTGGCTTACAGTCTTCCATGTGAAAATGACGTAAAATATCACATACATACTTGGACTAGGAAAGGGAAATACCTTCCTTGGATTGCAAGACTTGAAGACCAAGAAAATAGTGCAAGTGTCCTAAGTCTATCATTTCAAACTTCTTTTTAAGGCTGGAATTCACATGGTTTATAAGGTTTGGATCACTACCATTAAGGATAAGATCATCAACATAAAGAATAAGAATGATAAGAGACTTGCCCACTTTCTTGGTGTAGACAATATTGTTAGAATGACACCTAGAAAATCCAGTATCTAAACGAAAGCTATCCATTTTGGCATACCAAGCCAGAGGGGCTTGCTTGAGACCATAAAGGGATTTCTTAAGCCAACATACAAGGCTAGAGTCTGTTTGTATAAAGCTAGTAGGTTGTTCCATATATATTTCTTCATGCATGTCCCCATGCAAGAAGGTAGATTTAACATTCATCTGATGGAATTCCCATTTGAAAGAGGCAGCAAGGGAAAGAATAAGGCGGATAGACTTCATTTTTGAAATAGGGGAGAAGGTTTCAGTATAGTCAATGCCTTCAACTTGTGAAAAACCCTTAGCAACAAGATGAGCTTTACGTTTATCAACTTTTCCATCTAGTCCATACTTGGTTCTGTAAACTCATTTGCATCTAATAAGTTTTCGTCCCTTTGGAAGATGAACAAGATCCCGTGTACCATTTGCAAATAATGAACGATATTCTTCATTCATAGTTGTGTCCCAATATCAATTGCCTGAAGCTTCTGCAAAGGTGTCAAGATCATAATTTGTTGAAGCTTGAGCCAGTAAAGAAGAGGCTCTACCAAACTGAGAACATGTACGTTGATGATCTGTAGGATCACCGGCAAGAGCACCTGCTACATCCCGAGTAGCACAAACCCATTTTGGAAGTTGAGGAGTTGAAGGAGGATCCTAAGAAGGTGGGGGAGGATTGTCATCCTTGCTATCATCATCTAAAGAAGAAATATTTTCAGAAGTAGAAGGGATAGAGAGAGGTGGCACATCCATCGAACTATGCTCGTAGGCCAATATATTTTCAGCAAACTTTACATCTCTTCTAATGATAACATTTTTGGACTTAAGTGGAATAAGTCTATATCCTTTGGCATCTTCAGAATATCCAACACAAATATATTTTTCACTCTTAGGTTCTAAAGCTTTATGTTTCTCATCTGGAATATGGGCCCATGCTTCACTTCCAAAAACACAAAAGTGACTTACATCTGGTTTAATTGAGCTCCATGCTTCTTCTGGAGTGATATTCCTTAAAATCTTAGTAGGATTATGATTTACTATGTAATTTGCACAGTTAATTGCTTCTGCCCAAAAATTAAGACTACATCCTTTAGATTGAAGCATACAATTAGTCATTTCCTTTAAGGTGTGATTCTTCCTTTCAGCTACATCATTTTGTTGTGGAGTATATGGAATAGTATGTTGCATTTGAATTCCATTGTCAGTGCAAAAGTTGATGAATTTGTTGTTAACATATTCTCCGCCATTATCAGATCTTAGCTTAAGAATTTGATGTCCAGATTGTTTTTCAACAAAGGCTTTAAAGGCCAAGAACATGTTCAATACTTCACTCTTGAGTTTTAAGAAGTATACCGAAGTGCGTCTGGAGAAATCATCAATGAAAGTTAAGAAATACTTGTAGCCAGAGAATGAAACAATTGGAAGTGGACCACATAAATCACTATGCACAAGCTATAAAGGGGCTGAGGCATTCCAAGAGGAACGTTTTTCAAAACTATCCCGATGATGTTTTCCGAGTACACATCCAGAACAAACACCATCTCTACAAGATATCATTAAAAGACCTGTCACCATATTTTATTTACATAGATTCTGAATGGAGCGATAGTTTAAGTGACCAAATCGCTCATGCCAAAGTTTTCTCACTTCATCATATGAGCAACAAATACCAAGGGAAGATTTGATGACCTAAAGTTGTTAAACTTATACAACCTTGTAGAATCGTCAGGAATGCTAGTAGCTAAAATATGTCTAGGATCTCTTAGGTCCTTAATTACAACATCGTGAGGTGAAAATTCAACAATTTTACCTTCACCTAAATGAGTTATCTGATATACATATAGAAGGTTGCAGGATAAGGTTGGAACACATAATACATCATTAAATTGATCGTTGTCTAGATGAAAAGTTCCAATCCCTACAACACTAAGAGATCTATCATCACCAACATATATATTTTTGGTGTTACAATCATTTACTGAAGAAAACATGGCTTTGTTTTTGTCCATGTGATAAGAAGCTCCAGAACCAATTAACCACTCATGAAAATGAGAAGAAGAAGATACATTTAGTGCATAACCAGACTGAGATGTTTGACAACCACATGCAAAAAGTGTTATTCCTGAAGATGAAGTTGAAGTTGAAGAGTGCTCCAAATGGATGTTATGCTTCTTCATTACTGCTTCCAAGGCTTCCATCTTCTGAAAGCATTTGGATTCTAAGTGACCATCTCAATTACAAAAGTGGCAATGTCTATCATTCTTCTTCCCTTTGTGTTTATTTGCCTTATCATTTTGTGAAATGATTTTTCATTTTGAGATTGAAATTGCTTAGGACCCTTGTTTGGTTTAGGACCATTCTTTTTAGGATATTGCTTCTTAGGATTCTTTGAATTTGGTTGCTGTTGGGCAGCTAAGGCTTTCTTAGAAGAGTTTCTAAGATTAAGAAGACCAAGATGTAAGATTTTTTTCTTGTTCTCTTGTTAAAGAATCACAAAAGGCATCAAAATAGGGGGACTTATAGTCTTGTCCTTGAGAAATAAATGTTTCTCTGGTAGAATGGAAGGTGGAAACAAACACAAAGTAGGCTGGTTCAAACTTAGTAAGACTGGAATAGATAAGGCTACCATCTTCTTTATTAACTTAACACCTTCTAAGAGAAGTCTAAGGGTCTTGAACTTGGACAAAAAACCTTCAATGGAAGAAAAATTATTGGGGTCCAACGTAAGCAACTCATTTTTGAGTTGATGGGCTCTAATCTCATTTTTAATTCCAAAAACTTTAGTAAGTTGTTTCATTGCTTCATTAGGGGTATCAAGTTCTGCAATACAGAATCTAAGGTCTGGAGAAATAGACATCCCTCTTAACCCACATGCTTCATCTTACCTATTTTCCCATTTGGTTTCCTTACCTTCATCTTTAGGTTTAGTTTCTTGGCCTGAGGCTATTCTGTAAAGACCTTTACTTCTAAGTAAATCCACAATGTAGGACCACTATTGGAAGTAGTTGGTGCTATCAAGAATAACTTGGCATGGACTTTCCATTTTAAGAGAAATTGAAGCTGTAGATGTTGAAACTAAGTGTTCTAATGGAAAGACCTCAAAAAAATTAGGCTGATTAAAAAAAATCAGCTCTAAAAACGACTTCCAGATGAAGAAGTTATGGCTTTTTGAAGAAAAGTTGTTGAAGATGCCGAAAAAATGCGTGAATGTGCCGAAATAAATGATAATGTTATATTTAAAAAAAAATCCCCCCCCCACTTTCCAAAATTAATTTAATTAGCTCACTTTAAAAAAATATTTATGTGACTCACTTTTATAAATAAGTGAAAGTCACTTTTACAATAGTACTTTATGAGCTACCCACTAAATTGTAATTGAAATAAAAGATAAAGAGACTTTAGAAATATAGGTGACTCATTATTTATAATGGGTGAGAACACTTTTAGATAAAGTAAATTTAAAACATAAGTTACATGTGCTTTTGAAAAAGTAGCTCAACAAAAAGAAAGACTTGAACCCAAGACCTCTATTCATAAAGTAACTTTGGACCAAGTGAGCTAGTTTAAAAAGTTAGTAATTTTTGGAAAAGAGGAAGAGGGTTTTTTTTTTTTAGTCACTGAAGCTTTGGGGTGCGTGCTTACTTGGAAGTGCTCTTTTTGATTGCAAAAAAAAATAGCACAACCCAACACGAACATGCAAAAAAAAAAACAAACAAACCTTATGGCTTGAAGTTAGCTTTCGCGGGAAACTAAATATTTTCCTCAATGTTTCTGATTTTCCAAGATCACACTAAGGCGTGGCAGAAAAGAGCATACGCATGAGAAAAATCCTTCCTTTTTGTTTCTGATTTGCCCAGATCACACAGAGTCACGAGGAAAAGAGCATACACATAAATGAAAGGTATAGATCTGGTAATAAAAAACAGAGAGCTAAATGGACTGAAATAAATAGAGAGATGAATAGCTAAAACTGCAAAAAAAATGTATACCTCCAGATCTTAAAAATGATGTAGCTAGGGCTACCAGAAACCTTTTCGCGTAAAACGAAATGGGTTCCTCACTGGAACAAGTGGTCCTAACACAATAGAGTAGTCCTCTCAGCCCGAAAGAAGTTAGAAACAATAGATCTAGGAAACGACGGTCGAATTCAGTTGTACAGACTTCCGATTTGGATCACCAATGGATGCAGCCCTCAAATAGCTCTAATACCATGTAGGAATTTATAGGGTAAGTTCCTTAGACATAACACTAAAGGACATCACCCACAAATAGATCACAGATCAATATACCATTATTATTGACATGGTTTAAAACCCTTAAAGAGGGAAACAATCCATGGCCTGAGCCAACGCAGCCACTTTAGGCAATTTATTAATAAAAGAATGAAAATTTACATAAGATTCTCTCATGAATGGTTACCCTACAAATGACCCTCCATGCTCTTTAAATAGAGATCATGGACTAATCGGGTGTTAAGCCACGGATCAAGTGCCGGTGATACTAAGGAGAGAATAAGCCGTCAGATCACTTCATGTCTAGAACATATTGTGACCGTCGGATTGTAAATTACAAAAGTACATAGTAAAGAAACACACTTTACCTAACTCTACACTAGACCAAGTTATACTTAACTATTTCCTATGTGTTAGAATATCCTAACAGTTCAGAGACTGAAAAGTTTCCTTTGAGATTTTATTTTGAGATGAAAATGGGGTTCCTATAATCTGTCTTGCTTTAGACTCTATCAGCATGCCCTAACTCGTCAAATACCCAAGACAAAAGGTATTTTCGTTAGTTTGCAGATGTAGTTTCCGTCACTTCTCGATAGAATCTCGACCTTGCCGAATTGGAGCATGGTCTCTCGGAGAAATGTTCAAGATGAGTTTTCTTTGAGAAAAGATTTTTCTCTAAGATAGGTTTGTGAGAGATTTTCCGGCAAAAATCACATGGGATACCATTTGTCGACGCGTTTCGAACCAACTAGTGTGGTTCATCGTCAGGATAGGTTTCTTATGAGGTCAATTATCTTCAAGGTGACGTGGAAATCAAAACCTCAAAATCTCGATAATTTCATAACTTTGTCTCTTAGTGTTTCTTCCAAGCACTTTATTCTAGGGTGGTCTCTTCTCAGAAGGGGCTACATCAACCACCATTGATCATGCCATTTAACGTGGATTGTTGGATGGAGGGTGATGAAGGATTATATCTATATATATATATAAGAGGGTAATAACCCACGAGAGGGTATATGTGGCCAATGTGAAGGTGTTGGTAGCTAATAAAATATTTCTAGGTGGTGGTGAGGAGGCCAACTATGACAATCACGTGGGTGCCACATAGAAGATTGATGATGTGACAGTACTAACTTTCTAAGATTTAAATGGTCATAAATTTCAATCCGGAGGTCGGATTGGACAAAAATTATATCATTGGAATTGTCTCGACGAGGCTAACACAACTATGTTATATATTTAAGGTTTTCAATAAGTAAAAAAAAGAGCGAAATTTTTAGACACCATTTCCATAATTCTACCTTAAATATTGGGTCAGCATAGTAACCACCTCCTTATACTCTGTGTATTGGTGGGAATTAGGAATGGAAGTGCTACATTAATGTATATAATACATTGAAAACAAAATGGATTATGTATGATGAAATGTGAGTTGTAAAGTTGTTGTATATTAAATTTAAACAAACCAAATAACATATATTATAGATAATACTATAGAGAATTATCATTTCAATAAATATCTTATGATCATAGTAAGAAGTGGTATGATGTTTTAAGTTTTTCCTATTTAATAAATGAAATTATTATAAATGATGCATACTTTGTTTTATTGTTATATATATAGATATATATATATATATATATATATATATATATATATATATATATATATATATATATATATATATATATATATATATATATATATATATATATATTTGAAAGTTACATAAATAATTTTCTATTATTTTTTAATTATTTTAAATATTTTTTTCTTATTTATATATAAATTGTAACATCCACACACCATAAAAAAATTAACTTTCTATAATACTAACTATTGTTATTGTTACCAATCTGCACATCAAAGATTATCATAACTATAACAGGTTAGGATTAAACCTTACTTTGTTTAGCAAACTTAGACTTTTCTTAATTTTGTGATTATGATGTAATTTTATTATATAGTAATTTTATTTTGGTTTCTTTGTTCTCTATGCATATGAATGGGTCTCTTGGGTCGCAATCCCAAAATGTTATATGTCATTGTCTCGACTATGTATAAAGCTTGACCCTTAAACATTTGACATGACATGTTTGTAATTTATACGTAAGTTTTTTTATAACCCTATCTATCATATTATCTGATGAGGTGGTTGTATAACTCATGCTTGGGAATGTAGAACTCTCTTGAAGGCTAGTTTTCATGCATAGCCTTGTTTCCTGAGACCTGGTGATTTGTACACCTATAAAAAAATGTCACCATTGATTTGTCAAAGTTTAGATATGACAGTCCTAAGCTTAGTAAATAAGTTAAGGGTAATTATGCCCTTTTCCTGTCCTTCTTGTCGGTCATTTACATGCTTCTGTCTATTAGAAAAGCTCTGCAACAAACCTTAGCTGGCTTGGGGTTTCTCTGGTCTATCATCCTTTGTCAATCCCAAGTACACTAAAATCCCTTAGGTATTCCTGTACTCATTTGAACTTCATTTATTTTACAGAAATAACTTGACAATTTCCTCTAGTTTATTGGACATCAACCCCAAATTTGAAACTATGGCAGGAGTGGTTTGGCTTGAGCGTTTCTCAAGGGTGGGGTCTTGAAGCTTCAATCATCTAGGTAAGAGAAGGTATCATTTTTAATTATGTTTAGTTATCTCTTACTACAATTCATGCTAAGTAATTTAATAGGGTTGGATACTTTTAAGGTTCACAGTTTTAATTTTCTTTTTGTCTCTTGTAGCTTGAGGCCTATACACACAAAAAAAGGTTGTATCCAGGTAGCAAAAACCCTAATTCTAGTATTCCTTCGAATTTCCTAATTCAAATCTATTTAGGCCTTACATTAATTAAATTTTATCCTCCTTATGTATTTTCTATATAGTTTAGGGTTTTTTCCTCCTATACCAATTTAAAAGAAAATGTTAATGTCTTCATGGCTACTAGGACTTATATGATTCTGCATTTTAATCCTTACACAAGTTTATTTTATTTTTCTATGTTTCCCAAACTACTACCTTGTTTGGTCGAAGTTTCACTTATTTTCTTTCCAGGTTAAATGAAAAGTGTTGGGTTGTGAACTGCTTTAGGGTTTTGAAGATAATTTTCTTACTATAAGAGTTGCGGCTAGCATGTAACCCTTTTTTATTTGCCACAATATTGCTAAGAGTTGAAAGATATTTATTTTTGTCTTTGGGAAAATTGTATTTCCTCCCATGGGGGGTTTGGACTAGAACCTTATTATTGATAGTTGAATGGCTTAATTTATTTTGATGCAATTGTTATGGTTGCATATAATGAATTTCATTCAGAAAATGTATTATGAAAGTATTCATGTATTTTATATTCTTATAAAGCCTAACCCTAAGGTAATAACACTGGTAATTCTTGCCTCCTTTTACTATATGACCTCAATTATTTAGGGTTTTTGGAACATGAATGACTGTAGTTGGGGATGTATTATTTTGGAATTTACTGAGATGTTTTCATCATAACATTCATTGTTGTTTTTATTTTAGGCACATAACCCTTTAAGTTGCTTATCATGCAATATTTTTTACAACTATTATCAAGGTACATAATTGTATATTGTAGTTAATCTATCAGGTTGGACGACAGGGGTTTGATGTTCACTATAATTTCTTATCTAAGTTATATTATACCATGTATGTTCTATGTAATATGATTATTCTATTATTATTTTCAGTACTGTAAATTTAATTATGTTTTAGCTCAACATTTACATGGTTCAATTATATTATAGTTTCAATTTCTCTCGGTTTACATTCCACCCTTGTAATTAGCATAATACTTGTTCAATAATAGATATTGTCTATTTCTACACCTCTTTCTGATACATAAATTTCTTTATGAAATTCGGGTTAGGTTCTTTGCTGCATTTTATTAAAAAATATCACTAGTGCTACAACGGGTAGGCAGGACCTAATCTTTTTTGGGCTTTGCCATTCACCCTACTATAATGCTTAGGTATAAATTATTACAAAAATTTGGATTGTTCTATTACCAAACTTCTATATGTTGAACTAGGACTAACCAATTTCAACTTTAACCCATTTTAATACAACAAAAAATATTTCTTCCATTTCATAATACACAATAATATTTCCCTTTTACATTTCAATTCTTCAATCAACATTAATCACAATCACACAAATTTTCTATAAGAGGCATTCCATTTCTTTATAACTAGACATTAAAAAACTTATAAAGCTTCACATGGAAAGAAATATAGAAAATGTGTCTTAAGTTTTGGAAACCAAAAATTATATACTTATCTTTCTTAGGCCAGGCTGCTAGGAAATGTACATATGAGAAGACCACTCCCAACCAATGAGAACGACAACCACCAGTTCTTCCCCCAAGCATGTTTTCCTCTTCCAAAATGATTATTTGATAGAGACCTAACAAGGTTTGTCCAAAGACATCTTAGACTCTAACAAGCACTACCCAACAACTCATAGACTCAACACGTCTAACTTAGGGATTCTATTGGCCCCATCCAGCTCATGAATACCCTAATTGGAATCATCTTGCCTTCTCTTAACAACATCATGTTCAAGGTACTAATTTATTTCTCCCCCCCTTATTAGTTTCCTCAGGTTCCTCTCATACCCTATTGGTTTCTTTTCCCAACATAGATGATTTATCTCTAGGGAAAGGGAGTAATTTTCCTCTAACTGTCTAGTAAGTGTAAACATTTTCATTTAGTGTCTTTTCCTGGTAAATTCCATGGCTTTCCATAAATGAATTTTAAATAAAATTAAAATAAATATAAACAATTAAATTTCCTACTAGGCTTTCCACAGAGCCCATGGTTTACCAAGTCACTACAGTAAAAGTAAATTATATATTCACTTTTCATTGAGGGCAATTACATCTTCCCGCTCTTGAGCGAAACATTGTCCTTGGTGTTTACTTCTAGCCCTTCAAAACATGTTGGGATATGATTCACACATGAAATTATCTTCCCAAGTTGCTTTTTCCAAGATAAAGTTCCTTCACTATAGTTTAACCTAGGTGATAGCTTGCTTCTGCAACATGATTTCTCTTTACTTGACAATACACAAAGTTTTGACCAAGAACTCTTTGCCTTATTTGACCTACATTAACAATAATCAAGGTTGTCATTAATTTCCATCAATTATTATTTAAGAATCTATATATATATATATATAGATAATCATTTCAAATTCTATTACAAACACTATTAGTGGTTATTTATCTATCCAAGAAGGGTCATCAACATGCTTCACAACACCACAAGGGTTAGCAACCTACACTCTATGACTTAACAACATCATTGCAGCTCATCAATAATTAGAAATTAGTCCTTTTAATTACCCAATGGCTATGCCAGTTGCCAAGGATCCCATCACGTGGTTCCAATGTAAATTTCAAATCATGGAAGTACTAATTCCACTTGCACTACTTACATTATAATAATATTGTAGAAATCATTTATTGGTCTTTTTTTTTCTTTATTATGATGAATTACAACTAGTTCATTAACATACTAGGTAGCACTATTATGATTTTATGTTAATTCAATTGTTACATATGCATTAGTCATGCATAAGTAAAGTTTAGGATAACTCCCTTTTCTTGCCATATTCAGGATGGCTATATTGTTGTCTACTTTTTCCAAGTAACTTAGTTATGCCCATCTTGGGTTGCTTTGCTATTTCATTTTAATGTTAACCAATATTCTAAGTCTTAGTTTTGGCCCCTTTATCATCTTGTATTACATGTTGTTGATCTAAGTTATACACAATTTTGCTTTCGTGAACAGTCATGGGATTCCCCCCTTTAGTGCTCATGTGCATATTGATTGTCTGACACTCACTATGTTACTCTAGTATAGTTATTTTCTCATATATTGAATCACAACACGTTATTCACCTCGTCCAACAATATATTATTTTAATATAACTGACATGTTTTTCCCTAACATTGGAGTAGCTAATTATCTTATTAGACCACTCACAAAGTAATCATACTGGTTATCATCATCATCATCATCATCATCATCATCATATATATATATATATATATATATATATATATATATATATATATATATATATATATATATATATATATAAGTTCAAGGAATATTTTCCTTACCTTGTCCCCGTGATGGCTTGCAACCAATGATATGTTCTTTTCCCATTAGACTATGAAAATTCTAGGGAACAACCTAGAGTAATACAAACATGCTT
Source organism: Pinus tabuliformis (assembly GCA_031772625.1). NCBI lineage: Eukaryota > Viridiplantae > Streptophyta > Pinopsida > Pinales > Pinaceae > Pinus > Pinus tabuliformis. The sequence continues at coordinate 1,776,865,744 of CM062817.1, read as the reverse complement.
TCAATTAGCAATAAATAAAAGATTACATCAAATATTACCATTGTACTGCTTTGACATACCTTACCTATGAGTTTTCACAAATATCTTCTTAGGTTTACGTCCCTTTTTATACTACAAATTATTGATTAAGGTGTTTGGGGTCACATGTGCCCCAACTACAGGGTCCTTCCCCCTTGCATATTACGTGCTTATCAGCTGCCTCAAAACATCATGTCAATGTAGTTGTCTTGACATATTAATTTTTGTAAGCATATGTTCATTCTAATCAATCATTTGACTAGACTTCACTTGTGTCTATAAAATTCATATTAAAGTTCCTTAAGTACTTTTCTAGGGTAACATTGACTGGTAACATGCCGCCATTTTCATGTCAACAAAAATATGTATCATTTCTGTCAATATATTACCAACATTATTTTATCATAAGTTCAAGTTTTCCTTAATATTATAGGTCACATTTCCTTAGTTACCTTACTAAGTCATCTGTCTATTTCTAATCATTTTCTTACCTATATCCACCATCAAACCTTCAAGTCTCATTAGGACAACAAACACCTTAAAGTATTTAATATACACATCCATCATATTTTATATCTTATATATATATATATATATATATATATATATATATATATATATATATAGTTTCCTACAATGCCCTTTCCAACTTATGTTATTTTCCAAAACTTAAAGAAAAGCATCAGACCAAAAATGACCAAGTTAAAAAATTTCCCCTGTAGTTTGAAGTTATATCTTTTTTTTTTTTCCAAGGAAGAAGGCTCAATTTTCATTAATATATTAAGAAAATTACATGTTGTATAATGTTGCATATATGAGATGCATTCACAGAAGAGCAGTTCAGAAATTTTGGGAGTAAACTATATACAAATTTACATCATAGTAGTCCAGGTAATTATATCCACCATAATAAACCAAAATACTAAGTCACAGTCCCAATAATTAACAAAAAACTGTAGCAAAAAAACATAGAACCAAAACCCCCAAAAAAAGGAATGATCTGTGAGATCACTTCGCAAGATGCCCGTTCATCTCCATGAATGACCAGTGGAAAAAACAATAGAAAATGCCCTCCCTGTATTCCTGAATTTTCCATTGTCCTCTGTTCAGTTGCACTGCCGCTTTGGAAAGATGATCAACGATCTCATTCCTTTCCCTGTATATATGTGAGCATGCAATAAAATCAAATTGTGATTTTAAAGTAAAGATACCATCTAACATGTCTCTGAGTGTGTGCAAGTGACAATGATATACATCGTTTATCCAATTTAAAACAAGCTATGAATTCCCGTATATCTGAATCTTTTGGCAAATTAGTTCTCTCACAAATAGGAGAAGGTGTTTTAGATTGTTGAGTTCTACATAATTTTTTGTGCCCCTATCCAGGCCAACTTGTATTCTGTAGGACACAAGGCTATTGATGTGCAATATACCCCTCCCCCCATAGCCCTCGGGTTGGACCGAGCCATCAAAATATCCCCATGGATAACTGGTGTCGATGCATTCTGGAATGATGGCCCAAGGAGGTTTTCTGTCTGGGTCATCTGAGATCAAATTGTAAATGGCCACCAACTTTATATAGGAATTGTACCAGTTGATCGGGGTATCCAGAAAGATATTTCTGTTTCGGTTGATCCATATACCCCAACAAATGATTAGGGGCAAGTTCTTGGCTTTATGACTTTGTGCCCTAGTCCACCAATTATGCCAGGCATCCCCAACATTGAGTCTAGACCAAATTGTCCGTAGATTCAGAATAGTAGTAATCCATGACTAGAAATGTATTGTCACCTGACATGTAAGAAACAAGTGGTTTGTCTCTTCCTCGTGCCTTTTGTAAAAACAACATCTTGATAGCCCGTGAAAAGCCCTACGCATGAGGGTTAACTCAGTTGGGCCCTTCTCCATGAGTATGCACCACATGAACAGTATGGAATTTGGGGAGATTTTAATTTCCAGAGGTGGTGCCACCACCAACTAATGTCACGATTTTCCTGGGTTTCCATTGCGGTCGCATATCCAGCTTTCGGGGTGTATCTACCATGGGGGTCCAAGCCCCAAATGAGAACATATTCCTGATCAATTATCCTGACATTGGCTTCCTTAAGGGCCCCAATGTACCATTGTCAGTGCTCGAACCATCTATCCAAAATGTTTAAAGCCCGGTGATCCATCCAGCGCTGAGGCAGCCATTAATCTTGTTCGGCAATTGCGATCTGAGTGATATGAGTGATTCCAACTCTAGAGAAGTGAGTAAATCGGTCCCTTGGTAGAATGTGTGCATTCTCACACCACCCTAGGCATCCATGCCTAATCGCACCTAATCACATTTCCCTATTTTCCATGCCAGGCCGTTATTTTATGAGGGAAAGGGATTGGGATATCGCCTTCCAGATAATGGAAGCACCAATCGAGATATTGGTAGGACTACAGATCCAATCCATGACTATTAGGGGGTGAATATATTTGTAGTAAATGACCTCCTGCCAAAGGCTTCTAGATTTGACGATGTGCTAGCCCATTTTTGCCGCAAGTGCCATAGCAAAAAGTTGAAGGTTTTTTATTCCCCATCCCCCTAATTTTTTGGGTTTTCCAATCTAGTCCCAACTTACCTAAGAAAAATTCCACCATGTTTTCTGACCCCTCTAGAGGAAACAATAGCAAAATTGTTGTATCATTTTTAAGATGCCTTTGGGGATCCAAGCCAGCGACATCCAGTAAACCGGGATCGCCTCGAGGACTAATTTTATCAGGGTGAGCTTACCCGCTCTGGAAAGCCAACATTGTTGCCAGATGTTGATTCTGTTTTCGATTTTTGCAATGAGCCAAGCCCAGTCCGCTATACAATATCCATTCGGTTTCAATCTGAAACCCAAATATTTTAATCCAGCATCCAGATCTTGTCTCACATAGGCAAATTGTTGAGCTGCGAATCTTGTCTCATTTTGCAGGCATGTCACAAAGATAATTGTGGACTTCTCATAATTTGGTTCCATACCTATAGCTTTGCAAAAGAGAGATAAGATGTTCTTGAAAGCATATGAGTCATGAAAGGATCCATTTAGAAAAATAAGTACATCATCTACAAATAATAGGTGAGAGAGAGTGGTCATATCCGAAATTCGGACACCCCCCAACTCTCCCTCCTCACGGGCTTTTTTAATCAGTCTGCTAAAACCTTCCATAATAAGAAGGAAGAGTAAAGGGGAGAGTGGGAAACCCTGTCTAAGCCCACACTCCACATGAAAAAAACCAGAGGCAACACCATTAATTAGGATACTATATGAGGTCGATGAGAGACAACACATAATCCAAGATATAAAAGCATGGGGAAAGCCGATATGAGTGAGAGTGAGCTGGAGGTAAGACCAACTTGCTCGATAAAAAGCTTTGGAGAGGTCAATCTTAAGGTTGATTGACTTCTTATGCAGTTTTTTCATCGAATGGAGGGCTTCCTGAGCTATCCCAATAGCTTCATGGATCTGGCGCTGACTGAGGAAAGAAAATTGTTCCTTGGAAATCATCCGAGAAAGGATAGGTTTAATACAAAGAGAAATAGTTTTGGATATGATTTTGTAAATGATTTTTCAGAGGGAGATGGGACGATAATAATCAAAGGATGAAGGATTGTCAGTTTTGGGGATGAGGGCCGAGAAGGTCGCATCAAAACATTCATATGCTCTGCCTGAACTTCTGTATTCCTCAATGGCCTGTAATAGATCATCTCCAATAAGTTCCAAGAAGGAGATGTAGAATTCAGTCGGCCACCCATCAAGGCCTGGACTTTTATCCTTTTTAAAGCATTTCAGCACAACTTCCAGTTCCCCTCTAGTGACCGGAGAGTTTAAAGTCTCCATCTCATCGGGCTCAACAAATCTAGGCAATGCTTCTGCTGTTCGGATGATTTCAGGGAGGGTAATACCAGTAGGAGCCTTGTAAATGTTAGAGAAATGTCTTACCCCCATATCAGCCAGCTGTGCAAAGGAGTTTGCCTTTCTTCCATCTTGATCTTGTAGCTCCTAGATTGTGTTAATTGACTCTCTTCCCTGAGCATTTTCTTGATTTTTTTTTTAATTTTCATCCCCTACTTATAGCTAGAGAGCTTTGCTCTTTAGCCTCCAGTGCTCTTCTTTCAGTCGAAGCAATCTAATTCTTTCCGATTCCAGGAAGATTAACTGAGCCTTTGATTCCACCGAAGCTTGACAGATTAGCCCAGAGGCTTCCAAATCTTTGAGAGAAACCTCTATCCTAAGGAGGTCGGCCTCATCTTTCCTTCGTTTCTCCTTTGCCCATATGATAGTTTTAGATTTTATGCATGCCAATTTTTTAGAAATGACCACAGCCGGGGAGGATAGATCATCCGACCTATAGTGAGTCCAAGAGTCTGTGACTAATTTGCGGAACTCCACATCAGGTAACCATGATGAGTTGAATTTGAAGGGTGTCGGGGGTTTGAAGTTATTATCCCTGATCTCCAAAAAGATTGGGGAATGATCTAAGATCTCGCCTGAACCCACCCATTGGCGAAAAAGGTTCAAACTAGCCAGGAGAGGGGCCTTGATCAGAAAATGGTCCAGCCTTCTAGCTAGCGCCCCTTCCCCCATTCTTCTATTCCTCCACGTCAGCTTGTACTTGGTAGAGTCAATTTTCAGGAACTTGTAAGAGCCCAACAGGTTTTCAAAATAAGCCGAGAGGTGATCACATTAGCCCCGTTTACCCCATGATTCAGCCAGACCATGGCACAACTGCCTGAGCGGCCCCTGACATCCAAAAAATGGAACTCCCAGTCCAATAGGAAACTTAGAAGCAAAAAATTTACCAGACTCCCTTCACCTAGCGTTTATTACAAGAAAATGACATCCAGTCTTTCTGAAAGACATAATCTCTTAAGAGCCAATTTTTTGTCTCGGCTAGCTAAACCCCTACAATTAAATGAGAGGAAAATCATGGTAGAACATTGTGTGGGTTTCCCTTTTCTCTAAGGACCCAATCAATAGGGGATGGAACCCTCAAAGCCACTTCAACACATGCCCTCTTAATGGATTTTTAGAGTTTGGATTGTCGGCCATGAGGAAGTTTTAAAGGGATTAGAGGGGGAGGATCGACTTCCAAGCCATAGGTCGACAGTGGTGCGGCAGGAAGTGAGCGGAGGAAGTAGCGATGAGACCCACTGGAAGATGGGCTACCCCCCTAATTAGAATCGGGTAGCTCAGTGGAGGTACAAGGATTGGTGGCTGGGAAAGAGGGAGCCGAAAGAACAAGACAAACTGGGGAGCATAGCTTGCTAACCTCAGAAAATGACCCAGATAAACTCATAGAAGCAGAAACGAAATCAAAACCCAAATATTCATTTGATAACAGAGGAGAAGGGGGAGGAGTACCCACAAAAGTTGAATCCCTTGCCCGTGCTTTGGTGAGGGGAGTCTCCAAGATCATGTGGTAGGCCCCTATACTACTAGTGTAACCCCTTATTGTTATTGGTAAAACCCCCTTATTATATTGATGTACCCATGTAGTGCCTATATTGTTACTATTGTGCCCCATAGAAGCCCATTATTGTTATTGTGTTGCCCTTACATTATTATTGTTATGTCGGCTCTGATTATATTATGACCCCTTAGACTCCTATATATAGAAATGAGGTCTTTTCATTTGTATCATCTAAGAATTGTTCATTTGTGTAATGTAAAGGAGGTTGCCCCCTCGAAGCGGCTTATCTCTAAGGCGTTCATCTATCTTTTCTATCTTTTTGTGAGCTGGTTTCATAACATTTGGTATTAGAGGTTTGGATTCTAGGGTTTCGTTGCTCCAAATAGGTCATCATGGAATTTTCGCTATAACTTTTTTTCTGCGACGTTTTAGAAGCGAAAAAAAAAAAAAAAAAAACCCATTTGAGACGAAATTGCACTGAACCTCGAGTCCGAATTTCAGAGCTTTTCGCGCTATATTTTCGGAGATATGATCTGAGGAAGTTGGTCTTTTTGCAGACTCCTGAATTACATTCCAAACAGGTGACCTGGGGAAAATCATCATAACTTTCTCTCTGAGCATCAGATTGAAATATTGTAAGAAGGCACCAGAAAGAGGATGGACTGTAGTTTCTTGTATATATTTTTCAAAGCCAAAGGTCGAAAGAGTGACACGTGGCACTTCATACAAGTTCGCTCTTCTGGAAAGGTCTATAATCAGGTCATCTTGGGAGATTGTGCATAAATTTTCCTTAGAGAATCCAATTTGGATAAGACTGGTGGAATTGGAAAGAGGACACAGAGGGCTACTATAGGTCACAATTTTACAACTGGATGATTCAAAATTATAGAGATACATTAGATTCAATATCAAGCTCCTACAAAGTGAAAAAAGTTGTGTAGTTTTTTTAAATTTTTTGCATAGGCTTGGTCTGAAAAGTTAGTTTGAAGGAATTCAAAGGGCATAGTAAAACATTATTACCATTAATCGATGTCTAGAGGAAAGAGAATGCAAGCACCTAGTAAGCAACCTGAAAGCTCTAGCATGACTCATGAAGAAGAGGAAGAAATGCAACATGATATATCAAAATTACGAGACCAAGTGCAACAAGTGTCACTTGCACAAAAAGTAACAAAATCTAAGATGGATGGTTTAAAGAAAGATGTAGAAGCTTAGATGGATGGTTTAAAGAAAGGTGTAGAAGATAAGATGGATTGTTTAATGAAAGGCGTAGAAGCTAAGATGGATGGCATGGAAGCTAAGATGAATGGCATGGACGCTAAAATGGATGGCATGGATGATAAGATGGAAGAATTGAAGATAAATATGAATAAGTTGCTACAAGAAATGGTCACTAATGGTGAAAGGGTAGTAAAGGAAACTCATGACGAGAACAAAAGAAATTTTAATCATGATTCCATAGACTCTAATGTTGGATCTAAAACCCACCATATTCCAAAAATCAATATGAGGAACTTTGATGGGAGGGATCCCGCAACATGGATATTACAAATGGAGCAATTTTTTGATCCCAATAATGTGCAAAACACACAAAAGGTATGTATTGCAACTTTATATTTGGAACCAAATCAGTTTGTATGGTATCAATGGCTTTGCTCTCATAAACAAATTATCACTTGGGAAATTTTTACGGAAGAATTGACAGCACATTATGAGGATACAAAAAGCAAAACTTTTTTTAGCCAATTGATAAGTCTCAAACAAAAGGGTTCAATAATGGAGCACATTGAGGAGTTCCAAAAATTGAACATAAGGGTAAAAAATATTCTAGAGGAGCATAGGATTGATGTTTTCATAGGGACGTTAAAGGATAAATCCAACATGATGTTCGCCTTTGGGAACCTAATTCATTAGGGAAGGCATTCAGGTTAGCAAGAAAAATGGAAAGCAAAATTATGGCAACCAGGAAGCATACCACTCACAACTATAAATATGGAAGTGTTGTTGCCCCTATCCTTCCACAACCTGTAAGGTTGACACCACAACAATTAGAAGAAAAAAGAGCAAAAGGGCTTTGCTACAGTTGTGATAGCAAATACACTAAAAGTCATAAGTGTGCTGAGAAGAAATTATTCTACATAGATTGTGAAGAGGAAGAAGAAAAGGAGCAAGAAAGGTAAAAAGAAGAGGATATACTCCAGGAACAAAGCCTAGATAAAGAAGAGATGAATCCAACCATATCTTGTAATGCATTGGTTGGAATTACCACTCCTCAAACCATCAAGATAGAAGCACAAATCAAGAAGAAAAAGGTAATAGTGTTTATTGATTCAAGAAGTACCCACAATTTTATTCATTGTAAGATAGCAAAAGAATTGAATTGCTTCCTATATCCAGCACCATAGTGTCAAGTGATTGTTGCAGATGGAGGAACGATAAATTGCTCTAGAAAGTGCCATAATATCAAGCTATCCATGGGAGAATACGTATTGAAAAGTCAAATGATTTCCATTCCAATGGGAGGTGTTGATGTTGTACTATGAGTCTAATGGCTAAAATCCTTGGGTACAATAGCTTTTAACTTTCAAGAACTTTTCATGAAATTTTATGTGGAAGGAAAGGAAGTTGAATTAAGGGGTATTGTAGGGAAACCGGGAAAGATAATAAGCTCTAACGGTATGACAAAGCTTCTAAAAAAGGAACAACGAGGTGTAATTGCACAATTATGTTCGCTAGATGTTTCCACATCGAAATCATCTATTGCTCCAGATCTCCAAAAAGTCTTGGACAATCATTCCAAGGTATTTGAGACTCCCAAAGGTCTCCCACCTATTCGTGATCATGATCATGCTATTCATTTGATTCCAGGAAGTGTTCCTCCAAACATCAGGCCTTACAGATATCCCTATGCCCAAAAGAGTGAAATTGAATGTATGGTTGCAAAAATGCTTGAGGCTGGTATAATTCAACCTAGCCAAAGTTCTTTCTCTGCTCCAGTAGTATTGGCGCACAAGAAGGATGGATCATGGCGGATGTGTCCGGATTATAGGGAGCTCAACAAGTTCACTATTAAAGATAAGTTTCTCATTCCTGTCATTGATGAATTATTGGATGAATTGCATGGATCAATTTACTTCACCAAGTTAGATATTTGTTCAAGATATCATCAAATCAGAATGAAGACTCAAGACATTCTGAAAACAACATTTAGAACTCATGAGGGTCACTATGAGTTTTTGGTCATGCCTTTTGACCTTACTAATGCACCTTCTACATCTCAAGGTTTGATGAATTCCATTTTCAAACCCTTCCTTAGAAAAATTGTGTTAGTATTCTTTTATGATATACTAATCTATAGCAAGTCTTGGAAGGATCATGTTGAACATGTTGACAGGGTGCTACAACTATTGGAGGAGAAACAATTATATGCAAAAAGATCCAAATGTTTCTTTGGAGTACAAGAGGTGGAATATCTGGGTCATATTGTATCTCATGAAGGAGTTAAGGTAGACCCTAGCAAAATTAAAGCCATTAAGGAATGCGAAATCCCCACATCCATAAAGCAATTGCGAGGATTTCTCAGGTCGACAGGGTATTATCGCAAGTTTGTTAAGAATTATGGGAAAAAATTAGCACCTCTAGCAACATTGTTGAAGAAAGATGCATTTTCATGGACTCCAGAAGCAACAAAGGCCTTCGAAGATCTTTAAGAGGCAATGTGCCAAGCATGGGTCTTAGCTACACCAGACTTCACAAAAACCTTTATTTTGGAATGTGATGCTTCCGGAAATGGAATTGGTGTTGTTTTAATGCAAGATGAAAGAACCATTGCTTTCGAAAGTAGTCCAATCAAGGGAAAGTATTTACACAATGCTATTTATGAGAAGGAAATGTTGGCAATACTACATGCACTTAAGAAATGGAAACCCTACCTAATGGGAAGACACTTCAAGGTAAAAAACAGATCATGATAGCCTTAAATACTTTTTAGAACAAAGATTATCCTCTGAAGAACAAAAAAATGGGTCACAAAGATGTTGGGTTATGACTTTGAAATCATATACAAAAAATGGAAGCAAAATGTTGTGGCAGGTGCACTCTCAAGAAAGGATGAGGATGTGGAAGCATTGTTGTGCGCCATTTCTATTATCCAACCAGATTGGATAAACGAAGCAAGGGATGAATGGAAGAAGGATGAAGAAGTATGGCCACTCATTCAAAAGTTGCAGAAGATCCCTATTCAAACAATATTTCCAAAACTTGAAGCGGAAGGAAAAATCATATTGGAACTTGGAGCAGTCACAGAAACAAGAACCCAACAGCTACGAAATCAATCAATTTCAGAGTATCTCATCAAGTGGAAGAACTTGCCTGCTAAAGATTCCACATGGGAGGACAAGAATTTTATACAGAAGCATCAAGAACTACTCAAGCGTTGAGGACAACACTTTTTGAAGGAGAGGGGCATGTTAGGCCCCTATACTACTAGTGTAACCCCTTATTATTATTAGTACAACCCCCTTATTATATTGATGTACCCATGTAGTGCCCATATTGTTACTGTTGTGCCCCATAGAAGCCCACTATTTTTATTGTTGTGCCCTAACATTATTATCGTTATGTTGGCTCTGATTATATTATGACCCCTTAGAATCCTATATATAGAAAGGAGGTCATTTCATTTGTATCATCTAAGAATTGTTCATTTGTGTAATGTAAAGGAGGTTTCCCCCTCGAAGAGGCTTATCTATAAGGTGTTCATCTATCTTTTCTATCTTTTTGTGAGCTGGTTTCATAGCATCATGGAGTCCGGTTGTGTGGAAGTCATCCGCGACCCCTGCTAGAGTGGCTCAGAATCTTCAGGAGAATCCGCTAAAGGAGGGAAATCTTACTCAATCATTTGCGTGCAAGTCGAGACCAGTGCTTTTGGAGGATTCTGATGTAGCCCGGATAGTTGAGGGAAATCTTTATAAAGATGCCCCACCTCATGGAACTTGCGACAATGGAAGGGGATGCCTTCGTAGTCCAGAATTTGTCTACGGGTGATGGCACCCATTTGGAGCAAATAGCTCTCCACCAGGCCCTCTCTGGTATCAAGATGCACTAGAATGCGAGCTAAGGCCATGCAACCAGTATCCTGATATGCCATGTCATGGTCTAGGTACACCCCTAAATCATCTCCAATGACTTTGAATATCTCATCAGCCCAAAACTAGAGTGGAAGACCCAGCGAACGTACCCATATCGGACCGGCACTGAGGTTTTCCTTTTCGGGGTCAAACAACGATGACCATCACTTCAGCAGCACTGGGGTCATTTCGATGTGCCAATACCTCGTCAACACCTAGTCAACTTGGTCTGGATGTGAAAAAAATAAGGCGAACCATCCTCGAGACAGGGTGATGATACTTGGTAGCTGCATCAACAGGTTTCCCCATACCTCTGCGGTCCACTTCCACAGTCGCGCAGGTGTGTAGTTTCTACCCCTTACCTTGCCCAAAAGCATTGTACTCTTCGTTAGGGTTGCTTGGGTCATTGTAATGCCCTTCCCGAAAACCAAGCGGTCGTCCCTTTCTCTAATTTTTGAGTTCCTTGATTTATTTTCACACCACCTTTGTGGTTGGTCTGCTTATGCACCCTCCGCTTGGCCGTTATCGTCTGAATCTGAGGAAATGATACCCTTAGTGCCTGTTTCTTGCCCCAAAATGTCATTGAAAAACCCTGAAGGTGGAGTGGATCCAGGAAAGTAAGCATCTCAGAAGGGAGCAGAGCCTAGGAGACCAGCTTGAGATGAAACTAAACCCTGTGAACTGAATGTAAGCCGCTACTCCCCGCCGCTGATGAACCACCACCTGCTTGAAAATTTGTACAGTTCAGAAGAACCTCAGATCATTCTTGGAGCTCGGAGGGTGAAGAAATGGTAAGAAAAGGAGGCTCAGAGCCCTCTCCCAGACTAAATAGTCCTTCTGACACGGTCGTTACCGGTTGAATGTTAACGATCTCTTGTAGGGTGACTTCCATATCACCCATGAGGGAGGTGAGTTCCGCAACCTGAGGGTTCGGTAAACGGTCTACCTACGGTGCAGACACAACTAATGACGGGCGTGAGTAGTTGACCTAGATGTCTTCTGCCGTCAGAGACTCTGAAGAGTAATCTAATAGCTACTCATCCATCCAGGCGCCAACTTCCGTAGAAAACCTGGGATCTGTTTCAAGAAAAAGGATATTGAGACCGCCTGTTCGCTGACCTGGGTTTGTAAGAAGAAGCCACAGGGATGGTGTTTGGCAAGCCGGAAAAACCCCCTCCAATGTCCAGGGTATGAGACCGTAACCGTTCAGGCATGATACCCATGGATAGAACCCTTCACCATTGACACGCATAGGTTAAATCAAGGCTGCTACGGAAACCACCCCTCTGAATCTTGTAAGAACAATGGAGAAAAGCAATGGTTAGACCACAAGACCAAGCCCAAAATAAGTCAGAACCTGCCTCGAGTGAGGAAATGGTAATATAATAACAACGCCTCCTTGAATCCCAATGCAAATAGGAAAAACCGTAAACAGTCAAAGGCATATGCGCTGGTTTCACCTCAGCATACAGTAAACCGAAACGAAGGTTTACCTAGCCCCACCATCGAAATCGTCTGCCTACCTCCATCCTCGCTCTTCCTAAATTATAAAATACTATATGAAGAATATTCAGTTTGAAGTTATATCATTTTACCTTTATATATATATATATATATATATATATATATATATATATATATATATATATATATATATATGTACATATATATATATATATATGTATAGATATATATATATGTATATATATATATATGTATATATATATACATGTATATATATATACATGTATATATATACATATATATATATATACATATATATATATATACATATACATATCTATATATACATATACATATATATATATATATATATATGTGTGTGTGTGTGTGTGTGTGTGTGTGTGTGTGTGTGTGTGATTTTTTTATTTCGTAGTTCTGCGAGATTTCTCATATAGTCTAACCTACTTTTATTCTTGTTTATCTGATTGTTCCACTTCATATAAAATCGTTAGATATCAGGATTACAATTAACAATTTTTTTGATAAATCAAAATTCTTTGGTCATCTTTTTTCAATCAGATTCAACCTTTCCAATCGCAACATGGCTATAAATTAGACTAATTGGTGAATCATTCCACGATTTGATATGACGAGTTTGCAACTTAGAACAATCTTGAGCGCCCTATGTCCATCAAGTATAGGAAATTCAAAAGCTACCTAGATCCCTTTTCTATATTTGGGGCCATTGCATTTCCTTCCTAATAAATCTCCTTATTTTGTAATTTACTCTAACCTTGCTCACTTAATACTTACTAAATTTAGTATAAAGTTGATATCTTTTAAGTATCAACAACACTATTTTAAAGTGATTCCATGTTTATCCGGTGTGTTGGTGTGACCCAAATATTATTATTATGTTTCTTCCAACCTAAAAATCTCAAATATATCACCCACTTCACTATTCCCAAGACTAGTCTCCTTCCATCACATGTTATTATAATAGTTTATCAATTTTTGCCTTTGATTCATTGGTTTTAAACGAGAAACAATTCTCAATTATTTAATTTTTGCACCATTTATTCCACTGTTGTAACCAGTCTTTTATGAATCCCTTCATGAAGATGTTTTTCAATAGAAAGTTTATTAATTCCCTTACTAGTTTGTTTCCATTAGTAATGAAATCTAAACTGTTTTGTACTAGCTAATTATTACTATATTAGACTTATTTATACCTAGGTTATAATTTTTTGTCGCCACTTTCAATGGTTCACCTATTATTTGTGAAAGCTTAGTTCGGTGAAAATGATTCCAACCGTTCCCACCAATCACTCAAGATAGTTCAAGTCATACATTATGTAATCATATGTGTTTTATATCACCATTCACTCCTTGGCGAAAGTTATCGTTAATATAACCAGACAATTTCCTTAATACACCATATATTTTGACCTTATGTATTACAGGGTTTCCAATATCTTCTAATACACTTTTTATTGTGAATGTTTCACAATGTTGCTCTGGTCTATTTTTTCTTTTCTTTTTTGAATTAGCTACAGATTCACATGGGAAAGGGTGCTCCACCCAACCTATTAGACTAGTCAAACCACTAAGTTTCCCCCTATGTCAAATTCACATCAAGAATAGTTCAAAATTGATCCATAAACTGTCGTGGATATTCCACTAGATAGTTTGTCACAACAGCTATTATAATATTATATTAAAAAGATGAGATTCTACACCATTATTGTTTTATTAAACTTCAAGATCTATAGATTTAACTATAATTAGTGCATGCAGGAAAATTGAAATTATGCAGAAAAACTGAGAATGAATAAAATAGTATCACACATACATCAGACACAAAATATGCTCTAGGAAACCCTTTCGGGAGTAAACCCAACTAGAAGGTGAGGCCACTTCGCTCTCTTTATTTGTCTGGAAATATGGCTACACCTACAAAGAAGTAAGGCCTGTAGCTCATGGGCTGCTACTGTGCACAAATCCTCCCTGTGTTCTCTATCTCCCATCCCTCTTGGCTATCTTTGCTCAGTTATAGAATAAAATTCTCTCGAAATAATGGAATGCCTCTTCCTCCTAGTGGCCCAGTTATAACACAACCCGATAGCCTACTAGTGGTAAACTTTAACTACATTAACTCTTAACTAAAGTTACAATATATACACTTCTAGGGTCTTTTACATCACTATCACATTACTAGCCCATTTTCCATGAATAACGCAACATCCTCCCAAATTATAGGTGTGAAAACAAGGTCAAATTTTGAGTGGCATAATTTTTGCATATGAACTCTGATTGACACACTTCTTGCACCTTTGGAAAGATATTTGTGTGTATAACATCATGAAAATGTATGAAGCTAATGTAGATAATCTCTATCCCAAAAAAAATGTCATTTGATGCGTCAAAATGCTCCCATAAGGTTTCAAACCCTGTTTCGCCAAACGTGGTTCGACTAGTAAAAATGATCTCGTGAGATTTTTCCTCCACTTTTTCAACTCTGAATGCATAAAGGTGAATGAAAAAAATATAATGATCCAATATAAATCATACCTCCCCATTTTTGGAGGCTTTTGGTCCCCAAAATATTCTACTAAATGAGGTGAGGAAATTTTTCCTCCACCTTTTCTCTGTTGTACCATTTAGCTTTGCCTAGAAGTTGTGCCTTCAACCCAATCTGCCAAAGCTCATGCTTCCCTTCCCTTGCAATTTTGGATTTCTTCTACAAAATAGTATCTTTTGTGAGCCCTGCCTGAGCATCTGCTACCAAATCCTCCACAGAAGGTAGGACCAGCTCCTCTTTCTGATCTAGCATGGAAAGCTCATAGAGTTTCAACTTATCCATATTCACAACTGAGTTAATGCGCATGTATGGTGGTAAATTGAGTCGATAACCATTATGCCCCATCTTTTCCAATATCTCAAAGGGACCATACATGAGAGCCTTGATTTTCTTACCAAGCCCCTACAGCCTCTCCTTGTTCAACAATAACCATACTTTGTCTCCCACCTTGAACAATTTCTCTATTTTTTGTTGATCATGCTTGGCCTTATAATTATCCTGTGACTTCTGCAGTGTTTCCTATACCAATAGATGGATTTTCCTTATCTTCTCTATAAATTTTTCATCCCTCAAAGTGTCTCCTGTAATATCTTCCCTCATTCCTCCTTGCTTCCCATATGCAATGTCCAATGGTGGAGACAAATATACAAAACAAGTTTCAAATTGGGACTTTCTTATAGAAGTGTGGATTTCTCTATTGTAATAATGTTGCATATATACCATATTTTCATCCCAGGTCCGCGAACGCTTCTAGTTATATCCCCTTAGAAGTTGCACCAAGGTCCTGTTGACTACTTCTGTCTACCCATCTATATGTGGATGGAATGTTGTAGATCTCTTCAAATTTGTGTCCATCTTCTCCCACAATGTAGTCCACAATGCACTGAGAAATATTGTATCCCAATCTGAAATGGTGCTCCTTGGTATCCCATAGTGCACCCAGACTTGTCCAAAGAACAAGTTTGTTGCTTCTTGTGCATCGATGGTATTTTTACAAAGAATCAAAACAGACATATTCCTGAAATTGTCAACTACCACGAACAAGTAGTCATTTCCCTTCTTGGTCATCGGTAAACCTCCCAAAAATTCCATGGAAATGCTTTCCCAAGGACGAGTAGCTAAAGATAAGGGATGATATAAACCTTGTTTCGTGTTACTAGGCTTGCTGGTACAACAAAGAATACATCCTCTTATGAACTTAGCTATGTGCTCTTGAATCTTGGGCCAATACACATACCTCTACAAGTTAGACATGATCTTCCCTACAACAAAGTGCCTTACAACCTTGGAGGTGTGAGCCTCTCTAATCAACTTCAATCGGTCACATTTAGGAACACATAGCTTATCTAGCCTGTAGAGTAACCCATTCTGGAGATGGTAGTTAACGGTGCTATTGTCATCCTGCACATGACTATGACTCTGCAACTGTTGATACACCTCATTGAAGTCCTCATCCTCTATATATACCTCTCTGTATGCATCATGGGTAAATGGCTCCATATGCATAAGAGTCCCAAAGTTGTAATATTCGATGTGGGTGGCCTTGAAATCATGTCAGCCAACCTATTTGTGTTTCCTTTCTTATACTTGATCACCAAATGAAACTGCTGTAAAAACCTCGTCCACTTGTAATGCATGGTTTGTTGTAGCTTACTCTAGGCCTGCAAGTACTGTAATGGTTGGTGATCTATGTGGATTATTGTCTCCTTTCCCATCAGATAATACTTCCACTTCACAAATTTCACCATGGCATGGAGCTCCTTATCATAGGTAGGGTAGTTAAGAACTTCCCCATAAAATACTTCAGAATGGTAGCATATAGGATTTCTTCCCTAAATTAAGACAACTCCCATAGCATACTCACTTGCATTTATCTCCACTTCAAAGGGTCATTGCAAGTTTGGTAATGTCAAAACTAGTGCTTGATTGATATTCTTTTTTAACTCCTCGAAATCCATCTACGACCTTTTCCCCACTGCAAACTCTTTCCACTTGCTATTATGGTGTGGAGTGGTGTTGCTACCACTGAAAATGAGGCTATGAATTTCTTAAGGTTACTATGTTGCCCCAATGAAACTCCTGACCTTAGAAACATTAGTAGGCACCAACCATTTCATGATGGCCTCCATCTTGGAAGGATCTATCTTCAAATCTCCTCCACCAATCACATACCATTTCATGATTGGTGCTTCTTCAATGTTTCCAGAACTTGCGTAAAATATGAAATATGCTCCTCCCAAGTAGAACTATATACCATTATATCATCCAAACAAACAATAACAAACTAATCTATAAAAGGGCATATTACATCATTCATTAATCTCATAAATATAGTTGGTGCATTACATAGGCCAAATGGCATGACTAACCACTCATATAAACATTGCCTGGATTTGAAGGCAGTCTTCCAGGTACCTTATTCTTTGACTTGAACTTGGTGATACCCAGACTTCAAGTCCAACTTGGTGAAGTATTTTTCTTGCTACAACTGATCCAACAAATTATCTATCTAGTGTAGGGGGTATCTGTTCTTGAGCGTGATTTTTTCAACGCCCTGTAATCTATACACATCCACCAAGTCCCATCCTTCTTTGGCACAATGATGATGGGTGACCCACATGGTGATATACTTGGTTGAATGACACCCTGTTCCAGCGGATGTTATAATTGTTTCTTCACCTCACTTTCTTCTATAACAGACTGCCTATAAAACCCAATATTTGGCAATGGGGAGTCCGGCAATAGCTGGATCTCATGCTCCACTTCTCTCTTAGGTGGTAACCCTTTAGGCTCTTTGAACGCATCCCTGTATGCTTGTAACAAATCCTCGATTTATTGTTTATATTTCTTAGTACACTCCTCTAGGGATGCCTTGCCTCTTATTTACTCCTCTTCAAACTATATTTCTCTTAAAAATAAAAAAACATACTTATTGGTGGAACTTATTGATTTCTTGGCTTGGTTGGCACTTAATAGTGAGATTTTTCACTTGCCTTTGTGCGCATTGATGATGAATTTTTTTCCATCCATGAAGAGCCGATACTAGTTGGATATCCTCATGAATATTGCATCATGCATGTACATGTATGGACCCCCAAACATGACTCCACATACATCAAGGGGAACCACATCTAGATCTACTTCATCAATAAAATAAGTGTTGATAGAAAATCTAATTTTGCATTGTTTAGTTACCTTCAACTCTGCATCCTTATTTACCTATCCTAGTGGATATGGGTTTGGATGGTCACAAAATTACAGCCCCAATTTCTTGACCAGCTCTACTGCAATTATATTCGTCTGCTATCTTGGGTCAAAAAGAGCATCAATATTTGTCTTCATGACCTAGATATTTATATGGAAGGCTTTGGTCATTTCTTTCTCTTCCTGCAATTGAAGGCTACTCATATTGACCTCCTTCTACATTGATGTTCAAATGATCTTCCCATCCATAACCGAGCTTCTTTAAATTGGTTACTTGAATCAGTGGCCATGAGATTCTTCTTCTTCTTAACTTTCTTCTTGTTCTTTGGGCTTAGCTCTAGATGCAGCTTCCAACACTTCTTCTCTATATGGCCATCAATGTCACAATGGTTGTGGTGGCTGCTAGGATCTTTGCACTGGTGTGCAGTGGTTGTTATCTTTTTATCTTTTCCCCCTTTTTCTTCTTCTTTCCCTCCTTAGAAGCATCATGTTATTCCTTTTGCTTTGATCCACTTGATTGAACCCTCTTCAGGCCTATGTTCTCTAGGTATTGTGCCTGTACACAAGCCTTGTCCACCGATTTGGGCTTGAATATCATCACTTTCTCACACATATGGTGATGTAGACCCCCTAGATAATTGAGGAGTACATCTGGGTTCTTTAGAGAGATACCCAACATTATAACCATTTTTCTGAATTCCATGGTGTACTCCTACACACTTTGGCTCAACTTTTTCCTGAAGTAATTCCACCAAATCTACAGGTCCTCCACATACTTAATGGGACAAAAATGTGACTTAATGAGGGTTTTGAAATCCTCTCACTTAGTCACTAGAGGTTCTACCACCATCCTCAAGGTTTCCATGTGGCTCTCCCACCAAGTCAGTGCATGGCCCTCTGATTTCAACCACACGAATGAGGTCCTTTTCCGTTCCTCGATCTGATGGATGCTGAAACAAACTTATAGTTTCTACAACCAATGGCTCACCTTCAAAGCATTGATATCGCCATGGTATGGCTTGATATCAAATTTTTCTTCCATTTTAAATAGGGATTGATTCACAACACTCAAACTAGGTTAATATTTTATGGGTTCTTTCTTTGGCCGGTTCTTTGTTTCTTCCCAATCTCCCAATCCCCCTTCTAATTTGTCCTCTACATTCAAACCCCCATCTTCTCAAAATATCCCAATCTTATTGCTCAAGGCCACCATGGTGAGTTTTACATTGTGATTTATGTCTGTGACTTATTGTTCCAGCTGCAAAAACCTCACCTCTACAGAATCACGAGGGTCATTTATAGATTTGTCAACCATGATTATAGTTTTACGATTTTCGACCCCATCAACGTAGATCCCCTACAAACTGCACAAAATACCCAAAGAAACCTGGCTCTGATACCAATATGATATGTAAACTACCATGGATATTCCATTGGACTGTTCGTCACAACATATTTGATAATATTATATTAGAAATATGAGATACTACACTATTATATTTTTATTAAAATTCTAGATATGTAGATTTAACTGTAATTAGTGCAAGCCCGAAAATGTAAATTATGAAAAAAAAGAGAATGAAACAATGAGCTCACAAACACACATAAGACACAAAATATGCTCTAGGAAATCCTTCCGGGAGAAAACCCAATTGGAAGGTGAGGTAGCTTCTCTCTCTTTCTATGTCTAGAAATATAGATGCAGGTACAAATAAGTAAGGCCTATGGCACATGCGTTGCTACAATACACAAATCCTCCCTACATGTTCTACCTCATATCCCTCTTGGTTAACTTTTCTCAACTATGGAACAAAATGCTCTCGAAAGAATGGAATGCCTCTTCCTCCTAGTGGTCTGTTTAACACAGCCCGTTAGCCTACTAGTGGTTAAGTTTGACTACATCAAATCTTAACTAGATTTACAATATAGAATATTCTAGAACCTTTCACATCACAATCACATGGCTAACCCCTTTTCCATGAACAATGAGAGCTGACGCAACATCCTCCCGAACTATAGGTGTGAAAACAAGAAGGTCAACTTATGAGTGGCATAAATTTTGCATACATATTCTGATTGACACGATTCTTGCGTTGTTCGAAATATCTATATGTGTAGAACAACATAAAATGATGCGCCTAATCAACAATTTTTTACCCCCATAAAACATTGTTTGATTCCTGAAAATGCTCTTGGAAGGTTCATACCCTGTTTCACCAAACTGGGTCTCGCTGTTAAAAACAGTCTTGTGAGCTGACCTCCACTTGTTTTACTCTGAATGCATTGAGATGGATGACAAACAATATAATGATCTAATCCAGATCAAGAATACTGACCTGCATAATTCAATCTCAAATACTATTTGATCCCAACGAGACTTAGTCTAGGGTTCTCAAATTGAGCACACATGCTTCAGTTGGAATTCCACTGGCCAACCAGCTCAAGAATTCCTCACGTCGACAGTGTCCCGTCCTAATTTTTTCCAATCAAAACCTTTTATAACTAGTTAGACGCAACCTATAGGATGCATAATAGTTTCAACATTAACAATTTTCATAGTATGATTTTCTTCTTAACACTACAAACAGGAAACATATTATTTTGATACTTACATGTTATTCCTTTTTCTGACTTGCTTCCCATACACATGTAAGATTACCCTTTTGTTAGGATTTAAAAAATTATTTTACTACCAATTATTTCCCTCATTCACTACCTCACCCAGGTTCTTGGTTACTCATCTAGTAAATGTGTGAGGACGTAATTTATTCCTTCAGGTAATTACTTCCCAACTGTACCTAATAATTAAGTATTACTTACCAATAAAATATTTACCCCTTTGTATCTGTCTCCTTCTTTAACAATCCATAGTATATTTTTAATTTAAAACATATTTATGATTATTAATCTTATAAATTATGTGTCGAAACATAATTTTAACAATTTAACAAAAGGTTTTTTCAACTAGAAACAAGTAATCACCATGAAGATAACCCTAAACTTTTCAGGGTGATTATGTATGCAACACTCCTCATCTCTTAACATAGCCATTTTATAATTGTATAACAATATGGGGCTTGATATTTTACTTTATTTACACATGTATGTCTCCTGCTTTATTTACCCATATACTTCCTTACTGTCATAAATTTCTCTTTGTTCATTGTCCCACAGTTACAGAATGTGACTTACTAATTAACATGTGTTAATACTTAGGTCATCCACATAGTGGCTTGCTCTCCTAGGTGCCCAACCTATCAATTCTTATAGTTACGGGTACCCCATCAATAATCAAGTTTATAACAAAATTTATCTTTTTTCCTTTTTAATGTACTTACAACAAGATTATTCACTTCTCATTACATTGGCTTTATGACACAAAAATATATTTGATATATAATTTATGGTTCATTTCTGGCTCTTAATTAGTGATTTATGCCCTTTCTTTTGTACTATTTTAAAACAACATAATGTATATCACCTGAAGTTCACCTAACTATACCCATCTTTCAGGATTTGATTTAGGCAAGGGTGCAGAATTGGCCCTGAAGGTGGAATTGTCATATTTCCAATTCTTCTTTACTATGTAACACAACACAATTTTGTATTGTTGCCCTTAAACAAGTCATAGTGTTGAACCCTAAGCTCTGATACCACAAATAACATTCACACAACATACAAAAAAAATTAACTTTCTATATTACTAAATATTTCTATTGTTACCGATTTGCATATTAGATATTACCATAACTATGAAAGGTTAGGATTAAACATTAATTTATTTAGCACCTTGAACTTTGGTTAATTCTGTGACCATGATGTAACTTTATTATATAACAATTTGATTTTGGTTTCTTTATTTTCTATGCATATGAAAGAGTATCTTGGGCTACACTCTCAAAAGGTTATATGTCAATGTCTCGAGTAGGTATAACACTTCAAACTTAAACATTTGACATGACATGTTTATAATTTAATACGTAAGGTTTTTGCAACCCTACCTATCATATTATCTAATGAGGTGGTTGTATAACTTGTGCCTGGGAATGTAGGACTCTCCACAGGCTAGTTGTCATGCATAGCCTTGTTTCTCAAGCCCTGGTGATTCATACACCTATAAAATAATACGACAATTGATTTTTCAAGGTTTATATCTAACAATATTGAGCATAGAAAATCCGTTAAGGATAAATACCCCATTTTCCCATCCTTGTTGTCGGTCATTTCCATGCTTCCTTCTACTGGAAAAGATCTACAACAAACTCTACCTAGTTTGAGGTTTCTATGGTGTATGGGCCTCTGTCAATCCCAGGTATGCTGAAAGCCTTCAACTACTCTTGTTATCATTTAAACATCATTTATTTTAAAAAAATAACCTACTAATTTTCTCTGGTTATTTGGACTTCAACCACCAGAATTGAAGATTATGGTAAGAGCAGTCTGGCTTGAGGGTTTCTCAAGCGCAGGGTCTCAAAGCTTCAATCATCCAACTAAGAGAAGGTAATATTTTTAATTTTGTTTAGTTAGCTCTTACTATAATTCATGGTAGGTAATTTAATAGGGTTGATTTTGTTAAGGTTTGCAATTTTAAATTTTCTTTTTGCCTCTTGTAGAGTGATACCTATACGCATGATAAAAGGTTGTATCCAGGTAAGAAAAACCCTAATTTCATTATTCCTTCAACTTTCCTTATTCGAATATATTCATGCCTCACGCTGATTAAATTTTATCTTCCTTGTGCATTCGTGTGTACAGGTTAGGGTTTTCACCTCCTATACCAAATTAAAAGAAAATGTTCACTTCTTCAGAGCTACTAGGACTTGGTTTTTCTGCATTTTAATTCTTATACAAGTTTGTTTCCTTTTTCTAGGTTTCTAAGACTATTAACTTTTTTGTTCGAAGTTTACCTTCTTTCCTTTCCATGTTAAATGAGTAGTGTTGGGCCACGAGCTCCTTTAGGGTTTTTTAGATAATTTTCTTGCTTTAGGAGATGTGAATAACATGTAACCCTTGCTTAATTGCTACATTCTTGCTAAGAGTTGAAAGATATTTAATTTTGTCTTTAGGAAAATTGTATTTCATCCCATGGAGGGTTTGGACTAGAACCTTATTATTGACATTTGAACGACTTAATTTATTTTCATGTAATTATTATGGTTTCATATAAAAAGTTCCATTCAGAAAATGTATTATGAAAGTATGCATGTATTTTGTCTTCTTATAAACCCTAACCCTAAGGTAATAACACTTATACTTCCTGTCTCATTTTATTATACAGCCTCGACTATTTAGGGTTTTTGGAAATTGAATGATTGTAGTTGGGGATGTATTCTTTTGGAGTTCGTTGAGATGTTTTCCTCATAATTTTTTTTTTTTAATGCACATAATGCTCTAAGTTTCTTATCATGCACTATTTCTTGTGGTTGATGTCAAGGTACATAATTGTATATTGTAGTTAATTTATCCAATTGACCGACAAGGGTTTGACATTCACTATAATTTCTTATTTGAGTTAAATTATACCATGTATGCTCTATGTAATATGCTTATTCTATTATTCTCTTCAGTATTGTAATTTAAGTTTATTTAGCTCGACATATAGATGGTTCAGTTATATTATAGTTTCAATTTATCTTTGTTTCCTTTCCACCCTTCTGTTTAGCATAATACTTGTTCAATAATAGTTATTAATTATTTATGCACCTCTTTTGGATACTTCAATTTCTTTATGAAATTTGGGTTAGGTTCTTTACTGCATTTTATTAAAAAATATTACCACTGCTATAGCTAGTAGGTGGGACCTGATATTTTCTGGGACCTTCCATTCGCCCTACTATAATGCTTAGGTATAAATAATTATAGAAATATGGATTGTTCTATTAACAAATTTTTTTATGTTGAACTAGAACTAACTGATTTCAACTTTAACCCATTGTAATATAACAACAAATCTTTCTTCTATTTGAAAGTACACAATAATATTTCCCTTTTACATTTCAATTCTTTCATCAACATTAATCACAATCACATAATTTTTCTATAGGGAATGCATCCCATTTCTTTATCACTAGAAATTACAAAACTTGCAAACAAATTCACATTACAGGAAATATAGAAAATGTATCTTAAGTTCTAGGAACCACAAATTAATTACTTATCTTTCTTAGGTCAGGCTGCCAAGAGATTTACAAAGGAGAAGACCACTCCTCCCAACTAATGAGAATGAAAACCAATAATTCTCCCCTCGAGCCAGTTTTCCTCTTCCAGAGTAGTCGTTTTACTAAGGCCTAACAAGGTATGTCCAAAGGCATCTCAGACTATAACAAGTACAACCCAGGAACTCATAGAATCAACAAGTCTGGCTTAGGGATTCCACTGGCCCCAACCAACTCAAGAATACCCTAACTGGTTGTGTCTTGCCTTCCCTTAACAATGTGCTATTCAAGGTACTAGTTTCTTTCTCTCTCCCTTTTTAGTTTCCTTAGGTTGCTCTCATACCATTTTGGCTTCTTTTCCCAATGGAGTTGATTTATCTCTAGGGAAAATGAGTGATTGTCCTCTAATTTTCTGGTAAGTGAAAACTTTTTCATTTAGTGTCTTTTTCCTAAAAATTACATGGCTTGTCCTAGTCGACTTTTAAATAAAATTAAAATAACTTTAAACATTTAAATTTCCCACTATGGTTTCCACATAGCCCATAGTTTACCAAATCACTACAGTAAAAGTAAATTAAATATTCACTTTTCATTGAGGGGTATTACATGAGTATAATGTTTAATATTATGATTTAGTATATTTGGAAATTATCTTTTATTTTTTTATGAAAAAAGAAAAATAATAATTTTATTAATAAGTAAGAAATTAACCACTCTTAAATTAAAGGGAAAAGTAAGATTGTTGGTACACTAAAGCAATAAAATTCATCATGTTATTAACAAAGATATAAATTTGATAAAAAAGATAATAATCATTTTCCTAACCAAAAAAAATTAACTATAATTAACAAATAATGAATTAATAAATTATTATAATGAATTTTTTTTTTTACTAAAACTCACGCCTTTTCTCATTCTGAATTATTAGATACAGAACATAGGAAGTAAAGTATAATGTGAAAGCGGAAAACTTAAATAAAAATAAACTTGTAACTTGTATAAAATTAGTGTAATGATTTGATAACTAAACAAAACAATTTTCTTTTAAACCTATTTGAATTATTAAGTATTTATTTACATTATTAAATTTATATAGAATTTATTTAATTTGAAATTTTGTTTTTTAAATATTTTTAATTTTCATAAATTTTTATTTTAGTGTAAAGTCTTACTTTGGTGTGTATACATATTGTATTTATATAAAGTATCCTAGATCAATCTTAATGTTGGAATATCTATTTCCTGCTTGTCTCTAGTTGTGATTTTCACTAAGTAAAGAAGTCTGTTCCTAGTAGTTAGGATCAATTTCCTAGTTTGGTGTGTGGTTGAGAGATTTCCTCAACCAACAGATTGTGTGTCTAAAATAGTCTCCCTATCTTAAGACAACACTTCTTGTATATATGTAATTGCATTTGATTAATAAAGTAATCTGGATTATCATGTTTTATCTTGGTATCAGAACCTAGAGGGCCTGGCCCCTCGCGGGCTTAGCCGCTCTTGGGCTGAAGAAAATAAAAAAGTTTGATAATTATTTTGTTTGTTTCATTTGTTGTTCGGTGGATCTATGGATTAGATCTGTGGTTCTATTGTTGTGCAGGTCAATCTTCAGGTGGATCATACTCAATGGATGATCAACGTGGGTTGTGTGAGCGGATCGGAGTGTGAGAAGTGGTGGTATCGACTCCTTCACATTAAGCGAGTAGGGAATTCGTCGGCTGTCATTTTCCTAAGCTTGGAATCTGTTGGCCTGAGCACTAGATTCTACAAAAAGTCTTGAAATCTAAGCGTTGTATGCATGAGGCATATTTGTTATTATTAGGATTGCAATCATTATTATGGTGGTGAGAAGGATGAGCTCGTTCCCTGATGAACGGTTGGAGCACGTATTGGCATTCCTGTCGTCACACAGGGACAGGAACGCGGTTTCCCTAGTCTGCAAGTTGTGGTTTCGAATCGAGGTGGGCAGCAAGCAGCGGGTTTTCATCGGAAATTGCTACGCGGTGAGCCCCGCTATACCCATCAGGAGGTTCCCAAGGATAAAGTTCGTTGCGCTCAAGGGGAAGCCCCATTTTGTGGAACCTCTTTTTCATTTTTTTTTCTCTAGAGGAGCTGGAAGTTTCGGAGGTCGAGATATCATTCTTCCAGATCGTCCATAATTCTCATCATACATCGCAAGTTCGATCTCCCTGTTTTTGTCTGATCTGGTCAATTCTGGGGTATATTGGTTGTCATCTCTACAATTGCTCTTCTAAGCGCTGAGAAATTCTAGGGTTTGTTATGTAAGTTGTTGTCGCATCTATGGCGTCGAAGCGGATTGTAAAGGAACCAATGCCGGTCTTTATGGCTGTCCAACAACAGTTACAAATGTGGATATAGTGGATGTTTCACCAACCATACTCCACAGGGGCCCTGAGTGGTTTGCTAGCTTTGGCCGCAAGAACAATTCAAGGACAGTTTTTTTTTTTTTTTGCATTTCAGGACATGTAAACAAGTTGTGCATTGCGGAAGAGTGGATTTGAGATCAATGGTACAAAAGAGATTGAACCAAGTGGGGCTACAAAACAATAGTTTAGTTTTTATGACAATGGGGCATACTAGTGTAAGTGTTCTTAAATTCTTTTTAAGATTGTAACTGAAACATGTTGAGCCTGATCAACTCACCATGTAAATGCAATTAGTTATAATTGATCACTCTAGCAATTGCTAATTGAAGTTAGATGATTCAAGATGAAAGAACTAAGTATGATTCTAGGAGAAGTTGGTTGATGCAACAATGGATGGACAAACAAGGTAAAATATTGTGCGTTGAAATAAGGCAGACTCATAGTATATGTCACATACATTAGTAAGAAAGTCTAGGATGTTTGTAGTGTTTGTTGTAGTTTATGTACCTGGTAACTCCAAGAGTTGGAGTGTGAAATGTAAGCCTTGTAAGGCATGTGTATCCCCATATAGTTCATGGTAATATAGAAACCACTAACAGCGAAGTGGGACAGAGATTCCTATAAACATGGTTTAGGGTTCGCCGACAAAACCCTTGGCCCAAAGTGGTTGGAGTGCCTTAGTGGGAGGTTTGTGGCCCATGGTGGCTAGAGTGCCCTAGTGGTATCTCATTTTAACATGGTATCATTTTAACATGAAGAGCCTTGGTGGCTGAGTTAAGCTGTGCTGGCTAAGAGCCGTTGGTGGCATGGTTGGGAGTGATCCATTAAAAACCAGAGCATGGTTACGGGTAATCAGACAAAACACGGGTTAACAATGATGGAGGGGGATTTACAGGTACAGGTACAGATGTGCAGTTATAATGGTTGGAAGAACCATGTATGCAAAGGACATCCTACAAGACTGGCAGTTGCAGCGGTTAGTACCCATGCATTTCGGTGGATGGTTACTCCTTTATATGGACATCAACATATTCTTTTTGGTATATTTGACCACAACTAGATTTTGCAAACTGATATCGAGACAAGTACTCATTAAGGGGGAGTGTTGGAATATCTAATTCCTACTTGTCTCTAGTTGTGATTCTCACTAAGTAAAGGAGTTTGTTCCTAGTAGTTAGGATCCATTTCCAAGTTTGGTGTGTAGTTGAGAGATTTCCTCAACCAACAGATTGTGTGTCTAAAATAGTCTCCCTATCTTAAGACAACGCTTCTTGTATATATGCAATTGCATTTGATTAATAAAGTAATCTGGATTATCATTTTTAATTTTCATAAATTTTTATTTTAGTCTAAAGTCTTACTTTGGTGTGTATACATATTGCATTTATATAAATTGTCCTAGATCAATCTTAATTCTCCAATCTCTTTTCACTCTAAAAGAGGTTTGCATCTTAAGTGATTTGATTTCTCTGGGCACTTGGAAGATCCACAATTAAAGTGACTCCAGGATTTTTAATTATTATTATTATTATTATTATGTAATTTAACTAAGTCAAAATATTAAACATCATGTTACATTACAATATCTCTATAATACTGAGATAAATAGCGCCTCTAGATACAACAAGGTTTGATTCAATGAGTTAAAAAATAATACTTCTAGAACAAATTATTAAGGATTATATTTTTGGATTTAGCACAATGGCATGTAGACATATTACACTTTAATTAACCGAGTTTGATTGAATGTATTAAAAAATAGTACTTTTATAACTAGCCTAGATCCATATTAACTCAAAATCTACCAAGGGCTCAGAGGGATCGAATCTCTTTTCACTCTAAAAGAGGTTTGCATCTCAAGATATTTGATTCATCGTTTCTCTTGGTAGATCTAGAGTTTAGAAGGATATAGGTTGGTTTAATTTCACTCTTTAAATAGACTATATTCCATATGAAGACAATGGGTGAATATGGTGAAGTTATTTTTTTTTAAGGTTTTTTTAATAGAGTAAAAATGTTTTCATGTAAGGTTAATTTTTTTAGGGCTAAACAAGACATAATATTACTACTAGGTTTGAGAGCACCTCTCCGCGGAATAAATTATTATTGATTTTATTTTTCCTTTAGATAATATTAAATTTATTTAATGCTAAAGGATATATTTATTTTGACATATATACCAATGTTGTGATAATCACAATTAGGATGAAATCGGCAAGGGTCTTAATTAAGAAACAATCACAAAAATTGGGAAAAATGGTAAAAGTCAACAAATAATTGGTAAATACAAAAATAAAAAACATTTTTTTCAATTTTTTTAATATCTAAAGCTTCCACAACATAAAATAAATGAAATTGCACATAAATATGAAAAAAGAACTAATATATAAGATGTGTAATATGTCTAGTGTTATAGCACACATAACAATGAATCATGTTCTAAATACTGAGTCCTAAGTCCTCACTCAACCTCAAAATATGAACAAAAAATACAATAATGTATCTCATATCATGAGTCAAATATAATATACAATGAAATGAACCAAGTAACTAGTATCATTGATCTCCTCTGCCCCTCTTATGAGAAAATATAATAGCTTTCCCTCTAGATGAAGAAGTCCATAGGGCTGGCAGTGGACTCTGTTGTGCTCTAGAAGTTGAATAATTAGGAGCCGTAGGAGGTAGACCACGTCCTCTACTAGTGACCATGGTAGGTGGTGTCACCTCCTCCTCCTCCTCTACAGCTGCTACCGCCTCCACTTCCTTCTCCTCTAACCAATCAAGGGTCAATTCCATGATAAGCCTCTCAACCACAAACCTCCATGTAGAAGTGGTGTCAATCCCATCCACTAAGATGGCCTCCTTGTCAGGTGTCCTCTCAAGTTGCCTCATTCATAATCAGAGATTGTAGTATATGTAGAGCATGTCATTAAGGCATTGGGACTCCAACCTATACAAGGCTCATAAATTAATAATTAATAATTATAAAAAATAAAAAATTATATTGTTTATTATTTAATGAATTCAAAAAATTAATTGGAAATTTTTTAACATGTTGTGCTTCTTGGTGTGTATCTTTTCAAATACACTCTATTTGTGTTCACATCTGGAGGAGCTACATGTTTGGTTGAGCACTCGAATGGAAATACTTTAGAGATTGGGTACTATGCTACCATATATTATCCACCGTGTATCCACAACAAATATGATAAACATAAGAAAACAATTGAAATTTGAAAGTTCAAGCAAAATATGAAGATACAATGAAATTTAAAAATTGAAATAAACTAAAGCTTACTTGGCATTTTAGTTTTCCTATCATGGATAAACATGTCAAAGCAAAATGTGTCACCTTCCATCCTGTATATCTCCATTTCTTTGGATATTTCTACACGCTCTGCTGGAGATGATACCATCATATGAACACAAATGAAGAATCCATGCATGACCTCAGCATCAAATAAGAAACCATAGGAGTAATAAAATGCGATGTTCAAGTAGATCCCTATAGCATGAATGGAATGATGGAGTGTATTGTTCCATCGCTCATCAATCACTACTCATATCAGTTGTTGTTTCTCAAACCCTTCATCGCCCTTATCATCATAATAGTTGTGAATGGAATCTTTGGTACTATCCATGGCCTCATACAAGAAGCCCATTGTGGGCTTGTATCCATCAACTAATCAAAGAACCTTTACTAATGGTTCAGTAATGTTACATACCTCCTACACTCCTAACTAGAAGATCTCCTGGTATGAAACTAGCCTACATATGGCCTCTCCCTCTGGTTTGCGACTAAATAACAAAGGATGCCACTTGTTTGAAAGAAGCATTCTCTTCACATCCCACGTAGAATCCAAGAGGGAATTAAGAGATATGAAGCTAGTAGCAAACTATGTAATAACAGGGCACACCAACTCCTTATTTTTGGTGAATGTTCTCATCAAATGAAGCACATATGCATGATAATATGTAAATTTTGTGATGTTTTTTATGATTCAACAATGTTATTGACAAAAGGAATTTTTCCTATGTCCTCTAACACCAAGTCAATGTAGTGTTTAGCACAAGGTGTCCAAAATATGATATGATGCCTCTCCATAAGAATCTTGCCAGAAACAACATATACAACATTGTTCATTATGACCTGGACAACATGTTTTGAGCCCACCTCCTGAATAAACAACTCCAACAAATCACATAATAACGGTGCATATTTGATATGTGCAGATGCATCAACGAATTTCATAAACATTGTTCCCTTGGGACAATTAACCAAGATGTTAATAAGGGTTCTACCCTTTGATCTATCCAACCATCTAACATCACAATGCATCTTGTGTGTACTCATGACCCCCTAAACTCCTCCAATCTCTTATTGCATTCGACCTTTTCATAATGAAGAATACACCCTTTAAAGTCGTCATAGGAAGGGGCTTTGTACCCCGAGCCAAAAATAGCAATAACATCAATCACGCGTTGGAAAAGTTAATTGTTCCCGGCAATGTTGAAAGAAATATCACTCCAAAGAAGACACCTGCCCAACAACTTTCCAGCTTCTTTCTTCTCTATTTTTTTAAGAGCTGGCCTAATAGATGGTTATGCACTAGGTGTGATTCTAGGAACAAAAAATGATAAAGAAGTTGTGGGGTTGGTTGTAGAAATTGATGATGAAAAATAACTAGTACCACTCTCACGGTCACCTCCCAATCCCATCACTCCACCCCCTACCATTTGACTCTTTAGAGCTTCCTCGGCCAATTTAGTTGTCTTTATATCTTCCAATGATTTGAGGGCTCTACGAATGATTTATGGAGTTGAGTTTGTGAAAATCCATAATTCATGTCCAAGAATTTTTGCAAGGTGGAATTTCAATATATATAGTACCCCTATCATATGTTTCTTGCATAACTTGGAAGTCAAATTTGATCTATCAAACCCTCCATCATGTTCACCAAATTCCCACATAGGGTCCAATTTCCTTGGCATGTTTGTAACTTTGTTGAACTCTTGAGTTTTAATGTAAGATTGAAGTTTGAACCTAGGGCACAAGAGGAATTACAAGTTAAGCAAATGAAATGAAATTTTAATATACAATATTTTGAATTTCTAACCAAAAAACCCTCAACTTAATGCAACAATAATGTAAAAAAACATGTTCAAACCTAAGAAAAAATCATGGCAAAAAACTAGGGCACAAGAGAGAATTTAAACAAATAAAACTAATAATCAATATTTTGAAATTTTGACCAAAAAAAACCCTCTCCACTAAATGCAACAAAAATGACAAAAAAGCACACTCAAATCCAAGAAAAAATCATAGAAAATATATGGGTGGCTAAAATCAAAGGAAAAGCAAGGAAAAAGCAAAAAACTAGGAACAATTTGATTCCCACAGCTGAAACTGTGCCTTCTTAAAGAAACTTGGTCCAAACTCAATTTTTTTTTGCTTGGGATGTTAAATTCCTTCACTTTTCTCCTCTCTTTCCCTTGCAGATGAGTTCTCCTCCTCCTTAGCTCTCACCCTTGCCCTCTGATTGCAAATTGAATGACGAAAAACCAAAAAAATGCTTTAAAAAGTTGTTGTTCACCAACCCATGATTTTTTCTAGTCTAATCGTGATTTTTTCCAATAAATCGAGATTTTATCGTGATAAAATCATGATGTTTTCAAGGCAAAAAAAATCACCGATTTAATCGTCGCTACAAAAAAATTGTGACTTTTTGAAAATATCGTGATTTTTGCAATACTGATATAAAAAACATCATTATAATAACTATACAATTATCATTGAAAAAAAAAAACTATATATATCAAATTGTTGGTAAATGTCTATAGGCACACATGCATAATAAGAATCAAAACACTTACTTCATTACACATCTCACACTGCTAATATTAAAAGATGCATAAAAACTAACTGAATTATAAATTTATTTCAAATTATAATTAATATATATATATATATTATAATTAATATTAATTTGAAATAAATTTATAATTCAGTTAGTTTTTATGCATCTTTTAATATTAGCAGTGTGAGATGTGTAATGAAGTAAGTGTTTTGATTCTTATTATGCATGTGTGCCTATAGACATTTACCAACAATTTGATATATATAGTTTTTTTTTTTCAATGATAATTTTATACTTATTATAATGATGTTTTTTATATCAGTATTGCAAAAATCACGATATTTTCAAAAAGTCACAATTTTTTAGTAGTAAATTTATAATTCAGTTAGTTATATATATATATATATATGCATGGAACGTAATTTGTCTCACTTTATGATGTAGATTTTTAAACTGTAAATAAGTTTTGTTACAATACCATGGCTTATAAACACGTCTTAAAAACTAGAAATGTCTTAATATGACACTTGTTTATATGAAATTTTTTTAAATCAATAAATTTAAAAGGGTAAAAAATACATAACCACTTTAAATATTAATCTAAATCACTAATTTATATACACTATTATGAATATTATAAAATATTTAGTAAAAATTAAATCACTCATCCACTTAATAATAATTTATTAATTAAAATTCTATAAAACTATTCCAAAATAATAATAAGTATAAACATAATTAACCACTATTAATTAATTTATGAATAAAAAACTATAATATATCAATAAATATTAATTTCTTCAAATTTTATTTTTAAATCAAAAGTTCCCGAATGCCATGCATTTGGCTTAACATAAAGTTAATGAGAAGCTTTAAATTTAAGATTGAGAAAGAAACACTACAACAAAACCAGCAATTAGCGTCTCTTTTTACTTCTTTTTTTGCATCTAGAGCCCATTTTTGGTGCTATTTGCATCCATTTATCAAATATGGTGCAAAACTTGACACAAAATTTGCATCAAGTTTTGCACCAAATCTTACACCAAGTTTAGCACCAGGTATTGCAATAGGTTTTGCACCATGTTTTGCACCAAATTTTATGCCAAGTTTTGTGTCATCCTTTGCACCAGGTTTTGTTCCAGGTTTTGCATCAATTTTGGCATCTATTTTTGTTTGACATACTTTTGCATCATCATTTGCATCCACTTTTTGCACCTACACTTGCATCAACTTTTGCATCGACTTTTGCATCCTTTTTTAAATCATTTTTTGCATCCATTTTTTCATCCATTTGTGCATCACTTTTGCGCCACGTTTTACATCGAGTTTTGTGTCCAGTTTTGCATATAATTTTGCATCTACTTTTGTTGCATCCACTTTTCCATTTTGTTTGGCATCCATATTTACATCCTCTTTTGCATCTATTATTGTACCCACTATTGCATCTAATATTTTTGTGCCACAATTGGTGCCTAGTTTGGCACCTCCTTTTGCACCCACTTTTGATTATAATTTTGCATCCATGTTTGCATCCTCATTTGCATCTAGGTTTTCATCAACTACTACATCTATTTTTGCATCCCTTTTTGTATCCAATTTTGGACCAGGATTTGCATCCGGTTTTGTGTCTCGTTTTGCATCTACTTTTGCATCGACTTCTATTGCATCCACTTTTGCATACAATTTTGCATCCACTATTACACCCATTTTAAATTTCACTTTTTGCATCCCTTTTTACATCTTCATTTTCATCATACTTTGATTCTTTTTTTTCATCTATCATTACATCCACTTTTTTTATGCCATAATTTGCACCATGTTTTGCACTCACTATTGTATCCACGTTTGCTTCCAATTTTGCATCCATGTTCACATCCTCTTTTGCATCAAATATTGCATCTATTTTTGCATCCACTTTTGTGCCAGGTTTATGCATTGGGTTTTGCATCTCGTTTTGTATCTACTTTGGCATCTACTTCCATTGTATCCATTTTTTTCATCCAATTTTGTTTTGCCTATTGCATCAATGTTTGCTTCCACTTTTACATCCATTTTTGCATCTTATTTTGCATATTTTTTGTCTATTGTTACATCCACTTTTGTTGCACCATATCTTGCGCCTACCATTGCAACCACATTTGCTTCCACGTTTGCATCCACATTTGCATCCTCTTTTGTGTTCAAGTTTGCATCAGATATTGTGTATGTTTTTGCATCCCCTATTGTATCCACTTTTGTTTCATCCATTTTTGCATCTACTTTTGTGTCCGTTGTTGCATCCACATTTGTTTCACCACAGTTTGTGCCAAGTTTTACACCTACCATTGGACCCATGTTTGCTTCCACTTTTGCCTTCATGTTTGCATCCAAGTTTGCATTGACAACTGCATCTACTTTTGCATCCACTTTTGTGTTAGGTTTTTCATGTTGTTGTGCATCTACTTATGTTGTATCCACTTTTCATCCAATTTTACTTCTATTGTTGCCCCCATTTCTATGTTCGCTTTTGCATCCCTTTTCCAACACTCCTCATATTTTCTGCATTGATGATATTCCTTATGGCATTGACAATTATGAACAATTGATGACAATGTCAATAATATTGACAATGATGAAAATGAAGATGATGGCGATGACATGAATTGTGATTATGATGCTAAAGACGATAGTGGTTACAATGACATTAATGATGATGATGGCAATGATTATGATGATGACGACGCTAATGACCTTGGCGAATCTTCCCAATTTTAGATGTTGTCATTGTCATAATCATAAGCATTATCTTTGGTGTCATCGTCATCATTTTCATCTAGGTCATCATCAAAAACAATAATGGCATGAATGATGATAATGATTACAACAATGTTGATAGAAATTACATTAATGATGATGATGGGGATGATAAAAATGACAATGACGATGATAATGGTGGTGATGATGATGATCATCGATCATCTCTCAAAAATAGA
Organism: Pinus tabuliformis; assembly: GCA_031772625.1. Taxonomy (NCBI): domain Eukaryota; kingdom Viridiplantae; phylum Streptophyta; class Pinopsida; order Pinales; family Pinaceae; genus Pinus; species Pinus tabuliformis. The sequence goes on along the minus strand of CM062817.1, from coordinate 1,776,830,549 downwards.
GTTGTTATTTCTCTTACGTATATCAATGTGTCCTAAACAACCCTTTTCTAGCACTGATCACATTTTTTGGGTTGATGATATTTCTTACAACGTCTATAATTATAAACAATTGCAAACAATGTCCATAATGATGATGATGATGGAGCTGATGATGATGGCATGAATGGTGATTATGATGATAATGTAATGATGGCAATAACGATGACAAGGATGATGGTGATGATGATGACAATGATTATGATAATGAGAATGAACAATTACTAGTTTCACTACCATCTTCTGGATACATATTACTATCATACTTTTTAAATTTTCTGTCTCTCTTGAGGTATCTTACTATAATGGTGTTGTCAACACTAGAAAGATATCTTGTTGTAATGGTGGTTCTAATGTTAGCACTAGCAAAGTTTTTGTTAAATTTTGGTTAAAAAAAATCGATTTATGCAATTATTTTGACAATCTATGTAAAAAAGTAAATAACATCCAATTATTTTGACTGTAGTCCCATTGATTATCATGAATTCACCAGTCTGAAGACCATCTTCTACATACATATTATTATTAAACTTTTTTCATTATATCCCTCTTATATCTTGTTGTAATGGCAGTATTAGCACTAAAAAAATATCTTGTTGTAATGGTGATGTTAGTATTAGCACTAAAAAAATCACTAAATTTTGGTAAAAAAAAGTTTATCATTTATTTATTTTTAATTTGGGAAATTTTTGTTTTTAATTTTTTTGTTTTTAATTCTATTTTTATGCAGTAATATTTTTTTTGGTTGAATTTTGGTAGTAACTAGTTTTTGGTCGAATCATATGTATTAACCATGTTCTTTATGCTACAAGTCTAATTGTTGGGACAAAATTGCTCTTTCAAATAAGTTGCAAAAGCTATTTTACATCCATTGTTGCACCCATGTTTACACCCACTTTTACATCCCTTTTTGCATCCTATTTTTCATCTTCATTTGCTTCTTTTTTTGCATCTATCATTACATCTACTTTTGTTGTGACAAAATTTGTTCCATGTTTTGCACATACTGTTGTACCCACGTTTGCTTCCAATTTTGCATCCATCTTCACATCCTCTTTTGCATAAAATATTTCATCTATTTTTGCATCCACTTTTGTGTTGGGTTTTGCATCTCATTTTGTATCTTCTTTTGCATGTACTTCCATTTCATCCATATTTTGCATCCAATTTTGTTTCTCATGTTGCACCCGTGTTTGCATCCACTTTTACATCCCTTATAGCATCTTGTCTTGCATCTAAGTTTGCATATTTTTTTGTGTCTATTATTACATCCACCTTTTTTGTGCTATTATTTGTGCCATATCTTATGCCTATCATTGCAACCCACATTTTCTTCCACTATTGCATCCATATTTGCATCCTCTTTTGTGTCCAAGTTTGCATCAAATATTGTTTATGTTTTTGCATCCCATTTCGAATTTACTTTTACATCCACTTTTGATTTGTCTAGTTTTGCAACTAATTTTGTGTTCACTATTGCACCCATGTTTGGCCCATGTTTACATCCATTTTTTCATCCAAGTTTTCCTCCTTTTTGCATTCAAGTTTGTGTCCCTTTTTTTTTACATTCATTGGAGTATCCACATTTGTTTCACCATAATTCATGCTAAGTTTTATGCCTACTATTGTGCCCATGTTTTCTTCCACTTTTTCATCCATGTTTGAGTCCTATTTTGTGTTCAAGTTTGTATGAACTATTGCATCTACTTTTTCATCCACTTTTGTTCAATTTTTCTGTCTTGTTCTGCATCTACTTATGTTGTGTCCACTCTTCATCCAAATTTACGTCTATTTTTACCCCCATTTTTTTGTTTACTTTTGCATCCATTTTCCAACACACATCATATCTTTTGCATTGATTATATTTCTTATGACATTGAAAATTATGAACAACTGATGACAATGTCAATAATTATAACGATGATGATAATGAAGATGATGACGATGACATGAATTGCGATTGTTATGATAATGAAAATGATGATAAAGACGATGGGAGTTACAATGACAATGATGATGATGCTAATGACCTTGGCCATTCCTCCCAATTTTTAAATGTTATCATGGTAAAAATCATAATAATTATCTTTGGCGTCATCTTCCAAGTCATCATCATCTGATCATCATTATCATTATTTTCATCTTGGTCATAATCAAGAACAATAATGGCATGAATGATGATTATGATGTTCATGATGAAGATGACAAAAATTATGATAAAACTTATATTAGTTATGATGATGGGGATGATGACAATTATAATGACGATGATAATGGTAGTGATGTTGATGATCATCAATCATTTCTAAAAAATAAAGTGGTTATTTTTCTTTCATATATCATGTGTCCTAAGGTTGGTGATATTTCTTATGATACCTATAATTATGAACAATTGACGACAATATACAAAATCATGATGATGATGATGATCATGAAGAAGACATGAATGGTGATTATGATGATAATGAAATGATGACAATAATGATCACATTGATGGTGGTGATGATGGCAATAATGAAGATGATTACCCTCCCTCTAAACTAGCGAGGTACTCATAATGAGACAAAAAAGTACTCTCAAGTTGAAATATTCATATAAGAAGGGATCTAGATTGATAAGCATCAATGATGATTTACATCATCATAGCCAAAATTTTCAAAATAGTAAGGCCTTGACTAACAAGTTTATCTCTCCATTAGATCAGAGCACAATGTTGGGAGGCATAAATTTGGAAACCACTGCCTTTCAAGGCACTTACCCCACCAAGATGTTTACCAGGTATGTCCTCACATGATCATTTCCTAATCCACTATCATAATATTTGACACCAGAAAATGTCAATCCTCATGACTATTCTTATCTTGGATTAATGTACTTGACTTATGGCGATTAGTCCTAGCCAATGTCCAAATTCTCAAAGAATATTGGTCCCAGATGTTTATCCAATCCACCATTATCCCTACTAGTGCCTTTACTAGGCTTACGATTATTAATCCTAGCCATAGTACATGACACATGGATAACATGGTGTCTACCCTCACTCCCTCTCAACCAGGGAGGAAACATCCACAAGCATAAGATTTTCTCAAGAATACCCATCATTTTCGTAGAGAATAACATCATTAATTTGTTTTCATCACATGACGACTTTATGATTAAGCATTCATAGATTTGTGGCAAAATATTTCCCCTTTTGTATTTGTGATGAAATACAATAAAAAAGTGAAAGCCAAAATCATTAAACATACACTATATTGATTTATCTAAGTCTAAACTCTAAGGTTGAAGTGAAAATTCATGTAAATCTTATATCTATGAGTTGTGACAAACTTATGAAAACCTTATTCCCTAAGTCCTATATATAAGAAAATGAAAAAGAAAGAAAAATAAGGGCCAATAAATGGTAACTCATGTATTCACTCCCTCTTTGGAAAATATATGAATATATACACTCCTAGTCACACTTGATCACATGTATGTGATGGTTAAATCATGAATTCTTCTTTTCTCCTTGCATTTTCACTTCATCATTTAAGCACCTAATTGAGGATCTAAGGAATGTTTGTTTCCTAAGGCTTTCATGTCTACTCTTGGTTTACTTATGTCACACTACTGTCAATTTATGTGACAGAGTGAAATACATAAGTTTGTGGAGTTATTATAGAGGTGTATTGAGTTCGTAACCACACACACATGTATTACATCTCATTGATCCACATGTGTGGGTTGGAGACTCATTTCTTGACAACTTTAATGGAGACTACTTTGTGGCTTTAATGGTATAGCTTACAAAATATCTTGTTAAACATTTCGATTCATTCTTTCTTTTCCTCGAGACACTTATAATATTGAAGTCACTCCCAACAATCCATGGAGATGGGGAGTATAAATTACTTGTGCTAGAAATAGAATTGAGAAATAGAGGTTTTCCATTTGTGATATTGGAGTCATAGACATTGGATACATGGTAGTAGTCCTCAATGTCAATTAACTAAAATTGTATTGTCATAATGCGAAAAGAGGTAAACATATTGGTAACCTTGATGTCTTAATCATTTCAAATAATAACCATTCCACCCAAGTATCTCTAAGCATCAATCACTACTACTTGGAAATTCCTCCCCCATTTTCTAATTATATGAGGTTGAACCTCACTTAATATTTTTGCTTCGTATATCAACATTATTTATGGGTGCTTTGCATAACATTTTTCTTTTAGGAGTTTGTTTTCGCTTACTATTGACGCCCCTCACGTTCCAAGACTATTTTCATCAAAAATTTACATAGAAAGAAAGTATAAAGTGACTAAAAAGAAACATGTCTCAAGATTTAAGTGCTTGGACAATTCCACTTCATGACTCCTATATTTCCTTAACCTGGGACCAAATGGTGAACTTGATGGCCTTAAGGGAAATTGATCAATGAAAATCTAAAAAAGAGGTGATTTTTGACTTTATCACATACAATTTAATATACTAAAAAAAATATCCATAACAATTTCATCAATCAATGAATCATTAAAAAAAATATCCAAAACAATTTCATCAAGCAAAGAATCATTGCATTATAAAATACAATCTATAAACATTTTGGGAAAGTTTTGCTAAAACATGCTTAAAAATCACCATATTTAATATTAATATTTAACAATAATATGGACAATAACACATTTTGATAAATTAAATAACATATTATCAAGCCTAAAAAATGTCACTAACTGAAAACTACAAAGCATGCAACTAATGGAAGTGACCACTCAAGGCCACCATAAGACAATTAATCTATTAAGACCAAGATTAATGGGGACAAAGATCTATAAAGGACAAAGGAAAACCTATTTTAACTTTATTGTTTTATTAGCCTGGTTCAAGATGAACATTTCAAGATATCATGAAGAACATAATTAGTTTTATTGCATTAAGAAAACCCAAGCACATTCTATAACTTAGCAAGAAAGAGATGTATAACACCCATCTCAGCAACACGACACATGATATTAAGTTACTTTACTATATATAATTTAAACTCCTATCATAAAATCACAAATTTAGCATGAATGGAATGTTTAAAATCCATTTTTATAAAAACAAAATATAATTTTTCTTATAGAAAAATATACCAAAAACTAAATATATTTTTCTAGAAAAACAAAATACTAAAACTAAATATATATTTTAAAAAAAACTAAAACATAAGCAAACTAGAATTTGAATTTGACATTCTTGGTCACTTTCGGAAACATATGGTGGAATGTAATCTCTTTATCCTCATCTTTAGCTTTTTCCTAAAAAATAAAAGCATACAAAAGTGGGAAAGAGCCATAAAGCATGGGGAAGATTTTTCCTAAGCACAAAAGCATCTAAAAAGTGGAAAATTCCTTTTTTATATGAGGAAACATTATTCACCCAAAAGATTTTTCCCAAATTGAACTAATGAGGAATTTTGGAAATATTCATAGCCTCCACTTTCCTATATATTAGAGGCTTGGCCATTGAAAAAATGATGGGAATTTTGTATTGTCAGGCTCTTGAGATCTGTCTTGAGAGGGAGAGTTTTGGAGCTATGAGTTGGGGGAGGTGATGTTGCAACTATATCTAATTGTTGTAACTTTCCTCCAACTCCTTTATTCATATAGATCAGTTGTTCTTCCTTCCATATGTTTCTATTCATTCTTTACTTCTTCTATTTAACTAATGTATGCATGGGTTTTTGGTTTATATTTATTTATTCAATAATATTTATATGTTTTTTATAGTTTTGATTATTAAGATATTATGTTGTGAAGGTTGCTTTATTCTCTCTCTTATGTGTAGGACCAAGCTTTGGAGCTAGCTAAGAGCGCTTCTTGGCTATACGAAAAACTCCAAGAAGACCTGCATGCGAGGACTCACAAGAATTCATTCTCTTTTTCTTAATCTATACTCTACATCTTGATCTACTAAGAATCCTAAGCCTTAGAACAACCTTTCTCTTAATTGGTTTGTCCTAGGTTTCTGAGATAAACTGAAAGGGTTTTGTTTTCATCTAACCATGCATTAAATCCTATAGCAAAATGATATTTAGAAAATTTAATATATTTCACTATGTAAATGAACTTAGTAAAATGAACCCATAGAGGTGGTCATAAATGGAAATAAAAGTAAAACTCTAAACAAGAAGCCAAAAGTGGATTTAACCATGGATGAAAAATTGGGAGTAGAATTGGATGTTAAACTAGCCATCAAAACAATATGCAAACAATGACACAAAAAGGTTTTTAAAGTAAAATTAAAAAAGGGTGCAACACTAGACACAAAGAAGGGAACAAAATAGGGCATATGAAAGGATACCGAATTGGGTGCAAACAAGAATGCAAAAATGGACACCAAAATGAGGATGCAAAGAATGGTGTAAAATTAGGATGCAAAAAGGATGTAAGAAAAGACACAAAACAAGATGCAAAATGGGACTAAAAAATGGTGAAACCAAGGATGTCAAAGATGATGCATAACTAGATGAAAATTCCAACTAAAATCTAGTTGCAAAATGAGATGCAAATGTGGACACAAAATGTGGCAGAAAAAAGGATGCAAATTTGGAAGCCAAAAAGGATGAAAAACTAGATACCAAAAAGGAGGCAAATTTGGACATAAAAAATGGTGCAAAATTGGACACAAAAGAAGAAAAAATGGTGCAAAAATGGGCATAAAAATGGCTCAATTTTGGATGCAAATTGAGATGCAACATTGGATGTAAAATGATGCAACAAATCATTCAAAACTTGGTGCAAAAACAAATGCAAAAGTAGACGGAAAAATGGTTCAAAAGTGAACGTAACAATAGACACAAAATGGGATGCAAAGGTGGATGCAATATATGGTTCAACATAGGATGCAAATTTAAATGCTCAAAAGGATGAAAAATTGGATGCAAGAAATGGTGTTAACAATGATGCTAAATTGGATGCAACAAATTATGCAAAATTAAATGCAAAATATGGTGCAAAATAGGATGCAAAAAAGGGAGATAAATAAAATGCAAAAGTGGATGCAAAAAATGGTGCAAAAATGCATGCGAAATTTGGCACTAAATCAGATTCAACATATGGTGCAAAATTGGATGGAAAAGATGGTGTAAAAAAAGGCAGAAAAATTGGCACAAAAATAGATGTAAAAATAAGTACAAAATTAGAAGCAAAAGATGGCATAAGACCAGATGCAAAAATTGGCACAAATTGGATGTAAAAAAAGGCGCTAAATAAGATGTCAAAGATGGTGTAAAAATCGATGCAAATTATGACACAAAAATAGAAGCAAAGAATTCCACAAAAGAGGAAGCAAAAAATGATGCAAAAATAGATGCAAAAAAAGGCACAAAACTAGAAGCAAAACCTGTTGTAAAACCAAATGAAAATCTTGGTGCAAAATATGATGCAGAAAATGATGGAAAATTTGGCGTAAAAAAGATGCAAAATTTGGTGCAAAAAAGGACGCTTTAAAAATTGTACAATAGAGCCAGATTTAGCGCCAGGTTGCTCATCCCAATTGAGAAAAAAATGCACTAGAATCTGGTGCTAAATCTGGCGCAAATTTCCTGTTTTGTTGTAGTGAAATGTGGTATATTTTTTAATAAATATTATAATTTTTCCCAATAATTTAATATAGATAAAATAAAATTAATTAGTTAATTAATGATGAAATTATAAATAAATAATGAAATATTATTAATATTATGAAATGTTATTAATATTATTAATAACATTAAATATTATTAATATTATTTATTAACATTAATATAATATAAAAGTAAAAAATATTGATGATGATGATGATTAATATCTATTGTGACTAAATTTGGTCTATCAAACCTAAAGAAATGAATTACTTAGTTTGATTTAAGATTTTATTCCTATACTCAAAAAGTTTGGAGAGAAGCCTCTCGAGCTCACTATAATTTTGACATCGTAAAAGGCTAGGAAGGTTAGTATTGCAACAAAGATTATGAAATTGAGATCTAATGTGGTTGTACGCAAGGCACTCTAAGAGGAAGTGATTTTCGTCCTCGATGTTCATATTCTCAAAGGGATGACAGATCATTTCCATCCATGGTGTTTTAGGAACTGCCCAACTACCCGTTTCACTATGGAGCTCATGAGAGTTCGTTCTAATCTTGGCTATATTAATTTTCTTCTTTGAGCTAGTTAAAAGGGAGAGATACTTTTGATCTTATAGGGTGGGGTTGATGACCTCCTTATAATATCTTAATTTTCTTTTAGCTGCTAAAAATTTCTCACACCACATTTTTTCTTTGAACTCAAAAGTAACAATATTTTTAATGTTATTAATGTTTTGCAATGCAACATTCTCGTCGATCTCCCAATGGTTTAACCAGACCCTCGTGTATTTATACCAACCTCGTTTGAGCCTTAGGTGGTTTTAGCTGGAATTTAAAGCTAGCTTAGGAAGTCTATGGTCTCCTATGTTATTGAGTTTGTACTTGTACAACAGAAGCCTAGTCATAGCTAGGCTCTCGATAGGGGAAGACCCACTTCGATAAGGAGAATAGGATAGGGTGTATTGCTTTTAATTTTGAGGATATACATTATAAAACGCTTCTGGATTTGCTCAATCTTTCTCCAAGATTCCCTAAAGAGGCTGCAACCAAGTTTCAAACAGGAACTTCTTTCTATCCCACATTATGAGGTTTGTCATTTTACAATTATTTTCAAGACCAAAAAAATCTTTCCACCCCCCATTAATCCTTTTCTCAATGCTATAGTTCCAGTTGAGCTTATGATGAATATCAATTCCTAGGTACTTGTAAGAAGACACTTCCTCCAAGTTATTATTGTCATACATAAAATTAAGGTAAGTGTCCTTCTTAGATTTGATAATCATAACTTTGGTTTTGTCAGTGTTAACAGTCATACCCATGGTAGAACAAAAATCCTTAAGAAGTCTAAGTTGCTTATCAAGATCAGATGGGCACCTTGCGAGAAGAAAAATATTGTCAGCATAGAGAAGAAGGATGATGACTATCCCAGCTAAGATCATGTCAGCACAGCCTGCTTCCTCTAAACAACCTTCTAGCTTGTCAATGTAAATGCAGACAAATAGGGTAGGAGAGAGGGGGAAACCTTGTTTAACTTTGATATTACACTTAATATCTTTCGACCACCCCTCATTGTTCTTTAGCTTGGCAATTACATTCTCATATAACCTTATAGTGGAAGCTCTCAACTCGAAAGGAACCTTTAGCTCTTCTAATCTATTCCATAGGTTGTTTCTAGGAACCGTATCGAAAGCCTTTCTAAAGTCCACAAAGCAACAAAAGAGATTGGATTTATTATTGCAGCATTCCTCCACAATGATCCTAAGCATAGTGAGGTGGTTCGTTGTTGAGTGCTGCCTTCTAAAACCCGCTTGGCCTTTAGCCCGCTTACCTTCACTTTCAAGCCATATGCTCAACTTATTTTCCAAAATAATACCATATAACTTGGCTAAGAGAGAGTTGATCATAATTTTTCAATAATTAGAGGGGTTATTTGTATCCCCACTTTTAAAAATAGGCATAATGAGGCTCTGAGTCCATGGTTTAGGGAACCCTTGCTTGACCTTTTGATTGAAAAGCTTATGGATGTGGGGGATGACGACATGACCTCCAATTTTTAATATTTCCGCCTGGTAACCTTCAACGTCCCTAGCTTTCCCATTTTCATGGCGTTTAACCCCAAAATCAATGTCTTCTAATGAGAAAACTTCTTTCGTTGTGAGCAGGGTTTCAAAGTTATCCATGACATTTGGAGATTCATAAAGCTTTTTAAGATAGGAATTCCAGTTCTGTAAAGCAATTTTATTGTTATCTTTAGTTATCCTAGTTAGAATATGTCTCTAGAATTTCTTAGGAGCTACCTTAGAGAGGTGTAAGAGATTCTCTTGTCTTTTATGAATATACTGCCTTTTTTTCCTTTTAGTTAAGGCTTTGTATATCTTTATCTTGCCAATTTTAAAAGATTCATCAACAGCTTCCTTAATTGCTCTCCTCGCACTTTTACCATCTTTGTCATACCATGGGTTGGTTTTTCTATTTCTTTTATTACTTGAAACTTCAATTGCGAACTTGTTAATAGAATATGAGAGGGTTGTAGTAAAATTATGATAGAGATATTTTATGTTGTCTATACTAGATAAAGGAAGCAAATTAGTTTTTAATTCGTTTAGAAAGAGATCATTTTTATTTCTATCAAAGATTAAGTTCTTTTGGCTATAAGGATTATCTTCTATGGGGTCTCGATGCATGAAAAAATTGAGAGTTATAAGTAAAGGCCTATGATCAGAGTCAAGCTCATGGTCGTTTAAGATGTCAAAATTTATTATTTAGTTGTATAAAGGGAGAACGGAAATAACATAGTCTACCACGCTGCTACCAAGCCCATGGATGCAGGTCATCTAGCTAGAATTGGACCACTTCTTTAGACTGTTACAAATTATGAGATCCTAAGCACTATAGAGCTTGACTAGCTCCGATCCAAACAAATTCTCCCCGAGGTCTTCAAAGCTCCTTTTATACCGGCTAGCCAGAGTAGGGTCTTCATCTAACCAAAGAGGATTAGGTTTGGAATGATTGCTTAGAAGAATAGCTTGGTTGCTTGAAGTTCAAGCATTAAAGTCACCCATTAAAATGATATTATCTTCATTCCTTAAGCTAGAAATATCATTCTCTAAACCATTGTAAGGACTATTTTTATCTAGATTCTTTTTCTTATAGAAGTTAGAACTGATGGGGGGAAATAACATATTGCTATGTAGATCTTTTTATCAGTAATGTTAGTAATATCTATCTAACTATATTGGTTGTAAGGGTCGTTTTTATAAATCCTAACATGCAGGGAGATGTTCTTCTTAATGAAACATGCTATACCCCCAATGCCTCTATGGGAGGATCGCTTATTCCAGGTAGACCATAGTGCAAAGCCATCTATGTTAGGGACCTTAGATTCTTCGTGCTCCCAACTTTCAACAAGAAATATAATATCAACATCATTCAAGATCCAACTTAGCTTGGGGCCTTTGTTCCATGGAAAGCCCCGGCGGTTCCAAGAAAGAATCTAGAGCATGTTGAATTTCTATTTATTACTATCTTTTTGGTTTCTGTCTCAAATAATGGTTTTTCTATTTCAGATTGTTGCCCATTTTCTTTCCTTCCTAGCTTCTTTTACCTTTTGAACCTCCTTTCTTAATTATGCTTGATCTTCTGGAATGAGATCTTCATTTATAAATATTCCCGTTCCTTTTAGACTTGAGGTTTTACTAAGTATGTCATACTTATGGTCAATAGACCTTTATTCGGATCAGCCTTCCTTTATTCGTAGTCAATTTCCCCAACCTTGTTGCTTATGTGAGACATGTTGTTTCAATTTGTAATCTGTTATGTAATTCTATCTAGGCTATGGCTAAAGTATCCATGTCTACCTCCTCTTTCAAACCGAAGATTATAAAGTTCAAGGCCCTTTTATTAATTTGAGTTTTTAAATTTAATTAATATTTACTTTTTTCTATTGGCTTATTCAAGATTTGAATTTTGAATTTTATTGCTTACACAATACTTCATAACATGGCAGTTGATAATTGTGTCACTCTATGGGTTAATATTTAATTAATTTTAAATTGCATTGTATAATTAAAACTAATATTTTATCTCCTAATTTAATTAAAAGATAAAAGGATAATTTTCAATGTATTTTTTTCTAGTCGATTTTATTCAAAATTTGATACAAATTTGTAAAAGTCATAAGTTTGATTTTTTTTTGGCAAAGCTCAAATGCCTCCCAAATTTCTCATGGTGTTGAATCCATTTATATATTCAAAAATTTATTTTAAACAACAATAAATTAAAATTTCCCTAAAAATTGTATTGTGAGATTCCCCAAAAAACCCTATTTCTTATATTAATTATACTAAACTATATTTATTATCTTAAACTTCATGTCTAATATTTACAAATATAAACAATTTTATAAAATAAAAGTTTAAAAAAATAATTTAAATTAAAAAAATAAATTTAAATTTTTTAAATAAATTTTCTAATTATCAAACATTTATAACTTTAAAATGGTTGAAATTTCACACTAATAAATTTATTTATACATTAAAAAAACTATAATTTTAAATTGTTGAATTTATTTGTACGTTCACAAATAAAATTAAAAATTATATTATTAAATTTAATAAAAAATGAACCAACAAAATATCTCCTAACTACATGATAATTATTGTATATATAAATAAAATCATCCATATGTCTCAAATTTTATTTTAAAAAAATCACTCAAATGTCATTTAAAAATAAATAAAATATGACTCTTTAAACGTGGTTTTCCAGCTATTTCCTTTAGCCATCTCGAAAGAAATTATTGATATAATGGTTGCTAAGTACTCAGTGTCTCTATCTATATATATAATTGAGTGAGTATATATATACATAATTTTATAATTTAGAAACAAAGAAGAAAAATGATATAATAATAGATTATATTTATCTATAAATATAGATATAGAATAATATCATTTGTTATGCAAAATGAAAATTTATTGATTTCAAAGTTTGTGAGTATAAAATATACAATTAAAAATATTTAGTGTATTGGTTTATTTTTATTTTTTTAACTAAAATTTAATATATAAATTATGAATTAATTTGAAAATAGATTATTAATATTTTTTAATTAAAAACTAATATATAAACTATTAATTATTTTTTAAAAAATTATAATTAAGATATGTGTGTTTATTTTGGAATGAAGCATTTAGAATTTTAATTATGAATGATAGGTATTTAATTTTCACAAAAATTTACAATTTTTTTTTGTAATGATTAGGATAAAAGATTAAAATTTCTGTCAAAAGTAATTATGCTTTTTTGCTTTTCATTTAATTTTTAAAAAATCACATATTTGTTAGTTGACAAAAGCCACGATGTTGCAACTCATTAACCCTGTGAGAACTGCCATTCCAGAGGATTCCACTGCAATAAATGGTTTGGCACTAGTTAAGAGCAAAAATCAAGGTGAATTTGTGTCCCCTCTTGGAAATATTATTGTTAGTATCGTCAAACCTGGGACCCGGACTGTGCAGAGACTGAAACAATAGCGGGAGAAGGTAATGAAGTGAACGACAATAGTTTACTCATAAATGTGAGCATTGTTTATAATGGAGAAGTCGGGGTTGCTGAGTAAGAGCCCTGTAACAGTGAAGGTGCAACTATTGAAAAAAAGCACTATCACAGAGAAGCTATGCTTGTTGAGCAAGAGCCCTCGTTTAAAACCCCGGAATATGCAACACCTTGCGATGAGGGTTTACTATTAATTTTGAAGTAGATAGATGTTGGGGAAGCCACTGGTGAGAAGTTTAAGTCTGTTACTACTTTGAGGCCTTTTCAAATCTTGATCAAATTGATTTCTGGGCATTCTATGTTTTTTTGGGTCGAATTTATGGATTTGGTAAAAGACGTCAAGTTATCACTAGAACTCAAAACATGGCTACCCTCTAGATTATTCCTTCTTTTCGAAGGTAATAAAGTGGAAGATATCTTTTCTATCTATGTTGATAATATATGCAGGGATGTCATAGTTTTCTTGGCTCTTCGGCTATGTGGGGGAGCTTTGGGAAAACCCTCCTCCTCCCAAGCCTTCTCTTACAAAGATGTGGTCTGGAACCAGGTTCCCCAAAATGCAGAGCTGCCTCTGGAACATCCAATGCCCTCAAGCAAGGCAGCTCAGACCCAAGGTGCTCCAGGCCCTTTTATAGTAGACAAAGTTAAGTATGTTCATTCAGTGAAATCACTCTTTCAAATCTGGATGGAATCTACAAGTTCTTCACAGTTAATGGCCTCATATTCCCTTTCAATGGGCTATGGCCATGTACAAACTTTTACCAATGGATCCATTCGATTTGGACGAGGGCATGCAGGGTCAACTTCTATTCCAAGGGTTTCTTCATCATCATTTTTGACAATGATGCGGATTATCATAATGGTCTTTCTAAGGGATCTTGATTTTTGGGAAACGTTGGGCTCTTCCTAATCCCTTGGTTCCCATATTTTGACCCCTCCATAGTTGTGATCACAAAACTAACCATTTTGGTTAGGCTCCCGAATTTTCCAGCCCATCTATGAAATTCTTCAATGTTTCTGGCTATTAGAAACACCTTGGGTCATTTTATGGTTGCAGATTCCTTGTGAGACAATTGTGGAGTTTTCACCTATGGCATGATTTGCATAGAAATCAACATCAGCAAAGGCTTTCCTGACAAAATTAATTATAGGTGATTCAACTCGAACTATGAGAACATTTCTTTTTGGTGTCAAATTTGCCATCAAACAAGTCATCTTTAGAAGTCTTGTTCTAAAAATCCAGTAAAATGAAAGCCTAGATCTAAAGCATGGAAGCCATGCAGCTCACCTCCTCAAGAAGAGGAGGATTCCTCTTCCTCGGATCAGGAAAATGATGAGTTTGATAATGACATGCTCCCATCGGATGAGGCCTAGAATTCAGATCTCCAAAATCCTTGTGAAGGAGGTGAGATCCAAGTTTTGTTAACTAGAAGAGAAGAACTCAGTAACAATGTTCCAATAGATGCCATGAAGTGCGCCCATGAATTAGCCTCCTTGGGCTTTGACAAAGATGACAAGAACGCCTACTTAGATTGTCAGAACAATTTTAATGTAGCTTTGGTAGCCACACCTCCAGAAAGTTGGATCAAAGAAGCAAAGAAGAAAGGAAATAAAAGACCCACTAGTGATCAATGTGATTCCAATATTTCTATTTTTTCTTTTTCTATATATATTCTGTACTTTATTTCATAATCATTCTATATGATCACCATATACTATCCATATAAAACATTTTATGTTAATAATTTTTTTTATAGTAAATTTAAAAAAATCATATTTATAAATATCAAATCCTATATTTCATTTTATTATATATATTTAACTTATATATTATTTTTTGATACCATTATAAATAATTATAATTTATAACAAAATTATAATTTAATTTTTTAAAATTCTTATAATAAAAAATGTATTATAAAAAAGTCAGGGATGGATCCTCTCAAATTCACATATTTAACTTACTATACTACTAAGTATAGTATATACATATAATGAAATGATCGAGCCCTGTCATTAAAATAACTAGTGGATAGCAGTTTATACCATTAGTGGGGTGCTGCTTACCCCGAACGTTGAGGGTGATGGGTAATGGTATATATCATAGTGACCAAGTTCGGCCGTACCGGCAAAAAAAAATTCGGAAATTCACTGATTCGGTTCGGTATGGTGAATAATTCGTCAGTTTCCAATTCAGTATGGCTCAGTGTTGAATGATTTTGGTCAAAGTTTTTTATCATTTATGTCCAGCGTTCACTGTGTTGCCACTGCGCTGTGTAGAACAATGAACCGCGGGCTCTGTGTAACAAATCGCTGCTGAATAAAATTATAGAGTAAGTAAATCGAGTTTTACCAGTGGAAATTTGAGAATTGAAAAATAATGCAGCGATCTTTAATCCTAATTTTTTTTTAGTTTTTATAATATTTTTATACGGGTACCTTTTTATACGAGGATTAACCAGAAAACTAGAAAAAATATAAACAATAATTTTTATAAAAAACAAAATAAAAAACAATAATTCTTATATTATAAAAAAAAAGACAATTTCTATTAAATTTCTCTATAAAATACTAAATATTGTTAACAATTTAGTTAGAAAATTGATTATTTTAATCTTAGTTTGATTTTGGTATTTCATTATATATTATTTACAAATTGTTCTAGGACATAATATGGTATAATCCAAAACAAATTGGTGATACTAAAATGTAAAATTTTTATTGAATAATGAATTTGATTAAAAATGAATCAATATTGCCATTGACATTAAGTAATATAAATAACTCCTATACATAGAGGCATCATGTGACTCAATTGTTTTAAATGAGAGGTGAGTTAGCAATTTCTATATAATTGCAATTCAAAAATATGTAACTTCTATTTTAATAAAAATTATGAAATAATAAACTGGTTGCAAATTGGTACCCCTTTTATAAAAAACAAAAAACCTAATTTTTATATTTGAAAAAATTATAAATGGAGAAATTTCAATGTTAAATGGATAACTAGTTAGTAATTTCTATATAATGGCAAATTGCAAAAAAACAGAAGGATAACTTCTATCTTAAAAATAATTATAAAATAGTAAATTCTTTGCAAATTGGTAACTCCTATAAAAAAACAAAAACCATAACTTCTATATTGGAAAAATTATAAAATGAGAAATTTAAGTATTAAATGGATAACTCCTATAAAAAAATAGAAAAATGATAAATCAATATTGGAAAAAATTATAAAAGATATAAAATGGTAAACTTTCAAATCTACAACTTTTATTAAAAAAATAGAAAAACAGTAACTTCTATATTACAAAAAATTATAAAATGGCAAAATTGCCTTCACAATGGATAAGGCTTATGAAAAAATAGAAAAAAAAAAAAAAAAGGATAAATCCAATATTAAAAAAATAATAAAAAATAGAAAATGGAAACCTTAGTTGCACTTGCAAATAAGTAAACATAACATTTTATATAGGAGAAATTAACCTTGGAAATAAGTAAACATAAATATACTTGGTAGAGAAAGATTTAATGAATTTTCGTTTATTTAAAAAAAAAAATTATGTGTAAGATATATAATGTCGAATTTTTTCCATATTGAATTTTATAGGGTCGAATTTTTTTCGTATGAAATGGAATTCAAATTCAAATTAGAATTTGGTAACTATGGTATATATCGGTACATGCATGTTTGTTTGGTAAGATAGAGCATTCGGGCACTGAAAAATAGAATGAAAAGCCACATGTTTCGTACCTTCTGGAAAGAAGGCTGGTCCATTGAAATTGACGATAAAAAGGAACATGTAGTAATCATCGCATATAATAGAGGGAGTATAGTATACTTCAATTGCTTCCCTTTTAACTTAGTTTCATTTGTTATTCTCTTGTATATTCACCTAATAAATACGTACTTGTCCACGGTTAAAATCAGGCACGCAGTTCAGTGATAGAAAACTAATGGGAACGTAATAGTATTTCCCATATATATATATATATATATTTAATTCAGTTGAATAGTGTTTACACATAGTTTCCATGAGGTTTCTGCACAGCTGGCTGAGTGGGCCATGGAGAATTACAATGCCAAGTTGCTATGGACAGAAATCTACCCAAAAAGCCGTCGAGTATCTTCATGCATCATGCCTACTTGATAACAGTAACTATGGACAATAATATGTTTCCTGCGAGTAAAATTCCTGATCATATATAGAAAAAAAGCATTCAATTGAATTGCTCAATAAATCAAATAAACAATTATGTCAACGATATTTCAAATCAACATTCCGGGCTTTTCCTCTGTACATTTGTGGGGGGCATTTGGTTTTCCTTTGTACATTTGTTGGGGCATTTGACGTAGCGAAAAATGTTTGGTTTTATAATAATAATGTGTACATCCTTACAAAAGTGGTGATACATTTGGCCAAATATTAAAAAATGTTTTGATTTTCATAATAATTTGTACATCCTTTCTTTTTCATGTCGAAAAAAAACAGTATTTCATTTATAACAGAAATATAAACATTGACAAAATATCAACACCTCATAATAAACATATAAATTGTTTTACCCCAGCCACATGTCAGGAGTAATACACTTCATGATAAACATATAAAATGTTTTACCCCAGGATATAAATTGTTTTACCCCAGGCACATGTCAGGAGTAATACACTAAAAAGTTCCATATATGTTTGTCCAAAACCTCTCATTGAACAACATAGTCCAAAACTACCCAATAAACAGCATCATGACTAAACTCTTTATTAAACCAGAACAGCTGTGACGAAAAACACAGCCCATAGCAAAGCACAAAAACCAAAAAAGAAAACAAGATTTGACATACAGCGCCCATCAACTGAGGATTGACTGCACAACCTTGGATTCTCCTGGCTTACCTGCTCACTCTGCAGTATTTATATTGATTCAGTATTTAGATCAATAGAGAAATTGTGTGTTCTGATCCTAAGGGGAAGTGATTGGGACACTCCCCAATAATTTGTACATCCTTTACCTTAATACATATGCGTGCAAAGTTCAAACTACTAAGTAGACATATGAATAACAAGAACACAGATGTATCAGCTTCCGACAAAGTTTGAGATATTGATTTTCATCATGCTCAACCATTATTTACATGAAACCTATTGAAAACATGCAACCTATCAGTAGCAATTATGTGAGTACCCATTCTGATAATAAGTTATAATAAGTTATATACAAAAGATCAGGGGCCACCTATGTGCCTAGTTATAGTTGTGACCAATGAAAGTAAGGGGTTTTTCGGAAAGCTTTGATGGTATGACTTGATTTGATTTAAGAGATGCTTTTAGGTATTTGAATTTTTTTATTTTAGGCGGATAATTCAAGCTTTGTGAGCATGACTCATCATGCATGAATTGAAACATCTACTGAAATATAAAGGGTACAAAATATTTACACATTACAAATCAAACAAAAAGAAAACAGATGCATATTATCATGAATAGGAAATTGGAAGAAAAAGAAAAAAAACGAAAATAATATTAATGTTACTTTTCAAACTTTACATTGCATAAACATTAAATATTAATAAAATCAAAAGCTTCCCAAAAAATTCTCACACATATTATTTGCTTGGAAAACTAAATCTGAACTCGCTAAATTTAGGATGGAATCCGCTACCACTATATAAAAACTCAGAAATAGTCCCGAATCCCTGTTACCAGCTACTAACTCCATACATGCTTTTAAAAAGTCAACATGTCTCAAAACTCAGAAATAGTCCCGAATCCCTGTTACCAGCTACTAACTCCATACATGCTTTTAAAAAGTCAACATGTCTCAAACTAATTTTACAAAGGCTACCCAATGGAAAATAGGTGATAACAAACCACCATATCCAAACTATGAATCATATCCATCTTGCAGCCATAACAGAGGCAACAGCCTTATTGTTTCCTAGTTACTTATTTGAACCCTATTGGTGTTAGTTATCTTATGCTATATTTCCAGGTGGTGGTAAAATAATTATGTTATTAAAAAGTAATTTTTTAATAAATCTTTATTATTCTTGACGGAAAAAATAATGTAAACATAGCTTTACTTCACAAGAAGGATAGAAAGCCATAAGGTAAAATTAAATAAATAAAATAATTGTCAATTCCAACCCTGGTGATGGGTATGTATCCGTAAATGCTTGTTTGTTTGGTAAGAGAGAGCTTTCGGGCACAGAAAAATATAATGAAAAGCAACAGGTTTCGTACCTTCTCGAAACGAACGCTGTTCGAACGCTGGTACATTGAAATTGATGATACAACAGAACATATAATAATCATCGCATATAATAACTGGAGACTGGAGTATAGTATACTTCAAACTCCAAAGGCTTCCATTATTAGTTAGCTTAAACTTTAAAGTGTTATTCTCTGCTATGCTTCAGCGTATTCACCTAACAAATACGTACTTGTCCACGTTTAAAAACAGACACACAGTTCAGTGATTAGAAAACTCATGGATTCATGGACGTACGTCAAGCTAATGAGAGCATATTGATTATTGACGTAATAATTAGTTAATAAATACATCCCTGTGCAGGAGTTTAGTCGGATTGTTTTGGAAAGGGTTGACGAGACTGTTATCAGGCATTAAATGTTTGTTTAGCTACAAGCTCAATAGTTATATAAAATAAATTTGTCCGGTGCTTTCCGAACACTTCGTTCCCATCGAAAGTTATATGGCTATCGAACTTGCATCTAAGCAGACATTTAATACTCTATAGCAGGCTTGTTAGCCCTTGCCGGATTGATTTACCCTATACCATTAAAATTACAAATTAATATGTAAAATTAAAATATTTTAAAAAAAAATTTGAAATGTTGAATTTATTTATGTAATAAAAATACATTTTAGATAACCAAAAATATCAATCTTACAAATAATCACAATGGTACGAAATCTAGGTAAACAAAAAATTTGAATAGGTAAACAAAAAATGCCAGAGAACCTTCTCTTTAGAAAACAAAAAATGCGACATAAAAGTGTTTTTTTCAACCGTTAAATATGAATATATTAACTATAAATTATCTAGTTGAGATATTTGGAGAGTGTACAAATACTTCTATAAATATATAAGTTTTCACACAAACCGGTTGGTGTCAACCACTCCCTAAATATTAAGATATGAGAGCTAAGATTAGAGTCTCAAATCTATCATCATCCTAACAATAATGTAAGTTTAGTTTTCTCCATTACTTCTAACAAAATAAGATTACATAGAAAATATTTACCATAAAATAAATTAAACTCAACTGAAACTCAACCAATCACAATTGAACTAAAACTAATTATGGCACATCAATTGACCGTTGAAATTAGTTTCTCCAACAATTTTATGAGATTATGCAGAATTAGTATACAACGAACACTCCTTTGCAACCCTTTTTGGAAGGCCACGTAGAGGTAATGAATTTATGGTGAGACATAATGGTATTTAAAAAAGAGTAAATAAATAAAAATCAACTGAATAATGAGTTTCCGTGAGGTTTCTGCACAGCTCTATGAGTGGGCCATGAAGAATTACATTGCCAAGTTGCAATGGACAGAAATCAATCCAAAAAGCAGTCGAGCATCTTCATGCATCACGCTTACTTAATAACAGTAACTATGGACAATAATATCTGTGCTAGTCAATCTAAGCCTGTATTTGCAATTTTAAGATATAAAAAGATGATGTCTGCTCAATAATCGAAAGAAAGAAGGGTTATTCTATTTGAATCAGCATCAGCGTTGAGATTTCAGGGTTCAGAATCGGATGGAGATTTAGCTGTTTCCTTGATCGGTGTGAAGTAATCTTCCTCAAATAGGTACAGGGAGAGAAGACGATGAAGAAAGGCTGAGGATTCCTACTTCTGATGTGAGAACTGCCAACTTAATCCCGTACCTTTACCTATCTATATCTTGGTTTCGCTAGATATTCTTACAGCTGCAATCAGATAGTATCCAGTATGAACCTAATCACGCTGACACTGCTGCTTCTGCTGCTTATTCTCTCAGTACAATCCAGTGGCAGGGTTGGCCCTTACAACTACGTTGAACATGCAAAACGGTTTGCCACAAAAGAAGAAAAAGGTATGCATATTGATGATCAAGAGAATGTACTAATTCCAAGTAATCTGAATTTTGGTGGTGAAACTGAAAATTGTCACGATCTCCTTTTTGATCCAAGAAATACAGTAATAATTTTATTTTTTTTATATACCTTTACGGTTGGTAACTCACTATTACCAACCCCTAACCTACGGTACTCACATATTAACCCTAAACACATGTAGACCATACGCATAAAATGATTGTCGTAAAGTTTTTGGTTAATATAACTATCGGTTCTATATATATATCACTCCATACTTGTTTAACCTTTATTGTATCGACATTTGATAAGTTATATGACAAGACATTAGTTTTGATTGCTGGCTATCCGTTTGAACGTTTGCTGCCAAATGGCAGAGCGAGTAAGCCAGCTCACCAACCTCCGTAGCCATATGGCCCATTTTCACGTGCTGGCCATGTGATCTGAGAGAGTTGACCTGCTCCGGGGATTACGCTAGGCCTCCCGCCTAATCCAACGATGGTGATTACTTACCTTCATCGGACGGCCCAGCCTCACTTAGGGTTTGACCCTGCATATATATGTCTCATTGGATTCGTTTTTGGTTCATTTGCTCATCTCTCAGCAGCCGAGCTCCTTCGACAGTTTGGACTGCAAGTCCTCTGGTTCATCGCACTCTCCCGGTTCATCGCTCCTCTGCCTTACTCAGGTTCGGCCACGCACCTCTTACATTACTCTTACAGCTGGTTTTATAACTTATTGGTTTTTGCTTCTGCTATTTATGCTCTAATCATCTCCAGGGTTGGCTTAACAGTTGTGGATGGTTCCGGTGCTGACCATAGCTTACCTTCACCGAACGCCGGAGGGTTTAGCTGCCATGACACTTTCAGGTAAGTCGGAATTCGTTATTGTACTTGTTGACTGTGTTTTATTGCATTACGAGGGTTTGTTTTACAGCTGAGACAGGCCTGTACTCTACCTGTTGTCTCAGGTTAGATACCGGGTCCAAACCCTTGTGCGATTTATGTTTGGCGGCCTCACTCTGGCGGTCTGTCCAGCTTGAACCCTAGGTTATGGCCTCTGTGCCTTAGTTATCTATTCTCTATATGAACTTGGCTAAGGACTCTATCTTGTTTAACATTGCCTGATTTAGGAAAAGCTCTTTTGAGCTTCCGGCGGTTATGTAAGGTTTGCATAGTTAAATAAACTGCTGTAATATTTGTCATCTGCGGACTATCGATGTTTTGGTTCGGCCTGGATTTTCTTATGGTCAATGATATACTATCAGCGTTTCATAATGATTCTCTTTTTTTTTTCCTGTATATTTAAATGCCAACACCGGTTAATGGATATTTAAACCCTCGTTCTAATGTATACAAAGTTTAATATATAGAGTTTTGTAGCTACTGCTTC
This sequence comes from Pinus tabuliformis, assembly GCA_031772625.1. Classification (NCBI taxonomy): domain Eukaryota; kingdom Viridiplantae; phylum Streptophyta; class Pinopsida; order Pinales; family Pinaceae; genus Pinus; species Pinus tabuliformis. The sequence goes on along the minus strand of CM062817.1, from coordinate 1,776,807,866 downwards.
TGTTCACATTTGGTATCATATATAGTTACGACAATGGTTATGCATTAGGGTTACTCCGTTTACCTTTGATATTCGGTGCATTTCTCCGTCGCTACTTCTAATTCTCAATAGCATCTATGGATATAACATTTCCAATGCCATAGAGTTTCTAAGATTAAATTTGATATTCAGTATACTATGCCGCCGTTTTCTATTATTCAATAGCATTACGGTTATGACATTCTATTGCTTTAGGGTTTCAATGCTATGCAATCGAAAAGTTTCTCCAATAATTGGTTTCCACAGCACGGCTCTCGTTCTTATATACTATTTGTACAGCAACAAGGGTAGACTTGCCTTCGTTTTGTGAATGTAATGTCTATCCTCCTGCGCACAGGCTGGACCATAATGCAGCCAGCAGGTTTACGGCGGTCATTCGCCTGTAACATTACTTATTATCTAGTTCGAAGCTTATTCTTATTTCTGTACCGTGTTTCAATGCTTGATTTGTAGTCTGTGAATGATATCGTTCCAACCCCTGAAGTTAGGGTTTGATGTACATCATTATTTATGTTATATAAAGCTTCGCTTTTCATCACTATTGCTTTTCAATGTTTACTATACGGACGCTACTCGGAAAGATAATATAAGTTCTGAGTTTTTAATTTCATGTGTTATTCCATATTTGCACAGCACCCGTTAAGACTGTATAAAACATGTACCAACCCCTTTTACATTATCTCGTCTTTCAACTTACACTGTTTATTCTGTGGAATGAATGCATGCAGAGTAAGTTTATATCTACAGACTGACCTTTATAATGAATTCTTTATCAGTTTTCAGAGTCAATTTACGGTTAAATAGCCAGCTCGGCTTTTCTCATCTTCTCAGGTCTTTACACTTTAGAACCGAGTACTATTATGGACTCGGTTTATCTCAGAACTCAGACTCTCCTACTATTACTTGGTACTGATGCTCCCTATCTTTCAGCAGTTCCTAGTTGTTTTCTGGCTGAACACAAATTAACTGTGTAAGCTTAGGTGAATGCATTCTACCAATGTGACACAGTCACATCTCCCATTCCATTTTTCTTTGGTAGAACCGTAATCTTATTCTAGTTATCTTACCACAACATCTTTTTTAAAAAAATGATACAACCTGGTACTTTTAAATACCTGAGCTTTTCCTTTAACTAATTAGAAGAAGCGTACCTGGTATTCTGTCACTGAAGTTCTTACTTTCAGAAGTCACCTGTAGAGTTTTTGCTCTTAACCTCCCAACCTTGAGATCCACTGCACTGGATTCTCCCCCCGAGCCGTCTTGCAGGCCTGCAGCCCTCAACAAGACTCATGCACCACGGTGCTGGGTTATCTGATCACAACCAGACTTAACCCCATTCTTTCACTCTGCTTCTCTCTCTCTGGAATCTCTCCTCTGCCTGTTCCTCAACAGCCCAGAGGTTTTCCTCCCAAGACCTTTTCCTTGGGTGAGAGGCAGTTGTCTTTCTTTTCAGTTTCATAACTGATTAATTTCTTTTAATAGAAAATCCTCCTTTTGGAGGCTGCCAGCATTTCATTCAACACATGTGCAAAATAGTTCATTATATTTACTTTCAAAAAATAATAATGTCTTTTAATAAAACAAGTTGTCACCCATATTGTTTTTACCACAGCAATTACCGGGAATTACAAGTTACCGAGGTTATTACATCTTCCCCCCCTGGGATTGGACATCGTCCCGATGTCCATTCTCATTAAATAAATTTGGGTATGCTTTTCTGAAAAGTTCCTCGTCCTCCCACGTAGCCTCCTCAGGGCCATAATGCTGCCACAGCACCTTAATTTGGGTAATAGCCCGTTTCCGCAGCCGCACTTCTCTCCGGTCGAGAATGCTCTGTGGTTCGACTAGGACCCCGCCTTCCGGTTCGACCTGCAAACAACCAGCACTTAATCAATTTCCTATTAAGTATAGTTGTATAATTAAACCAACCGGATCAATTCTTACCCGTACATCTTGCCATTGAATAACATGTCTAGGGTCATACACATATTTCTTTAGGACAGAAACATGAAACACATTGTGAATCTTAATATGACTGGGTAAAGCAAGTTGGTAGGCCACCGGCCCCACTCTAGCTAGAATCTGAAACGGTCCAAAGTATCGGGGAGCCAGCTTGGCGCACCCACTCCACTGCAGTGTGCTCCTTCTGGTTTGAATCCTTACAAACACATGGTCACCCACATTGTATTCTGCAAATCTTCTTTTCCTGTCTGCGAAACTTTTCTGTCTGTCTTGTGCAGCCTTTAAATTTGCTCGCACTCTCTTCACCATATCTTCCATGTCTTTTAACATTTCCGGACCCAAACTCAGTTTATCCTCCAGCCCACTCCAACTTGAGGGTGTGCGGCACTTTCGCCCATACAAAACCTCAAAGGGACTTAACTGGGTGGAGGTATGATACCCATTATTATAGGCAAATTCAACCAGATGCAAATACTCTTCCCATTGACTAGGCTTTAGCATCACATTTGCCCTCAACATATCTTCCAATACCTGATTGACTCGCTCAGTTTGACCATCGGTTTGTGGGTGGTAAGCTGTGCTAAAATTCAGCTGAGTGCCCAACTCGGCAAACAATGTTCTCCAGAAGGTGGAAGTGAATTTCACATCACGGTCCGATATGATTACCTTTGGCATTCCATGCAAGCGGAACACATTCTGCATAAAGAGATGCGCAATTTGTACCGCCTTGTAAGTAGACTGCACAGGTATAAAGTGTGCTGCTTTACTCAGTTTATCAACCACGACCATAATAGAATCATTACCCTTCTTTGTTCGTGGTAATCCGGTTACAAAATCCATGGAAATGGTTTCCCATTTCCATTCCGGAATAGGCAAAGGCTGCAACAGTCCCGCTGGGTGTTGATGTTCAGCCTTAATTTGCTGGCATTCCAAACACCTTGCCAAATATTCCACCACTTGCCTCTTCATTCCTGGCCAGTAATACTCTTTCTTGAGTGCCGTAACCATCTTTTGGTACCCTGGGTGACCAGTATAATGGCTGATGTGGAATTCATCTAGAATCAGTTTCTTAAGGTCACCGGAGTCAGGTACATACATTTTCCTATTGAAATACAGCAATCCAGCATTATCCAATGTGTACCCTTGCTGTAACTTTCCATTATCAGATTGTTGTACCTGCTGTTTCAAATGCTGATATTCTGAGTCGTCATTTGCTGCTGTTTTTATTTGTTCAACCAGCGAACTCCGCCACCGGCTGGCTGAAAGTTCACATAAGCAATGAACTTTTCGACTTAAGGCATCTGCCACCCGATTTTCTTTGCCCTTTAAATGTTTTATTTCAAAGTCAAACCCACTTAGAAAATCTGCCCAACGGCCTTGTCTCGCATTCAAGGTAGGTTGACTGAAATAATGCGTCAAACTATGATGATCGGTTAACAGCAGAAATTTCTTTCCGAGAAGGTAGTGTCGCCACATCTTAAGTGCATGAATCACAGCAGTTAACTCTAAATCGTAAGCAGAGTATCTCTGCTCATGCTCTTTTAATTTCCTTGATTCATATGCTATTACTTTTCCTTCCTGCATTAGTACTCCTCCCACGCCCTCCTTGCTTGCATCGGTGCACACCACGTAATCCTTATTAGGATCCGCGATTCTCAAGATGGGTGCGGTGGTGAGTAGGTGTTTCAAGCGGTCAAAACTCTGCTGACACTCTGCTGTCCACTTGAATGCCCTTCCTTTCTTTTGCAATGAGGTAATAGGATAGGCTATTCTTGAAAAGCCTTCCACAAACCTCCTGTAATAGCCAGCTAACCCCATAAAGGATCTGATATCCGCAACATCCTTGGGTATAGGCCATTCCATAATAGATTTTATCTTCTCGGGGTCAACTGCAATTCCCTCTTTTGTAATCACATGACCCAAATACTAAATTTCCTCTTTAAAGAAATCGCATTTGCTAAACTTAGCATATAGCTGATGCTCCCGAAGAGTTTGCAACACCAATCTAAGGTGCTCCTCATGTTCCTGCTGGGAACGAGAATATATCAATATGTCATCAATGAATATCAGTACAAACTTGTCCAAAAACTTGTGAAACACGCTATTCATCATGCACATAAAAGTAGCAGGTGCATTGGTTAAACCAAAAGGTAGCACTACAAATTCGTAGTGCCCATAGCGTGTTCGGAAAGCAGTTTTGGCAATGTCCTCATCCTTGATCCTGATCTGATGATAACCAGATCGCAGATCAATTTTGGAGAACACTTTTGCCCCTTTCACTTGATCAAAGAGTTCATCTATTCTGGGTAGAGGGTACTTGTTTTTGACCGTGAGCTTATTCAGCTGCCGGTAATCTATGCACATGCGAAGGGTCCCATCCTTCTTCTTCACGAACAATACTGGAGCTCCCCAGGGTGACACACTGGGTCGAATGTACTGTTTATCCAACAGTTCCTGGAGCTGCATTTTCAATTCCGTTAACTCTGGTATGCTCATCCGGTATGGTGCCCTCGATACTGGTGCTGCCCCTGGTATTAATTCTATAGTGAAGTCTATGTCCCTTCTTGGAGGCAGACCCGGTATCTCTTCAGGAAAGACATCTGTAAATTCCTGCACCACTGGTATGTCGTTTAATGCAGACATCTTATCTTTCTGATTCGCATAGCCAACCTGTATGGCATAAATCTGGCATTTCTTTCTTATACATTTGGCTAACTGAGTTGCAGTGATAGGTCGGATCTGAACAGGATGTTTAATTCCCTGTAATTCCTGCTGCTGTCCCAAATCATCTTTGTAGTATATGGTCTTGGTTTTGCAATTCACCAACGACCAGTGCTTTTCCAGCCAATCCATGCCAATAAGAATGTCATAGGAGCCCAACGGAAGTACATTCAGGTCTGCTGTTACGGGCTGTCCAGCTATACTGAAAGAACAGTTATTAACTTTAGCTAGAACCCGCCTTTTGGCTCCCGTAGCTAACTGGACTAACCATGGGTTTTTGAACTTTTCTGGTGGTAACTTACAGTGTTCCACTACTTTTGGACTAACATAACTTAAAGTAGCTCCTGGATCAATAAGTACAGCTACAGCAAGGTTTGAAATCTTACCTTCGAATTCCACCATGGAAGGTTGGTATTCTGCCTGTCGGTCCTCTAATGCTGCATTGATCCTTGGTACGCTGCGCGCCACATCCCCAACAGTTGAAGCTTCATGGACTTGAGATATTTGATCAGTTCTTTTACGCTGTGGACAGTTTCTAGCATAGTGCGGTCCTTCACACACCCAGCATTGAACTGGAGGTCTGGTTCCTTCAACCTCCGATTTAGCAGGGAGTTCACTAATCCTGCTCTCGCTTGGCTTAGGCCGGAAGGTACCCTTGTTTGTGCTTCTGTTAAACTGCCCCTTCCCAGCTCCTTTACCACCATTTCCGCGGCTGCCTTTGTTGTTTCCAGCATTTCTGCTACCTTTTCTTTCATTCCATTTCCTGTTTGGAATTTCTCCCTTTTGTTTGTTCTGCTGGTAGCAAATTCTAGCCTTCCGAATTGCCTCATCCATAGTTCGGGGGTTGTCAAACTCAATTCGTTCCCTTATATAAGCTGGTAAACTACTCACAAACCTCTGCACCTTGGCCTTCTCCTCTTTTATGTATGGCACATAACGCAGTAGAGAAGTAAAGCGATTTATGAATTCGTCCATGGATTGCTGTCCTAGTCGTAAATCGTGGAATTCTCGCGCCTTCTCATCATAAAAGCGCTCAGTTAAATACCTCTCCTTAAAATATTTCTGAAATTTTTCCCAGGTTATGCTTTGCTCACTTACTCCCTTCACAATTTTAATCTCTTCCCACCACAAGGTGGCTTTGCCCTGCAACTGAAAAATAGCCAACCGCGCCTTCAGATTTTGATCATATTCATACAGTTGGAAATATTTATTAATATTAATCAGCCAGGCTTCTGCTGCTTCCTCCTGCTCTCCATCGAAAAGTGGAGGTTTGATTTTTCGAAATTCTCCCTGTAATTCTGTTTTCTGTCGCTTGGAGGTCTGCTGCTCCTGCACATTATCAGAATGGTCTTCTTGCTCTTCTGAAAGCTCAGGAGCATAATTCCGCTCCTCAGTGCCCCTTTGTTGTTCTGCACTAGGGCTGGCTAAGGGTGGATTTTGTTTATCTGACAGGCTTTTCAGTATTCTTTCTTGTTCCATGGTTAATCGCGCATTGTCCTCTCGCAAGCGTGCCATCTCACCCTTCAGTTCCTGAACTGTTTGCAGTATCGCCTGATTGGTACTGCGTGTCTCAGCACCAAGCTGAACCCACAGTCCTGCATTTTCTGGTGGGATGCCGCCAGCTCCCGGCATTTCCTCCATCTTACTATATAACTGTCAGCGGGTGATTGTCTCGATATTCTCCTGGTTGTACACAAGAAAGGTAATTAATTGCATTGTACTATATATATGTGTAAGATAATTTCTCTTTCTGTTTCTATTGTTGTTCCAGAGGCCACAGTTTTGGAACCTCTGCTCTGATACCACATTGTCACGATCTTTTTCTATAATCCAAGAAATACAGTAAATAATTTTATTTTTTTTATATACCTTTACAGTTGGTAACTCACTATTACCAACTCCTAACCTACGTTACTCACCTACTAACCCTAAACACATATAGTCCAAACGCATAATATGATTGTCTTAAGATTTTGGTTATTATAACCATCGGTTATATATATATAACACTACATATTTACTTAACCCTTATTGTATTGACCTTGGATAAGTTATATGACATGACATAAGTGTTGATTGCTGTTATCCGTTTGAACGTTTGCTGCCAAATGGCAGAGCGAGTACGCCAGCTCACCAACCTCCGTAGCCATATGGCCCCTCTTCACGTGCTGGCCATGTGATCTGAGAGAGTTGACCTGCTCCGGGGTTCACGCTTGGCCTCCCGCCTAATCCAACGATGGTGATTACTTACCTTCATCGGACGGTCCAGCCTCACTTAGGGTTTGACCCTGCATATATATGTCTCATTGGATTCGTTTTTGGTTCATTTGCTCATCTCTCAGCAGCCGAGCTCCTTCGACAGTTTGGACTGCAAGTCCTCTGGTTCATCGCACTCTCCCGGTTCATCGCTCCTCTGCCTTACTCAGGTTCGGCCACGCACCTCTTACATTACTCTTACAGCTGGTTTTATAACTTATTGGTTTTCGCTTCTGCTATTTATGCTCTAATCATCTCCAGGGTTGGCTTAACAGTTGTGGATGGTTCCGGTGCTGACCATAGCTTACCTTCACCGAACGCCGGAGGGTTTAGCTGCCATGACACTTTCAGGTAAGTCGGAATTCGTTATTGTACTTGTTGACTGTGTTTTATTGCATTACGAGGGTTTGTTTTATAGCTGAGACAGGCCTGTACTCTACCTGTTGTCTCAGGTTAGATACCGGGTCCAAACCCTTGTGCGATTTATGTTTGGCGGCCTCACTCTGGCGGTCTGTCCAGCTTGAACCCTAGGTTATGGCCTCTGTGCCTTAGTTATCTATTCTCTATATGAACTTGGCTAAGGACTCTATCTTGTTTAACATTGCCTGATTTAGGAAAAGCTCTTTTGAGCTTCCGGCGGTTATGTAAGGTTTGCATAGTTAAATAAACTGCTGTAATATTTGTCATCTGCGGACTATCGATGTTTTGGTTCGGCCTGGATTTTCTTATGGTCAATGATATACTATCAGCGTTTCATAATGATTCTCTTTTTTTTTTCCTGTATATTTAAATGCCAACACCGGTTAATGGATATTTAAACCCTCGTTCTGATGTATACAAAGTTTAATATACAGAGTTTTGTAGCTACTGCTTCTGTTCACATTTGGTATCATATATAGTTACGACAATGGTTATGCATTAGGGTTACTCCGTTTACCTTTGATATTCGGTGCATTTCTCCGTCGCTACTTCTAATTCTCAATAGCATCTATGGATATAACATTTCCAATGCCATAGAGTTTCTAAGATTAAATTTGATATTCAGTATACTATGCCGCCGTTTTCTATTATTCAATAGCATTACGGTTATGACATTCTATTGCTTTAGGGTTTCAATGCTATGCAATCGAAAAGTTTCTCCAATAATTGGTTTCCACAGCACGGCTCTCGTTCTTATATACTATTTGTACAGCAACAAGGGTAGACTTGCCTTCGTTTTGTGAATGTAATGTCTATCCTCCTGCGCACAGGCTGGACCATAATGCAGCCAGCAGGTTTACGGCGGTCATTCGCCTGTAACATTACTTATTATCTAGTTCGAAGCTTATTCTTATTTCTGTACCGTGTTTCAATGCTTGATTTGTAGTCTGTGAATGATATCGTTCCAACCCCTGAAGTTAGGGTTTGATGTACATCATTATTTATGTTATATAAAGCTTCGCTTTTCATCACTATTGCTTTTCAATGTTTACTATACGGACGCTACTCGGAAAGATAATATAAGTTCTGAGTTTTTAATTTCATGTGTTATTCCATATTTGCACAGCACCCGTTAAGACTGTATAAAACATGTACCAACCCCTTTTACATTATCTCGTCTTTCAACTTACACTGTTTATTCTGTGGAATGAATGCATGCAGAGTAAGTTTATATCTACAAACTGACCTTTATAATGAATTCTTTATTAGTTTTCAGAGTCAATTTACGGTTAAATAGCCAGCTCGGCTTTTCTCATCTTCTCAGGTCTTTACACTTTAGAACCGAGTACTATTATGGACTCGGTTTATCTCAGAACTCAGACTCTCCTACTATTACTTGGTACTGATGCTCCCTATCTTTCAGCAGTTCCTAGTTGTTTTCTGGCTGAACACAAATTAACTGTGTAAGCTTAGGTGAATGCATTCTACCAATGTGACACAGTCACATCTCCCATTCCATTTTTCTTTGGTAGAACCGTAATCTTATTCTAGTTATCTTACCACAACATCTTTTTTTTTAAAAATGATACAACCTGGTACTTTTAAATACCTGAGCTTTTCCTTTAACTAATTAGAAGAAGCGTACCTGGTATTCTGTCACTGAAGTTCTTACTTTCAGAAGTCACCTGTAGAGTTTTTGCTCTTAACCTCCCAACCTTGAGATCCACTGCACTGGATTCTCCCCCCGAGCCGTCTTGCAGGCCTGCAGCCCTCAACAAGACTCATGCACCACGGTGCTGGGTTATCTGATCACAACCAAACTTAACCCCATTCTTTCACTCTGCTTCTCTCTCTCTGGAATCTCTCCTCTGCCTGTTCCTCAACAGCCCAGAGGTTTTCCTCCCAAGACCTTTTCCTTGGGTGAGAGGCAGTTGTCTTTCTTTTCAGTTTCATAACTGATTAATTTCTTTTAATAGAAAATCCTCCTTTTGGAGGCTGCCAGCATTTCATTCAACACATGTGCAAAATAGTTCATTATATTTACTTTCAAAAAATAATAATGTCTTTTAATAAACAAGTTGTCACCCATATTGTTTTTACCACAGTAATTATCGGGAATTACAAGTTACCGAGGTTATTACAAAAATACAGGTGGCAAAGCAGGTGTAATGGCAAGAAATCCTATTGGGGGTACTTTCAGTAGGCTTGTCAAGGGTTCACATATGCCCCCAATCAGGTCCCTCCAGAGGCCACAATGGCATGCCAGCAGGCTGTCATCGTCAGAGCTCAAACTCTCCATGTTTGCAGGGCTGAGATTTGTGCATTGCAAAATCGTACATATCTAAGTTATTCCTTGGCAGGCTAATCCATTTAGCCCTCTTGTGTATAGAGGACCTTAATGAATACCCTGGTGTGAGATTTCATAGTTTGCCAAGCACAAGTCTGACGTGTTATAATATTTCAATGGGTTTTATTATAATATCTACATATCAAAGTGGAAGCATCCACCGTTAATTACTTCTTCATTGTTATTAAGTTGTGAAATTCTATAGCATATTTGCATCTTAGTGCACATAAGAATACTTTTATTTATGAAGACCTGGTAGGATTTCTTCAATTATATGAAGAATGAGAGAAAAAAATGATCTTTGTAGTTTTGATGTTATTTATTTCATAAATGTGTCCTTTTGTAATATATATTATTTTGATATTGATTTAATTGAATGCTCTTTTTTCACTTGTTTATATATGGTAATATTAGTCACAAACAAATTTTCGGGGATAAGTATAAACATTTTATCAATTTACATTTCAAAATATACTTGAAGGAATAAACATGAAACAATAATTTAGCTTGTGCCGACAAATTTGGAAAAGCAATTTCATGTCACATGTATTACGCTATTTGAGCTTGCTTTTAGTCATTAGTATGCTTTTTTCCAAAAAAAAAAAAAAAAATATGGGCATCTTTTACGGATTATGGTTAATTCTAGTGTAATCGAGAATTAGAAAAAAAAAAATTAAATTCGAATTCATTTTTTTTCATTGTTATATAAAGTGAATAGACATTTTATGTTTCATTCCTTTAGTTCACCAATGTTATTTATTAAAGAGTTTAGACTTCTGTGATCCATACTTGATTGTTAGAGATTTCAGCAAAATCACATAGAGAATCATTTGTCGACGCGTTTTGAACCAACTAGTGTGGTTCATCGTCAGGACAAGTTGAGAAACAAATTTGACCGATCCGTTAAATAGAGTATGCAGGTCCTTCAACGGCTATATAAACGGGTATATGAACAGGCAACGGTTAAAAAGTCCTTTAACGGTTAAAATATATAAATATAAATATATATTTATTATTTTTATTATTTTAGTTATTATTATTATTTAATTATTTATTTATTTACAGTAATATTATTGTATTATATTAACCTCAAGTTAATATTACTATATTAATATTAAATTAACATTTTTTAATATTATTATCAATAATAGATTAGGGTAATTTATATTTTATTTTTATATTCTATTATTATTATTATTAATTTTTATTTATTTATTTATTGTTATTATTAATTATTATTTTATTTTTATATCAAATTATTAAATTGTTGTCATTAATAGTGATATTATTGTAATAACCTTTAGTAATAATATAAGATTAACTCCAAGCTAATATTATAGTGTTAATTTCCAATTAATATTAATAATATTAGTCTCAGGTAAAATTATTATTATTTTAATATATATTTTATTATTATTATTATTAATTAATTTATTTATTTATTTATTTATTATTATTATTATTATTAAATTTTTATTTTTTTATTTTATATATATATATATATATATATATTTATTTATTTATTTATTTATTTTTATTTTATTTATTTATTTTTTTTTATTTTTTATTTTTTATTTTTATTTTTATTTTTATTTTATTATTATTATTATTAATATATGAGTGAAACTAATAAAATTGCAATAGTTAATTATTAATAATCTAGGTCTAGGGTGAATAATTAAAAGGGTGATATTACTATTATTAAACCAATGATATCAAGAGAAAACAATGACCAGCTAAATAAACAGAGAGGGGTAAGGCGAAGAAGAGGCTAAGGTAAAAGGGCTGGGATCCAACACCTACTAATCTTCTAGCGGTCATCCCTATTGATATTCAAAGGTCTTTTCTCGATCTCAAGGGCTTCCCTCAATTTTCGATGGTGAAATTGTGCCACTCTTGCGATAACGTGAGCCTCTTCGATACAGACTTGATGTTTAGTTTTCTCGGCATGCTCAGCCAGGGCTGAGGACTTGGCCTTACCATGCCTCAAGTCTGTTGCATGCTCACTGATCCCTTGACTAATTGAGCGACCAGTTTCACCAATGTATGGGGCCCCGCAGGAACAGGGAATGACATAGACCCCTTTCATGTCTTTAGGGTCGACAGGATCTTTAACAGATCTCAGCGAACACCAATGTTATTTATCTTTGCATGATAAACCAATGAACTCGCTGAACGCAAGAGTTAACCTCTACTCACAAATAAAATGTTTCAGACACAACAAAATACACTAGTTCACGATTACATAGCATTGACTTTGCATTTTTATGTAGTTGTGTGAATATTTTATATGCATTGGTTTGTGACTATATTGCAAAGTCAATCTACCAGAGATCTGTTACCCTTCCAACACCAAATTTCAACAAAATCCCTATATATAATTTGAAATTTAGTAATCATATGTTTCAAGATAAAATATCCCAACTTAAATTAGATAAATAATTTGAAATGACATACTTATACACCCCAATTTTGAAATGATTTTATAATTTATCTCCAAATAAGATGAAATGGAAAGTGGACCCAACATGTGGAAAGAACATTACAACAACAAACACTATATTTACTGGAAATTACAAAGCTAAAGGAAAGTGTTCATTAACACATATGCTGTGGTCTGACTAAATAGCACATGAAGTTCAACTTCTTATATCCACTTTAAGATTAACCTGATCTTGCATAATATCCCTTACAAAATATAAAATATTAATACAGTTATGCAAATTAGTTGGAGATATCACCTAATACAACTGTGTAAATTAGTTGGAGAATATCACTTTATGTTCCAACTTTGTATTTGTCAGTCAGTATTATTAGTCCCTGCCATCCTTGCCATGGGACTATAGTAATCGAAATGGCCCCTTTAGCACAGTATTATTAGTCCTTGTCATCCTTGCCATGGGACTATAGTAATCGAAATAGCCCCTTTAGCACAGTATTATTAGTCCCTGCCATCCTTGCCATGGGACTATAGTAATCGAAATGGCCCCTTTAGCACAATATTATTGGCCCCTTTAGCACAGTATTATTAGTGCCTGCTATCCTTGCCAGGGGACTATAGTAATTGAAATGGCCCCTTTAGCACAGTATTATTAGTGCCTGGCAATGGCATGGGACTATAGTAATCGAAATGGCCCCTTTAGCATTACTTTGCGTTAGCTTGTATGACTTAGCATTACTTTAGCATTACTTTTTGTGATTACTTTGTGTCAGCTTGTATGACTTAGCATTACTTTTTGTGAGCTTGTATGACTTATAAATTAATGTTTTTCTCACTTTAATCATAGTTTTGTCGTTTAGCCCGTAATTTTTCCATTTCATGGTCTTATTTGGCCTCTTCCCGAGGCAAACCATATATTATGTGTATTTTTTTCGTGATTTTTTCTTCATAGATTTCACTAGTGTAAACTAATGCCAACATTAGTTCTCTGGCAAGAAATGTTTAGTTTGCATCTATATCCACTGTTATATATCCCCATTGTTATATATCTTGTTCAAAAATTATATATCCCTATTACACATATGTAACAGGTAAGTTACGCACGTGGCACCCCACAAACATGTCACCAGAGTACACAGAAAACATGCCACCAGACTACACAGAAAGTAGACCACATGGCTTTCTGCATGTACTGGTTCATCTTTCAGCGCTGAGCTTGATGGGTTGAATGAGCGTTGAGCTTGATGGGCTGAATAAATGAATTTGAGAATTAAAATTTCAATGTCAGGGACTAGTTTGATGCACTATGCATACCTTCCATATCTAGATTTCATTGAAAAAAGTTGCAGCAAAAATCTAGATTTCATTGCAAAAAGTTGTAGCAAACATCAAGATCAAGCCATTGAAGCAATTGAAGCAGACATCAGCCTCGTTGCAAATACATTGAAGCAGACAACAGCCTCATTGCAAAAAGTTGCAGCAGACATCTAGATTTCATTGCAAAAAGTTGTAGCAGACATCAAGATCAAGCCATTGAAGCAGACAACAGCCTCATGGGATTAGGATTCATGTCTATCTTATTGGTGGAAAAGCTTCTACACCTCCCAACACCTCCCTGCAACTGCAATTAGCTTTTCTTTTCTCTTTTCTCCCAGCTCCAAAATAGGTGTACCTTCAGTGGTACCACAGAACTGCATGAATGGGAAAAACGTGAATTCCACTGGTTTACTGCAAATTGTGGGCACCATTCTTAAGTGCATCCAATCTAGAAGGAATCAGACCAAAAACAAAAAAGTAATTGATTGGTAAGCATAAACTCACCATGAACTATTATACCCTTTGATTGCAAGAAAAATGGTTTCCCTTGTATATTTATTTTTGTGTGCATCATCTTCATTTGAGTTATTATAATCAATCTTTATTTCTATATTTCTATGTGCATCTATTATATTCAAAATAAGGATAACCAAAATCAGGGTGAAGGGTGAAGGAAAGTACTGACTGCCAAACTAACTGCCCTTAGTTGCACTATCGGGACTCAGTTAGGCTGAAGCTACTCCCTTGCTACCGTTGACTATGGGTGGGTGAGCCTACTTATGAATTAGCTTGTCGGCGTCAAAACTTGGAATCATCAAAATATTCACAAGTTACATCATATATTCTATCTAAATCAGATACTGATAAAAGAAAATTTTGAATAGTAACCCCAGCAAATACGAATCATTTACATTATATATATTCAACCCCAACAAATACGAATCATTTACATTATATATATTCTATCTGAATCAAATATTGATTAAAAAAATAGGAACAGTAACCCCAACAAATATGCCACCCTCCAGCACTGCCCACAGTGTACAGAGTCCTTCATTTGCTTGAGCTTTTCCGTTTTCAGCAGTGCTGAATTCCCAAACCTTATCTCCAAACTGTTGGCGTGACCTTCATTATCTTTCTCAGGAGGTATACTTTCCTTATCTAAGGTTCCCCTTTCTTAAGCATCTATGGTTCCAGGTCCTTTCCTTAGGATGCATGTCAGGTTTAGGGCTCAAGTTCGACATCCTTTACTCACATGTTGCATAAAAAACTGCGAGGAAAGCACAGTGGAACTTGAAATCACAGCACATAGACCTGTTAAATCACCTTCCATAAATAACAATATGACTTCCCACATACCAAAATTGACATCAAATCACATACACGACAATTTTATGACCTCTATTCCTTATTTAGCTTATGCCAAATTACTATTTTACGCCATAACCAACTGTACAAAGAAAACCAAAAGGAGAAAACAAACTGATTTCAAATTCCTAGACTTGAAGGAAGCGGGAGATTAGATTGAACAGCGGAGCAGGCATACCATTGGTATGTTGCTCGACCTTTCCCGTCCTCAGTTGATTTCTCCCGTGAGTTAATACATTCTTAGTGCTCCAGTTGTCGTCGAGTATTGGTTTTTCTCAGTGTCTAGGTTGTGGTGTCCAGTGGCAGTGAAAGTACAATAGCAATAATTGTTCTCTATGAACCAGAGGCATGAACCAAAAGATTTATGCAAGAACCTTCATAGCTTTCTAAGGCTATACATTTTAAGTGACTAGACCACCACTATATTTGCACAACCCAACAATGTTCATTCCCTTTTAGAATCCAACAACTTCTTGCCTTTCTCCCTTTGATTCAGGCCGCCAATCACAGTCTACATCTTGCTTTATTTTTGTACATAATCACTGCAATGGAAACTAAAATTCACTCATGGTAAGAAACCTTGAAATCATTTTTAAGAAAGCATGAAAACATTTGTATTTTTATTGTTTCTGGTTTTCTGCATGCAATTTTGAGCATGTGCTTACAAATTTCATTTCTCTTCAAGGTTCTGGTAGAAACGTGGCCATGTGGGCACTTGAATATGGACGTTGGGAAGCTGAAGACACGTTTTGATAGAAATGCGGCCATGCTGGCACTTGAATATGGACATTGGGAAACTGAATACATTTAAATGGACGCGTGGCTATAAAACAGTCCACCGATGCCAAGTATAATAAAATTAGTCCACTAATGCCATTGCTTCTTATAAAAATGCCAAGCAGTGAAAATTTATTAGAATCTTTCATCAATACACTACCCATTGGTTAAATTTGATTAGCTCACTCATTGGATCAATCCATGCTACAGTCCTTGGGTAGGATACCGCCCGAATGTGTGTAATCTTCAAAGCCACGGTTCAAATTAGTTATGTGTTCTTTAAATTTTCTAGCCACCTAGCACTCAAAACTTAAGTTTCACATTTGACTCAACATAAAATACTTCGTTTAGAAGACTACACAGCCACTGAGTGGCTAGGATTAGAATATCTTGCCCTCTTTCCCCTGTCTGTGAAATCATTGTCGAGAACTTTCATTTTTAACGATCAATTACCCTCCCTTATACCTCTACATTCACTCTCTTTTTACACCCCAATTACCTTCTACGTTCATTCTCTTTTTACGCCCCAATTCCCTTCTACTTTCATTCTCTTTTTACACCCTAATTCCCTACCTAACACCGTCGTTACACTTCTGTTCTTGTCTTGTCGTGCAGTATAATTGACAGCATATGATGTCATGTAAAATAAATTCAATCTATCTGACATGTTTGCTTCTGGCAGAAGCTCAATTATTTTGTTCCAAGACTTGTGCTTAATTTTAAAATTCATTTCAAAAAAATTATATCAGCAATTTTGGCTCAATTCTAAGTTAAACTTGAAGTCATAGTTCACTAATTCATTATTATGGGCACGTTTTCTGTTTGTTTTACACAAGTAAATAAACAATGTACTATGAAAACAGTAGAAATTATGAAGCAGATTAGTAAGGATGGTTCACTAATTTATTATTATAGGCACTTTTGTGTTTTTTACACAAATAGATGATGTATTACGAAAACAATGGAAATTACGAAACAAATTAATGTGAGAAAGCCAACTCCAAGCTGCAGGGCACTTCTCCGTCTCTCCCATCACTTATAGGTAACAAGGCAACAAGGCGGCGGGTTAGAAACCTTTTTTACGGTAAGTATACTTGGTTTGAAGCATAGGTAGATTGGGATCAATCTAAGCCAGTAAACCCGAGTGCCTAAGATATCCACCAGTGGATTCTCCAAAGGGAGCATAACCAATTTATCTCGCATAGCAAAAGACATGAGCACCAAAAGGGTATAGAAGGTGATAACAAAGGCTCAAAAGCGAGGCACAATTAAACACGTCGTTACTATTCAACGAGCAACACTTCCTACTAGGCAGGGACTTGTTGCTTAGCAACTACTCTTGTTATTCAAGAAATCTCAGTGCTAATGCTGACAAGTAAATCTCCATCAAATGAGTGGATGCATCAAATTATAACAAATAAATATCTCTGCAATCGCATTTTTTATCATTTTACCATTGCTAAAATGATGAACAGTGCATTGTTTATCATTTTACTAATCAGATGATGATCCCAATACTATGTTAATTAACTTTATAGCATTAACTGGTCAAGGGGTTACTTGATAGCCCTTTTTACACAAGTTTTTTACTTTTATTTTTCAATTATTATTTTTATTTAAAATTTCAATTTTATTTTAATAATAATTTACAAGATTTTTTCTTATTTGATATTTCTCAAAAATAAATTATATCAAAAATGGTAATATGATATTTTTTAAAGAACATTATGCCTTTTCAAAAGTCAATAATTACAATTCACCATGAGGTGGAAATTTCCATTTACAATAACTTTTACGATAAATACAATGCGAGAAGTGCCCAGCTTGACATTGTTATAATGTATAATAGTGAGAAGTGCCCAACTTGACATCTTTTAAGAATTGACCTAAGACCTTTATGCACATATTTTTCTTCATTTTCATCTCATCCCAATACCTTTTTTGTCTATGACAATGCATTGGCATAGTTATCTTCATAATATACCATTTTGCTGCTCATTCTTATGCATTTAGGGAGATAATTACCTTTATATGCTATCTAGTGTTATCTAGAAGGAAACTCTAAACAACTACTTGCAAACAGGAGAAAAATGAAAATGTTGCAGCTCATTATTGATGACTATTTCAACTCATTGCTCAAATATAGGTATCACAACTCCACTCATGTTTCAACTCCTCATTGTTGCAATTCACATAGTAGAATTTCCACAACTCACTCCATAATTGCTACTGTCATTGTTAAATAATTGACCATTAGGGAACAATGCTACAATTTTGAGACAATTGGTATAGCACATCATCTCAATTACACCACTTTCACCAACATATTGCCCAAATAAGTCAATTTATCAATCTCTTAAAGAATAAAGTGACAAAGGAAATTTGTCACTCAACGAGGAAAGATTGACCCATTGCCACTTGTCACAAAATTGAAGGAGTTAGCACTTTCTCGTTTCTTCTATCTTTTGGTGAAATCATTGTAACTAGATGGAAGAACCATATTCTCATTACTATCCATTGAACCCTTAGTTTAATTTAGGTATTTGACATCATGTATAAAAGACCATGCTTTATTTGAGCTGAGGGAGTAGGTAGTCAGAGAATTAGCTAAGTCAAGAGAATTGTGATTGTAATTTGAGTTTCAGCAATAAATGCTTCCATTCTCTTGTAATTCAAGTTGATGGTGTTGATTGATTAGTTCCTTGGTATTTTATTAACTAGTTCGTCACCTAAGGAGTTAGGGTCCCCTTCTTAGCCTGGTATTGTCTGTAACTTTATATTATATTTGTAATTTCATATACAATTTTTTTATTTCAACAATTACTCTATTTATTATCTTGCTGCAACTTTGATATTTAATACTATGGTGACTTGTAGTGTCACAAATATCTATTTTATGCATTGTTGCAACTCTCTATTTAATATCATGGTATCTCATGAACTAACTATTAATACAATTTGTGTGTGGTCATACTGTAATGTGTAATCAGGTTGTTGCTGCAACTATGCATTTAACATTACAATGTTGTATTTTGCAGATTCAACTAATTGCTTTCTTTTCAAATTGAGCTATACTTTAGATTTTGTTCCAGAAATCACAATTATTAATTTGGTTCATGGTTTAATTCTTTATAGCAAAGTATGGCTTCAATATCTTACAATTTGTTGTTTATTGCAATTTGTTAGCCATTGTATTTCTTAGTAGTGAGTTGGGTTCTTCTCAAGAATGTGATCGAAATCACTCCTATTAGAGCCATAGCTCTTTCCTTTCTATTTCTCAACAACAAGCTAACTTATAGATCATATTAGTAAAATGGATATCAATCCTTAGGGTTCTTAGAGCTACAAACCCATTGATGGTTTCCCAATGAATTTGTTTTCCTTTAACTACAAATGTTTATCCAATCCCATAAAAAATTGGCTTTAAAGCATTTAATGGAGACACATTCTCCTAAAATTATTTTCCTTCAAGAGATAATGCTCAAAGGTGACATAGTTGTTAATTTCTTTAAGTGTCCCTTCCAAATTGGAATTTCATGGCCTCTGATGCTTTTGAAAAATTTAGGGGTCTTATCTTTGACTAGGGAGATAATAAATTAAAATGTATATTTTCTTGGTTTATCATTTCTAGTCTCGTCGTAGATATTTTCTTAAAACACGTAGAAATATCATTTATTTTTATAAACTTGTATGGCCCTTACACGAATCAGAACTATTTTTGCGATTACAAGCTACAACATTCCTTTTTTAGCTCTAAAAGGATAACTATGGGTGGAGATATTAATTTTACTTTGGGTCAAATGAAATATGGGCCTCTTTGGTGCATTTAGATTCCTTTTCATATTTTCTTATCGATTGTCTAGAAGAGGTGTATATTATCAACACAATATACCCAAAGTTAGTTCCTACCTAGAATAATAATAAAGTGATGGAGGCCATAATCACCAAAATATTAGACATATTTCTCTTATTAGTCCCTGCCACAGGCTAGGCAGGGACTATAGTAATCGATATGATGCTCACTAACATTTAATTGACCTATTTAAGATTTTCAATAACCAGCGTTTTAAGACTCCCGAAATATTTTTCATAGCGAAATTTTTTTTGCCATCTTATTTGGCCTCTTCCCGAGATAGGGAGACCAAAACCATATGTTGTTTTCATGTTTCTTTGATATGTTTCTTTGGCATTTTCAATTGTGAAAATAATGCTGGCATTAACTCATTTCGATTAAATGTTTTGGTTATTTAGATATGTTAGTGATATATATGTTAGGGACACGCACACTGCATGCAACCAGAACAGATACCACATGGCTTATTGCATGTACTGCCCTCATGTCTGGTCCTTGTCCTTCATTGGCGCCTCCTACTTCTTTTGTTGGCTTTACTTCTTTTGTTGGCTTTTGTTGTTGCTAGCTTGTGTTGTCGATGGCTATGATGTGGGATATTCACAGAGACTGGCTATGATGTGGGGTATTCACACAGACCGACAACAGAAAGATGGGCGAGAAATTGAAAGGTACCTCATACTTCTTTTGCTAACTTGCTGGTTTTTGTTGTTGTTGGCTTTTGCTGGCTATGATGAGGGATATTCGCAGAGACTGGCTTTTGTTGGCTATGATGTGGAATATTCGCAAAGACCGGCAGCGGAAGATGGGCGAGCAATTGAAAGGTACCTCATATTTCTTTTGCTGGATTTACTTCTTTTGCTGGCTTTTGTTGTTGTTGGGGAAGAACACAACTAATTTCCTTTGGATATTTCAAGTCTCTGTTTGTGCAGTGCATGAATAGTGATATGCCTATGTTTGGGCACAATTTTTTACCCTCCTAGTTTCCACCTATGTGACGTAGGGAAACGTGCAAGACAAGGAAACGTATATGGGAAAGAAACTATGCGAGAATGAAAATGGACCAAAACCAGAGCTTGTTAAGGAGCAAGAAGGATTTTTCATGCACCTTCACATGCATATAAGGTTCTGAGGGCTTCGTCGCATGCCCTGCTCTTTAGTTCCGAGGGCTCTGCCTCTTGCCCTGCCCTTGTTCTGGTAAGTATAAAGGTATGTGTGCTTCCCTTATTTATGGAATGTACCTACCTTTTGTTTGATTACAGAGGCTGCATCCATACATTCACAATGTAGACATACATCATAAGACAATGTCAGAATTTCATTTAACTCATCGACATTATAAAATAGTGCTAGAGACTGCATAAATGTAAGTAATCTAATCGTTTATTCTTAGAACAATAGATTCAAAGATTATTTTGGTGACATTATCCTAAGCTCTATAATGCAATGCAACATCCTTACAATGGATTTGGGACACTACAGTCAGGTTTTGGAGTTTACTTGAGCATCCTTACAATGGATTTGCAACACTACAGTCGGGTTTTGGAGTTTACCTGAGTGGTTGAATCCCTTACGATGGAATTGTGACACATAGTCGGGTTTTGAAGTTTACCCATTTTCTCAATAGCCAACACACAAATTTTTTGCACTTTGTTGCTAGAGGAAAGCCTACTGACAATGTTGCGAGCCATCGTTGAAGATACCCCATTTATAGGTCCCACCTCGTCTTCAAGTTTTCTTGTTGCCCTGAGCACAATGTCAGTAAAGACAAGTCCCAAAGGCTTATGCCCAAGCCTCATTACCCTTCTCTTAAAAGCACCAGTTAGGACCTTGATTTCACCCTTTACTTATTGCCTTTTCACCCAACGGAGTTTATCCCTTACTATCGTTGAAGCCTGGAATAGCAATAGCATAGGCACTATTGTCGTGAACCTTTTAGTCCTACATTCCATTTCTAAAAGTGAGCAAGCAGGTGCTCAGCCTAAAAGCCATTGATCCCATCAAGCTATAGCAGCCAGCCCAAACCATCAATCCGAGAAATCATAGCTTTTTTATCCTCCCTAGCTACCTGTGTGAAACGTCTTCAAAAGGAATTCTAAAAAGGGAAAAAATGACTTTCATTGTGAAGTTGGGGTTCCACATATCAAGTCAAAAAAGTGTGTTTACAGCATGCTCAAATGTCTATAGAATCAGTTTATATCTAATGTGGTGCACCATCAGTCAATGTGAAAGTTGTAGCTTCTGTGAAGGTAGGTGGGTTGTACGGATAACAGTTAAGGCGAATAAGCAGGGCGTAGTGGCACATGATCCTTAGTGACCAGGTTCGAGATAGCTATTATAAGTCCTAGAGTGTGGAGAGGTGATACGTGGGCTACATGCAAGCCTTGCATGCCCATGTCCAAGTTTCCTTTCCAATATTTAATTTAATTTATATCTATTTTTTTAATAATTTTTCTATATCAATGGCTCTGCAAATTTAATACCATGTTAGCTAGTTGAGTGGCAGAATCACCCACTTTATTGCTTATGTGTTTTATACTATGACACCACCCATAACCAGGCATACTAACGAATCACCTTCATGAAAGTAATAAGATTTTCTATACTATGAATGAGAATAACAAATACTAGAATATTGATCTTACCTAAATGAAGTTATTCTCTTGTCTTTTATAGTTGTGGACGTTTACTATATGAAGAATGAAAATAGCTGAAACAACGATCCACCTGCATGGGACTTGCTACCAACAGAATGGGAGTTATTCGTCTCTCACTCAGGTAAGGCCCTCAATAAAAGTCTCCAAGCCCACCCCCTTTTCGGACCTTACTTGGAACATCTGAAAGGTGTTGTCCTTACTTGATTTGTTCGTGGCTCTCATTCAATCAAAGTAAGGTTTCCCCTATTTTGAAACAAGTTCAAAAGGGTTATGTTGAAATAGTTAATCTAAGAATCCCTTTCATAATTCATCCTCTACTACTTATTATAATAGGGCATTCGGTACTATTAATAAGAACTCAAAAACGTAGAATCAAAACTAAACGTTAACTTATATATCACATTCCACAACTACTATATCGCTCGCTCACTCAAGGCTACTACCTCCACTGTCGTTTCATCGGGGGCAAAAATCACCAGTAAAAAGGAAACCTATCTGTTACCTCATTATATTATACCAGTCAGCGTAGGGGAACAAGGCCCTATAATATAAGAGCAGTTCGACTGCTGCAGTGATAAAAACCGCTACCTTGGGCTCTGAGTTTCCATCCCTGAACACGATATAGAATTTTCATGGGAGCCACAATGTGCCTCATAGTGGAAACCTCTATGTTATGAAACCAGCTCACAAAAAGATAGAATATATGGATCAACGCCTTAGAAATAAGCCTCTTCGAGGGGGCAACCTCCTTTACATTACACAAATGAACAATTCTTGGATGATACAAATGACAAGACCTCCTTTCTATATATAGGAGTCTAAGGGGTCATAATATGATTAGAGCTGACATAACAATAATAATGTAAAGGCAAAATAATAACAATAGTGGGCTTCTATGGGGCACAATAATAACAATATGGGGACTACATGGGCACAACATATAATAAGGGGGTTGTACTAATAACAATAAGGGGTTACACTAGTAGTATAGGGACCTAACATACCCCTCTCCTTCAAAAAGTGTTGTCCTCAACGCTTGAGTAGTTCTTGATGCTTCTGTATAAAATTATTGTCCTCCCATGTGGAATATTCAGCGGGTAAGTTCTTCCACTTGATGTGATACTCTGAAATTGATCAATTTCGTAGCTGTTGAGTTCTTGTTTCTGTGACTGCTCCAGGTTCCAATATGATTTTTCCTTCCTAGTCGAGTTTTGGTAATATTGTTTGAACTGGGATCTCTGCAACTTTTGAATGAGTGGCCACACTTCTTCGACCTTATTCCATTCATCCCTTGCTTCGTTTATCTAATCTGGTTGGATAATAGAAATAGCACAAAACAATGCTTCTACATTCTCATCCTTTCTTGAGAGTGCATCTGCAACAACATTTTTCTTCCCCTTTTTGTAGATGATTTCAAAGTCATAACCCAACATATTTGTGACCCATTTTTCTGTTCTTCTAAAGATAATATTTGTTCTAAAAAGTATTTAAGACTACTATGATCCATTTTTACCTTGAAGTGTCTTCCCATTAGGTAAGGTCGCCATTTCTTAAGTGCATGTAGTATTGCCAATATTTTCTTCTTATAAATAGCTTGCTTGAGATGTAGACGTAAAAATACCTAATCGCCTACATCAAAACTTCTTTCACTGCGTTATTGATCTACCTGTTGTTTCATTCTGCACCAAAGTGGTGTTATCCTTTAAAAGTTGGAGAACTTGTTGTTGATGCTCGATGTGATCTTTCAATGCTTGAATATTTTTCTTCTTGATATGTCCTTCTATCTTTAGAGTTTGAGGAGTGTTAATTTCTTCCAATGCATTACAAGATATGGTCAAAATCGTTTCTTGATGCTCAATGTGATCTTTCACTTCTTGAATATTTTTCTTCTTGATATGTCCTTCTATCTTGATAGTTTGAGGAGTGTTAATTCCAGTCAATGCATTACAATATATGGTCAGATTCATTTCTTCTTGCTTGATGCGGTATTTCACTTCTTGAACCTTTTTCTTCTTGATATGTCCTTCTATCTTAAGAGATTAAGGAGCAGTAATTCTTTCCAATGCTTTACAAGACATGGTCGGATTCATTTCTTCTTTCTCTGGGGTTGGTTCCTGGTGTATATACTCTTCTTTTGACATTTCCTGATCCTTTTCTTCCTCCTCTCCACAATCAATGTAAAATAATTTCTTCTCAGCACACTTATGACCTTTAATGTATTTGTTATCACAATTGTAACAAATCCCTTTTTCTATTTTTTCTTCCAATTGTTGTGGTGTAACCCTTGTAGGTTGTAGAAGGCTAGGAGAAACAACACTTCCATCTTTATAGTTGTGAGGGGTAGACTTCCTTGTTGCCATAGTTTTTCTTTCCACTTTGTAACAAAGCCATTTTGCTCTTATTTCTTCTAATTGTTGTGGTGTTGCTCTAAAGAAGGTGTTGCTCTTTGTATCCTCATAATGTGCTATCATTTCCTCCGTGAAAATTGATCACGTAACAAGTTCTTTACAAGAACAAAGCCATTTATACCATAAAAATTGATCCAGTTCTAAATATGAAGATGCAATACATACCTTTTGTAACATTGGTACACCATGTAATTAAAAATATTTCTCCATCTGTAGTATCCAATTTACCGGATCCTTGCCATCAAACTTCCTCATATCACCTTTTCTTGATTTTAGGAGCTCGATCTTGAAACGGTTGTAACTCTGTAATTTCAAATCTCCAAGTTCTGAAATTTCTTCCTGCGGTATCTCTCTGTGTTCTCTTTCTAACTCTACAAGTCTGATCAAGATTTGACTATCCAAGGAAGAGTTATGCCAAATCTCCCATGGTGACCTGATTATAGACTAGTTCAGTAGAGTGAACTTGTACTACGTGCCACGTCTCACTGTTTCAACCTTAGTACTTGAAACTGATATACAAAAAACTACAAGAAGTTCTCTTTCTGAAACTTCTTACGAAAATTCAATCTGATGCTCAGAGATAAAATTATGACGATTTTCCCAAGGTGACCTATTTGGAATGTAATTTGAGAGTCTACAAAATATCTAACTGCCTCAGATCATATCTCTGAGAATATAGAGAGAAAAGATTTGAAATTTAGATCGAAGGTTCAGTGTGATTTCGTCCCAAATGGGTTTTTTCTAGCTTCTGAAACGTCGCAAAAACAAAGTTATAGTGAAAATTTCACGATGACCTGTTTGGAGCAGCAAAACCCTAGAATCCAAAGCTCTGATACCAAATGTTATGAAACCAGCTCACAAAAAGATAGAATAGATATATCAACGCCTTAGAAATAAGCCTCTTCGAGGGAGCAACCTCCTTTACATTACACAAATGAACAACTCTTGGATGATACAAATGACAAGACCTCCTTTCTATATATAGGAGTCTAAGGGGTCATAATATAATCATAGCTGACATAACAATAATAATGTAAGGGCACAATAATAAAAATAGTGGGCTTCTATGGGGCACAATAATAATAATATGGGGACTACATGGGCACAACAATATAATAAGGAAGTTGTAATAATAACAATAAGGGGTTACACTAGTAATATAGGGACCTAACACTCTACTTACCACTTGCATCCTCATGCAACACACTTGTTTTCACCTACATGGGCCACTTTTGGATGCAAACCACTTGTTTTTGTTTTCATGCTTGCCACTTGTTAATGAAATTTTCATGCTCGCCACTCATTAATGAAATATAGGGATATAGTTGTCTTAGTAATATCTTAGACATTAAATGCTTAATAACTATTGCTAACATTATGCTGACAATCTATGATTTCTTTTTTTCTTTTATTATGCGGATATGCTAGAAGTTCGTGTTGTTGTTATTATAATGGCAGACTATATTTGCATGGATTCAATACTAGACTATATTAGTAGTTTTAACTTCACTAAATGCTACTGACATCAGTAATATTATGCATTATAAAGCTACTAATTACTTTCACTAATTATGGACGTTTGGTTTATTGGTGTTTATTGCCAAAATTCAAGTTCCTGTGTCATGTGGTTGATTCTAACAGCTTCCTATCTGAATGCAAGAGCTGATAAGCTTCTTCTAATACAATCATTGTACTTGCTGGGTCATGGATGGGAGCCTTCTCTATCATCATTGTACTTGCTGGACCATGGATAGAAGCCCTCTCTACCAGCGACACAAAATCCTGATCATTGTACTTTCTAGGCCATGGATGGGAGCCCTCTCTACCAACCGCACAAAATCCTACTCCTCCCCTTAAGGCAAGGACTAGCTGTCGTACATCCCTCGTTAGAATTTATCTTGGGTACTGATCTAAGATATTTATAGTTGGTTATAGTGGAAGGTGACTTTGACCATCATCCAATTGTCCTTGAGATGGATTTTTCTTGTTCAAAGCCTCTAATTCATTTTAATTTCATGGTTCCTTTTTCTATTTTAAGAGAAAGAGTCCCCTCCTATCCAATTTTAGAGATCTAAAATTTGAAAAGATGTTATAATTTCGTGTACTAAGGAAAAAAGAAAAGAGCACTCAAAAACATTAGATGAAATGGAAGCCTTAATAAAAAATTTCCCTAATTGAGAAGTGGATGCCTCCCTCCTTAATGATATAAGGGAGCACATATCACTCTAGAAGATAAGAGACCAAATATTATCCCTGATGGGGAAAGGAGTAGAAAATGAAGAGTTGATTTCTTAAATTACATGTTGGAGACAACAACAAGAAATAATTCCATTGATTTTCCAATGACAAGAAGGCCATCGGTACTATTTAGGAAATCTCAAGGCCAAATAGTGCATGTTCCTCTTCCTTCCAATATTTTCTTGACATAGGATGTAAATGCTTCAAATCGATCTTCCATAAGGAAAATAGGGTTGTCATAGATCATATTTTCATGGTGGTTGGCTTATTTTCCACTTTTATCAATCATGAAGGAAATGAACAACTTACTGTTGAAGTATTAAAGGAAGTGCTTGAAAGGGTTCTTCATAATTTTGAGGAAGGAAAAAGTGTAGAATTGAATGTGATTCTCATAGATTTCTGATGACAATAATTTTCGTCAATGTTGGTTGTCCTAGATTGTCTAAAATATCTCACCTCAAGAATTCACATTTACACTTCATTCTTGCCATTCATACCTCCACACCTTATGGTACTTTTGCACACCTGTCTCCCAGCTATGTTTGTATAAATATGGCACGTCATGTCCTATATTTTTTTTATGTGATTGAAGAAGAAAAGTAATTCCTTAACTTGTTCCAAATAATAATAATATCTTAGTCTATATTTTAAAACAGATTACATAAGTTCAAAAAAAAATATATATATATATATATATATATATATATATATATATATTCAATGTTATTTTGCCATGAAAAAGAAAAGTAGGTAAGTGTGTGTTATAAAAGTATTTTCTTTTAAATAATAAATAAAAAATGTATTCAAAGTTCTTTTAATATAAAAAAAAATGGATAAGTATTTGTTATAAAATCATTTTCTTTTAAAGGAGGATTAGTGTTTTTCCAATGTGCATCCACAACCATGGGCTTATATAAGTATGAGAAAACACTGAAGTGAAGATTCTGAGACCACTAAAAGGACCACGTCATCGTCAAACGTGATGAGTAGAAGTAGTGGTATATATATAATATATTGTACTTGCCCATAATACATGTGGGATATATGCTTTTTAATTTTAAAGAAAATCTATAGAGAAGATGTTTATGTCATTAGGGTTGTAAGCATTTATCAAGTGGGCCTACTTTGTGAGAACCTAGAAAAATCACTAGAATTCTACCAAGATCTCTTGGGTTTAGAGGTACATAAAGCTAGGCCAAATGATAGGCTTCCCTATCAGGGAAATGATTCTAAAATGATTCATTTGATGGAGCTTCTTAATCCGAGCCTTTTAATTATATGATCTAAACAAGGTGGTTGTGATCGTCACACTTTCATTGTAATAAAGAATGTGAACAAACTGAAGTCCATTTTTAATAAGGTAGGTATAACTTATGTATTTATTCATTCTAGAAGACCAACTATATTTTCCCTCTACCCTAACAAAAATGCTTTAGAATTTATGCAAGTTAACTAACATGCTCCAAACAACAAAATTATTGTGTGATGTTAGAAGTGAAGGACCATTTGTACTTGAGTGCTAGGTGGATGTTTTTGATTGGGCATATGATGATGATGTGGCATTTGGTGACGAAATGCATGCCCTCTTCTTCATTTTCTTCATTTGGTGCCTCATGTGACCATTTAAAGGCAATGTCTTCCATATTTTGAAATATAAAAATAAGTATGGCGGCACCTCCCATTGCCCGTAACTTAATTTCATTCCACACTAATATTTTCTCCCAAAAAAATTTGGGTTTATTGTATTTGGTAGTATAAAATCTTAGTAAGGTTGCATATTCACAATTGTGACAAATAATTACAATACTACAGAACAAAAATACGATATCAAAGATCAAAGGCTCAGTTTTATAGAGGGGGATTGAGTGCGCGGGCAAGAAAAAAAATTTGTAAGGGGAATTGAGAGAAAGTTGTGGCCGTGGAGAGTGGAGTTTCAAGGATGAAGGAGCTTGGAATTTCCTTCCAAATCTATAAACATCTAGTTTTTGAAGCATAGGAAAAATATGTTAGAAATCTGAAGAGAGCGAAAGAGATTGCACACACAACAAAAATCACACTATATTTTTTTATTAATCATAACAGTTACATATATAGGATGTAAATCACCAACTTCCACAAATCTAGATCCTAAGAAAGTGGATCTACGACTAGGACATGACACATCGACAACTCATACACATGGGAAAAAACCACATCTAGAATAACACCTCTAAATACTCACTAACAACCTATAATACAGTTGTAGTGGCTACAACCACGCTCCAAAATTTTGGCCTGCACCCATTTTCAGAGCCTCCCTCGAGGATTTCACTTGATGGTTGTGCACACTCAAGTTCACTCTGTGATCTCGTGTGAGTCTTTGCGCCCACCTTGATTGATCATTCCACCCAAGTTTTTGTATGTTGATGTCAATGTCATGCTTGCGACCATGTTCTGGTTGTACTCAAGGTCTTCGCTTCATGTGTACTTATTATGTTCACTATGTAAAACCTCTATTGCACTCACACACGGAGTCACATACACTGTCACACAAGCATCGTCACAGTCGACCAATGATCAATCACAAGTGTCGCACGTGTCGCTTACACCGTTGGTTAGTCATGTTGATCATGTGTGTCTAGATGGTTTGTTCATCTCGTCATCTAGTCATGTAGGTGTGTTTTTGCAAGATCATGTATGCCTCTTTTGCTTATTCAAACACTTAGTCGCTTTGTTGAAGTTTTGATGACCGAATTTCCCTCTAACAGTCGGACCATCAGCCTAACATGGACTTATGGACTTGATCGACTGTCACCCAGAACAATGCAGAAGCACCAAGAAAGCTATTTCAAGTTGCGTTGTCTGCAAGCAAATAAATCAACCTTCATGTTTGTCAATCGGAGAGTTTGACCCGGAAGCCACCTCGAGACTGACTCCCCTAAAAAATTGTGCAGAGGCTACAGACCTTACCCACTCCGATGACTGAGAAAATTACGCAGACAGGCCGGATAGACACCAAAAGCCTATCCCTGTCTCCCTCAAAAAATTGTGCAGTTTTTCCAATCAGCCCTCTCGACAGTCGACTGGCTGCTCACCTAGAAAATTGCGCAGTTTTCATGAGCAGGTCCTATGCTGCCTAGCAGTCTGCTCAACTCGGAAACTACGCAGAGGTGACCAGCAGCCTAGCCTCCCAACATCAATGCAGTTTTTCCTGCTAGCAGCTCCCAGCAGCCGACTGACTTCCAATTCCCTCTAGGAATTATGCAGTTTTTTCTACCAAGCTCCCAACAGCTAACTTCCAGTTCCCCTTAGGAATTGTGCAATTTTTGCTACTAGTGACCGAGAAGCTGACAGCCAGTTGCCCTTAGGAATTACGCAATTTTAGCTGCCAAGGTCTCACTGCCCGCTCATTCCGGAAACTACGCAGGTTTTGCCTACCCAACCTTCCCATAGCCCGGATTGTTCCTCCAAAAAACTGTGCAGTTTTGTCCTTCAACTGAGCTAAACCCCGCGGATAGTCATTGTCGATTTGGATTGCCCATATTCATCACCCACTGACTTCTGCGCAATTTTCATGAGTAGTGCTTGAAGCCTCCATCTCGCCTCACAACCTTGTCACCTCTCCTGGTCACTTGCCTACGAAATGGTCATGTATCATGGTAGGCTAGGAGGTTTATGGATTTGATGTCATCTCATCATGAATGACTACATATACAGGTACACAAATAAACATGGCGCAACGAAAGATGGGATTAACGAAGGGAGAACATGCAGAAGGACATGTTTGCCAACGAATGAAAAAACGATGCATGCAAAGAGATGTCCTCGCGAATGGATGATCATGCAAAGATGTGTTCACAAACAGATGGATAAGAGAACATGCAAAATGTGTTCACGGACGAACGGACGAATATGCGCTTTTCTCGAATGGACGCACCTGTCAAGCCTTCCAACATACAAGCAAGGAGCAACGTGCGAATGCAACATCAAGCGAACCCAACGACCATCGAATGCTCCATGCATGTTGCCATGTGGAGGTGAAGTTGTGACACACCATGAGGACATCCATCACCAGCAACACTGCAGCTTGACATGCACACCAACAGCAACATGAATGTACTAGTGTTGTCATGTCGAGTCTTGTCATGGGTCATGTTGTCCACTTCTCTACTGTGGGCCATATTGTCAAACAATGTAATGTAACGTGGAATTCCAAGAGACCCACTTGTTGTATGAAGAGTCATGTAAAGTCAAAAAGTCATGGAATTCAAACAGTCATGAGGATAGTCGAATAGCCACAAGGGTCAGTTTCACCCTTGGCTATAAATACCCCCTCATTTGTACATGCAAAGGACTTTTCACCTCAGCTCCTCCCACATAGCCTTGAGTCTATAATATTTTCTATGAGGACTAAGTAGTGGCTCCAATGCCCCGCTCACGTGGTTAGTGATGTATGGTGTAATGATGTGTCTTGGAACTTTTGATTAATTCAGAAGCCTGCTAACAGGCCAACATGTTTTCACACATGTATTGTAAATGTTGTAAGACTAATCTTGAACACTTGTAATGCATGTTGCTTTAACCTGTGTTTAACACTTGAACTAATTCACTTGTTGTAATACATATATGTTAATGAAAATGTGTTGTATATGTTGTTAACACTGTCTCACCCGTGTTGACTACTCTCCCAGACATTAGACAGACATTTCACATAAAACTTGCTATAACAACCGTTGCACTCGTGCGGACTAATCCATTGAGTGTTATACGTGTTATATTCCCTTATGTGTTGTGACTGCCACATTTGTGTGGACTGCTTCGTCAGAAGTTGTGCATGTTCTGTTGTGTTGTGTGTTCCTAGCAGAGTTGGGACTACTCCCAACTGACTTGGGACTCACTCCAACCCTCTCCCTCTACAGTGAAAGAACCATTGACACAAGTGATACTTACAATCACCAGGCACGTGGACCTCACTTCTCAAAATACAAAGCATACCACTCTCATGTGCTAACAAGTAAGAGTTGAGGCAAATCTTTAAGATAACGGCAACCGTGCCATCATACTGGATGGGACTCCCACACCAAACGATGTGAGGTCTAGTTGGGACTTCATACCGAGGTGATCCCCTGAATGTTGTCGAGTCCAGCATCGTCAACATTTCTAGCACTAGGAGGAGGGTCATAAGTTGTTTATGGTTGAATGTCCTCTCACACTCACTCATCAACCATATAGTCAAGGCAGTAACTCATACTCCCTCTCACCTATGAGTGACTCTATAGTTGGTTACTTCTCACCTCCCAGGACTGAACATGAAATTCCATATCATCACCTTCACTCTGTCCGTCCCATCACCCGCCAATTCATGAAAACAGTTGGACTGATACCAGGCATACAACACCTTCCATACGCATCAAGGAAGCCAAAATCCACTCCCAGAGGAGTTTTTCTATCATCAGTGGAAGAAGCAGTTCTTGCCACACTTGAAGGTCTAGCAGAAGTTGTTAAAGATGAAGAGAAGCCTCTGATCTTACGACAGGGAGAAAGAGACACCCTTGTAATATTGGGCTCAGAATCCAGTACAGGAGGTGAAGGGGAAGGTAATGGAGGAGACGGAGGCAGAGACGAACCAACAGACTCAGAACCGGAATCATCAAATTTAGAAGAATAGGAGGAGGACGAAGAAGAAGAAGACATGGCTGACCAAAATCTAGAATGGATGACACAGGGACCATTGGCTCTCTAGGGTGCTTTGCACAAGATGCCAAGGTGAGCAGAGAGAATGAACATCAAGTTCAACCCTGATAGTATAGTGAAGGCAGAAGACCATATGGAAAACTTCTACTTGCAATTTCCAGACCCTTGAGGTACGACATGATGATGTAGCATGTAGATTGTTCTCATGTACCTTGGACAGTCGCACTGCAGCATGGTATCACAGCTGTCCAATCAACTCCATACAGAACTGGGTTACGTTCAAACATATGTTTCTTGATAAATTCGCTGATGACAAGACCCCAGCCATGTTGCTTAAAGAGTTAGGAAGCTTAAAGATGGAGGGGCAAGAAAAGGTCAAAGACTTCAATTAGAGGTTTTTGTGCATATTAAACAAGTTTGCAGCAGACACAAAGCCTCATGACTCCATCACTGTTGACTACTAAACGTTTGCACTGCCGACCAGCATTGCGCAGTTCATCAAGCAAGCTGCATAGCCAACACTACAAGAAAACTATAAAGAGGAAATCGTTTTTGAAAAATACCTGCACGCGGTTGGAGTCATCCAAGATGATGAACCAACAAAAGACTCCAAATACATGAGCAAGAAGTCCCAAGCGACGGTGAGCAAGGGTAGAGACAATAGAAGTGTCCGAGCTCAAACAATGAAAGACAAACACTTCAGCAAACAACCATCTGCCTAGGCAGTGACAGGGAAGCATGTCAACAGGTAGCAACCATCTCCCGACCCAAACTATGCAGAGCTCTGTGTTCCAACTCAATTGATGCAAAAATTCTGAATTTTATTCATTCCATGAAGTTCATCACCTAGAGATTCTTGTTCGGATTGGAAGCGAGTCGTAAACTCGTTACACAGTCACATACTCGAACTGGACTACAATATGTAGGAATAGTCGGGAAATGCAGATAATGATGAAGATGTTGCACCTGGTGAGCCATCAAGTTCTGAGCATGTGGTTAACATGTATTAGTTCTCGCAAGAAGGATTGAAGACAAACACTGAGAAGCAGCCCCAAAAGAAGGATTCCCGTTAAAATCTCAGAAGTAAAGGGGCTCCCCCCATAGTTGGGGAAATGTAAGAAATGTTTAGACTGTTGATGAGGAAGGTTGACCCACCAGCTGTCCCAAAGAAGAAAACACAAAGAAAGTCAGGGAAGACAACGACGGATGTGAGTACATCCATGAGCAGCAAACTGCAGAATACTCCACCGGACAACATGAACATCAGTCATACCCAGGACACCGCGATGAGTCTACCCCCTCTGGAATAAAACATTTTGGATGACATGAATAAAACTTGTGCGAACATCAGTTTCTTCGAGCTAGCTAAGATCCAAAGTCAATGAGACATCCTGTTGCGTGCATTAGGATAGATAGCAATGGACAGTGCAACCTCTACTAGCAAGGGAGTAAGTACACCTCCCTGGTCACTTTCGATTGTGCTAATCACACTCTGGATGGAAGAAAAAAACTCAGGTTTCCCTCCATTCCTGCTCTCCTTTGACATTTTCAACTGTAATGTTCAAAATTGCTTGGTTGATTATGGCACAGTATCCAACATCATGCCGCTCTCCATTTCTAAAAATATCAATGCACAATGGAGCAAGACATCTGTGAAAATCATCCAACTTGTTTGAACACTTGTACCAGCCATTGGTGAGCTCTGAGATGTGATCATCTAACTATCTCACAATGGACGTGTCCACCAATGCATCAACATTGTTGTTGTGGACATACCTGAAGCATACGGTTTACTACCCAGCAGAGATTAGTCCAGCAAGCTAAACGAATATTTTGTTACGGACTGGTCACACATGTGGCTTCCATACATGGGCAAAAGCAATCAAATGCGGGTGATATCCGAGAGGTATATGAAGCATAATGTCACTCCCATCAATGGCGAGAATGAACCGTTGGCCTTCGCAGAACTCATGTTTGGAAACTACCTCCAGGAAACAACGTCGAGGTGTTATCATGCAGAGCCAGATCCAACCCCACCAGACACACAATTGGGTCTCCTTCCTTGCCCAACTGACAGAAATGAAACATGTATATCACATTGTCACATTATTAGTAGTAGCAGTAGCAGCAGTGAAAGTGTGTTAAATGGTCCATGTACAAACGAGTTGTGGACCATGTATTTTGATGGACCAAAGACACATGATGACTTAGGGGCCGGGTGTATCTTGATTGACCCAAACAATGTAAAACACATGATTTCAAGCCCTTTGGAGTTTGAGTGCACAAACAACATTGCTGAGTATGAAGCACTCATGTTGGGCTTACAAAAATCCACTCGCCTCAACGTGGTTGCACTCAAAGTGGTAGGTGAGTTGGAAACAGTCGTACGACAGGTACGTAACACCATTCACTGCTTGTCACCTTGTCTCAAAAGTTACCAACTAGAGGTATGGTGACTAATCTCTAGCTTCCAAGCATTTAATATCATTGTCGTGCCAAGAACGTGTATTGCAGCTGCCAATGCCTTGACAAAGGCATTTTCTAGTATGTCACTACTTAGGGATAGATGTATTGTTGAAGTTTTGTATAAGCCTTTTGTCTCTAATAACATAACTGAGCTACGCATTTTTGGTGATGGTCAATAGATACCGCACTCCATGAACAATGTTGATTCTTTCAAGGACATAATAGCTAATGAAGATGAGCACGAGCGACACCTGAAAACTGTAGCTGATGGCAAGAAAGGCAACCCCATCCCCAAGGGTGTGGTTTCTCTACGAACCCACAGGTCCACCACTACAAACGAACAGAGCAACCTAGTAACTGTTACATAGTAATTTGTCACCATTGGTCACCGTCCCTGTTCCCCCTTTTCCGTACTTTGGAGGACTCATTCCGGGACCTGTGAGCAGTGACATAACCTAAAAACACTTGCATTATGTTCCCCTAAGTATGAACTTCATGTGCCCTGAAGACACCTCCTGCAAAATATCCCTGAAAAGTGCCCTTTTTCCATTAGCGTGGGTCCACAATGTACTGCCCGCGCCAATCAATGAGATCCTCAAAAGAGGGTGCGACCATTGGTGCTCTGTCTTAGAATAACACCCGCGCCAACCAAGTTTGGAAAAGATTTTTAACAAACGCGCGCCCAGATGTTTTTTCCCTTCAAGTCATGAAGTCTTTTGAGGATAAAGCTCATCTTCTAGATGTCGAGAGTCATCATCTATCCTTGACATCTATCCACAGCGGCTTTTTGGAGATAATGCCAATCCATAATGGGTGTCCTGATGCATTGTATCTTCCTCCCCTTCTCCATCTATAAAAGTCTGTCCTCATGCATTTGACAAGCTAGTTTTTGGAGTAATGCTAGAAGTGATAATGCTTGTCTTGAGTGATAGTAAGAGTCTTGGAGCATAGGGAGGTTATGCTGTCGGAAGTCTGAGAGAGAGAAGGTCTATTGCAAGACATGTATAGCTGCTCGCCCAGCCAGAGGAGAGGTTCAACGTCAGAACTTTGGTTGTATCTTTCTCTGTTGATTATTCATTAATAAACGACTATCATTATGGTTCCGATCTTATTGTTCATTATGATAATGTTTGATCTATATCTTGTCTGACTGATATATAGTTGTATTTAGTGGATTTTATGCTTGTATTCGCTTCATTCTTTGCATGTGCAGGTATCCATTTGCGGAGATCGTGAGGATCGTGACCTGCCGGAGCAAGGGAACGGGAGTATCAACTCTTCTACGACATTAGCGTTGGACTCCAGGTTGGTTCTCATAATCCACTTTCAGTTTGCAACTAGGAACTTGCATGGTAGCGTGAATTGATTGTTGCTAGACCCATTTTGGGCTAGTGGGATCGCCTCTGTCCGCAGAGGGGATTTACCTCTCCAAAAATTTGGCGACTCCACTGGGGAGGAGCTATTTGTTGTTTGATTCATAAACCTTGGACGGAGTCTGAAGCACGGCCAGGCAGCCTTCGAAACGTTATTGCTTTGCATTAGCGAAGTAGATCAATGCCACTTCAGTCAATCTCCGGTTTGGTTTATGAACCGAACAGCTTGGAGTTTGTCTTGCATGTTGGTTTTCTCTTGCTTGCTCGCATAAATAAGCTTTCTGGGTTGGTTTTTTGAGTTGTTTCTTGCTCTTTGATCTGTCTGAATACTGTCGACCAGACCCTAGACTGCTTGTTTTATTTTTTAAGCTAGCAAACTGTGTTGGCACATTTTTCTGCCTGACAGTCGCGCCAGTCCTATGAACTTTGCCAGTTTGTTTGTTGGAAGCTTTTTAAACTCAGATTTTTGTCTTTTTACATCCTTTTCAGCTACTGGAAGTGTGTCAGAACTCTATTTGACTGGTTTTTTACCTTTATCCTTTAGGTGTTTGCCTATTTCCATTGATCTTATGTCGAGCCTTCCGTGGGAGTTTTTCGTTCTTTGATTGTCCAGTCAACTTTTTGGTTGTTTTCTACACTTGTCTAGTGGTTGTTAAAGCTTATTATTCTATGCTTCGAGCAATTCACCTCTAGCTCGTTTGGATTTTGCTTGACTTCGTTTGAGCTTAGATCACATGGTTCATTGAGGTCTTTGTGAATTCTCCTTGTTTTGACAGTTTGTCTTGGTGTTTCAGACTTGGTTCTATTTGCATTGAGTGAAGTTTGCCTGTTTATGGTTGTTAATATCTCTCGGGATTTGTGTAAATGCATTATGCCATTTTAAAAGAAAAAACAAAGGATCTTTTTGCATTATATTAGTTAGCATTTATTTTATTGGCAATTAGTCACTTTTAAAAGAGAAAAGAGAAAAGTTTCATTTATTTCTATTAGTTGCATTAGGATCTTTGTTGATTGTTCGGTGATCATTTTGTTTGTTTGAAAATCTCAACTCTTCTGTAGTTAGCATTCATTGAACGGAATGATATATTTTGGCATATAGTTTGCATTTAGGAAGTTTTGAGAGATCACATACGGTAGGACCTAAAAACTGAGACCTAATTGAAGATCAACTGTAAAATAAACCGAATGAATCTAACAACGCATTGGAACATAACGCATATATTCTAGAGGTCTAGGCTAGAGACGCGTTCCGGCGTCGTTAAACCTAGTCACTGTTGTTTCACATTATGGTTGGGTGATTCCTCCTCTTGTGACTCGATAGTGGTCTAGCACGGATTGAGCTCCCACGTACCGTCGCGTATATAAGGGAGACCCCACTAGGTTATCATCCTTTATCCACAGGAAGCCGTGTCTGCCGCCTTACAAGCCGTAATGCACTGAACACAGCATTCGGGAAGATTGACTGCCGTACGGGAAGTCCTTGGTTTTCATCTGATTGCCAAGGTGTATAAGCAGTTTTACGGATTGTTTGGTAAACCCTTTGCCTAGAGTCTCCAGAGTAGTCACTTTTGATCCTTTTCGGACTCCTTAAAAGAAAAGGTGCCAGTGAGCGTCTTGTCACTTCGTGCTCATTAAACATTCGAAGGAGACTAGAGTCATCTTTTTGTCCTTTTCTCGACTCTTAAAACATGAAAAGGTCAAGTTATGTCTTTGCGTCTTAAAATTTATTCGGCCACGATACATATTTACCCGGTTAGATTTTGTTTGCGTTAGTTTGAGTAGGGTTTTTGTCTCGTTAGATTCCCTAGGATTTTGTGAAGTTTCATCCTGGGGGAATTACCAATTTTGTCTTCTTCCGAGATACCGGTTGTGAGTGGAATTCTTCCTGTTGTTCCGAGTATACAACCGATTAGTTCTCGTGCTCCAGGCGACGAGACTTACGAGTTTTATTGGAACCCGGTTTGGGAACCTTCTGAGGATGGTGTCCCTTTTTGGGAATACACTTCTCCTCGTGTTTCAGTCCCACCTTTTTCCTCCGACATGGAGGACGTATCCCCTACTTCGACTGAAGAATCCGTTGCGACGAGCGGTGAAATTCCCACCGCAACGGAACCTACACTTGTTAGTAGCACTCCTACTACTGGGAACCTACCTCCAGGCTATAAAGCATTAAGGGATTCTATGCCCTCTGGAACTCCTTTCACGGGTTCTATTTGGTCACAACTTGCTTTTCCCACCATGGAGCCTTTTACTCCACAAAGTCGCAGTACGTCTGTTACCTCAATCACAACCGCTCCAACGGTATGTGTAGCTTCTTCGACTCCTATTTTCAGTCGTCCTTCGGCTTCTTTATTCGGAGTCTTTGATCCTACGTCAAATGTCCCAGCAGAGGGGCCATACGATCGATATTTTCCGTCTCAACCGATTGTTGAGATTTCAGTTCCGTTGTCAATTGATTGGGGCTCCACCTCTTTTCATGGTGGCCAAGTATCGTCTGCGCAATCCCCAAGACCACCTCATCAAGACCAACAAGGGCAATCCTTCCAGGGAAACCCTTTTGCCTCTGGTGGTCCGTTTTTCCCCTCTTATGTTCAACCTTCTGGTAACTCAGGTCAATCTTCTGTTCAACAAGCCCAACCTGGTATCCAGCAAGGTTATCCTACTGGACAAATTGGTCAATCATATGTTAACCCAAACCAACCCAATGTCCAGTATGGTCCAATATCTGGACAAGCTGCTCAACCACATGGTCAGCCCACCGTCCAGTATAGTCAACCTTCTGGGCAAGTCGGTCAGCCTCAAATCCAATCAGGCCAACCAACTGCCCAGCCCACTCAGCCATCTGGTCCGTTAGGACAACCTTCAGTTGTGCAACAACAACTCCACTCCCAGCAGGTACAACCTTCTGGGCAGGGAGGCCAACTTCAATATCAACAAGGTCATCCTTCTGGCCAGATAGCCCGACCTATAGGACATCCTTCTGGCACTGCTCAACCTGGTTTTTTGCCCCAGGCTGGACCCCATCCAGTTTTCAAATGCAAGCTGGAGTTCAATCCCAACCAGTCTATCAAACTCAGCCTGTTTCTCAAACTCAGTTTGGAGTCCAGCCACCGTATGGTTACCAGCAACCTCAAGGGCAAACTTTGTTTGCCCCATATCAAAATTATCAACAACTGCAGGCGAATCCTTATCAGAATTATCCGCAACCATATGGTGCTCCTGCAGGACCATTTGGTAATCCATGGAACGCTAGGGGGCAGAACCCAAATCCCTACGGACAAAACCCTATGGGGCCAAATCCGTCCGGACCAAGCCCTTGGGGGCAACCGCCAGTTGGTTGGAACCCTGGTGCTCCATCCCACCAGCAGCCCCAGATGTCCTTTAATCCTTAATTACCTTTCTTAGCGACTTTAGAATTACCAGATGTGTCTAAATTGACCAATGATCCTATTCTCGATAATCCATATTAGCCTCCGGTTCCAACAAAAATTCCCAGTGACTGTCCAAAATTCGATGGTAAACCTAATGAAGATCCACAAGCTCATGTCACGACTTATCACCTGTGGTGTTCATCCAATTCATGGCTTGATGATTCAATTCGGCTTCACCTTTTTCAAAGGACTCTCACTGGCTCTGCCGCTAAGTGGTATATTGAGCTCAATCGCGGATCCTTTCAGGATTTCAACTCATTGGCTATGGCATTTCTCACTCATTTTCAGTTGCCCGTTCGATATAAAACGGGTACACACCTCCTCACATCCTTAAGACAGACAACGGCTACGCATATCTCTGATCATATCCATGAATGGAGACGGCGTAGACGTATGATCAAATTTTGGATTCCCGACCAACTTCTTACCGATTGGTTTACGACTTCGTTCGTTCCTCCAATAGCTCGGGACATTGCCATGGGGGCGTGTGTCACTGAAGAGCAAGCTATCGCGCGTGCTCAGTACCTTGACTTGGTTTATTCACAGTCAGGTACATTGTATGATTATTTGCCTGACACCCCGAGACCAGGAACATCCAAAGCCCCACCAACACCAACCGTTGACAGTATTATTGGTTTTGTTACTTCGTCCTCGAAGAAAAATTTCGCGAACCCTGGGAAGCAAAAATCACCTGCTTCGAATGAACACACTTCTCAGGTAATACCCACTTCGAATGTTACTTCCGAGGTCAATGTCGTCCAATCCACCACGGCAGACAAAGCCTCGAAAGCAAAAAAGAAAGGGAAAGCGAAGAATAAGCCAGATCAACCTAAACAGGACACCCCTAAACCTTCGCCCGAGGACGGTGCCAAGCGCAAACCCAAGTATCCTTGTCTTATCTGTGATGAATATCACTATACCAAAGACTGCCCTAGGCGGTCCGAAGTTAGTCGTTTGTTGAAAGGCGCTCCCGGGACTCCTGCGGTGCTCAAAGAACCCTTTCCCTCACAACAAACTCAAAAAACTCAAATGGTGGCTGACCCCTCTCAGCCTCCCTCTTCCTTCAGTTCTCAAGTGTTTATGGCTGGAACGATACCTGTCAATATCAGTACTCGAACAAAAGATTATCAGCCATCTGTCGGGAAAGAGCCTGAGATTCCCTCTAGTGCTCCTCCGTTCAGTTCATGTCCGCTCCACATCAAGAGACCTAGTACTGAGACGCCTCTTCGACCCCCTCCAAAAGGAGTACTCCGGAAATCTTCTTACAACCCAAATGCTCGTGCTGCATAGCACTACAATATCGTTGAGGACTTAGCTCAGACTCTGTCAGCTATGTCCGCTTTAGAAGTTCTCCAGAGCTACCCTTCTCAGAGGAAGTCCTTGCTATCCGCTATTGGTGGCATAGACCCAGCCGACTCAGATTTAATTACTTTGACTTAGAATGTTATACGCAGAGACTGCCTCCCCAAATCGCATTCCTTATACAGGTTATTATTGATTCCAAAACGATTCATTGTACAGTCATTGATGAAGGTGCTTCTACTTGCATCATGTCTGTTGCCTGTTGGAAAGCTATTGGATCTCCAACGCTGAGCCAGTCTCCCACAACCTTGGAAGCTTTTGATGGAAGAGCATCTCGTCCTTATGGTATACTCCAACGTTTGCCCATCTCTTTGGAAGGGAAGATGGTCGAAATGGAAGTTGAAGTTGTTAATGCTACTCTTACCTACAACCTCCTTCTCGGACGTAGCTGGATCTACGCGATGAAAGCTGTAGCTTCATCTTTGTTTCGTATCATCCATTTCCCTCATCAAGGGAAGATTGTTACCGTAGACCAGCTATCATTCTTCGCTTCCTCTTCTAAAGGCAACATCCCTTTTGTGGACCATACCTCGAAATCATCTGAGAGTTTGGGAGCCGGACTTTTCAAAGATCCCGCCCTTATGGGTGTTTTTCCGCTCCCACCTCCTAACGTTGCTTCCGTTAATATGATTACTACTTGTTCTGATCTGTGGATCCTCCCTCCCACTGACCAAGTAGATTCTTGGGGCAACCAGATGCCGTTGAGTCCTGCCGAACTCAACTATGTTGAAATTATTGCTGCATCGACTCCCTCTTCTGAACTTGTTCCTTTGAGAAAGGTTCTCCACTCATTCGCTCCATCCTCAGGGCTTGTAGGTGAGACTTCTTTGGATCCTTTAAAAGAAACATTCCCTTTCGACGAAGCCATTATTGAGACTATGTCTCTCGAGGAACTTCCTTGGCATGATTCCCACCATCGTTCCTCGTTTCTCCCTGCCCCTCAGGATATTCTCACTTGCCTTGAGCGGTTTTCTCCTTGCCTCCCGTTACAAACACCTATTCAGATTTATCAGGTGTCTTCTGAAGGGAATATGGCAAACATTACGCAAACCCAGCCCATCGACATCTCTGTGAAACCAAGGATTGTCGAGCATCTTCACATTGGAGTCACTTGTACTCCAGAGGAGATTCAACTTTATTCCAATCTTTTTCGCGAATTTCGTGACGTCTTCGCGTGGTCCTATGAAGAAATGCCCGGCATTGATCCTAGCATAGTGGTGCATGAGATAATCACGTACCCAGGTGCTAAGCCTGTTCTTCAACGTTTACGCCCCGTACACCCCCGAAAGGTTGCAGCCATTAAGGCCGAGGTAGAGAAGCTTCTTAAAGCCGATTTTATTTATCCTATACCCCTCACAAATTGGGTTTCCAATATCGTACCCGTGAATAAAAACAGGGTACAATCCGTGTTTGTGTCGATTATCGTGATATAAATCGGGCCTGTCCTAAAGACAATTTTCCCACACCATTCATTGATCAAATTATTGACGAGTGCGCCGGAAGTGAAATGTACTCTTTTATGGACGGTTTTTCTGGATACAACCAGATCAATATTTCTCCCGCTGATCAACACAAGACCGCCTTTATTTGTCCATGGGGCACATTTGCCTATAAGAAGCTCCCTTTCGGTCTTAAAAATGCCGGTGCTACCTTCCAGCGTGCAATGTCCTATGTGTTCCATGACATTCGACACATTGTACAGCCTTACCTGGATGATCTCCCTACTCATTCAGCCAACCGTCAGGACCACCCTAATCACCTTCGCGAAATCTTTCTTCGCTGTCGATACTACCGAATCAGGCTTAATCCTCACAAATGTGTCTTCTGCGTTGAATCCGAACGACTTCTCGGGTTTGTTGTCTCCCGAGAGGGCATCCGTTTGGATCCCCTTAAGGTCGAGGCTATAGTGAATCTTCCTCCCCCTGCTTCTTTACAGCAATTGCAAAGCTTGCAGGGTAAAGCAAATTTTCTACGATGTTTTGTTCCAAACTATGTCGAAGTGGCCAAAGGTTTTACATGATTACTAAAGCGCGATGTCCCTTTTCATTGGGATACCATTGCCCAGGAATCTTTTGAGCGTATCAAGGGTCTCCTTGTTTCTGCTCCATTGCTTCGTCCTCCGAACTATTATCGTGACTACACTCTATATTTGGCTACCGCCGACACCACTATCGGCATGGTTCTTGTTCAAACTGACGATGATGACACTGAGCATGTTATCTATTATCTCAGCCGCAACCTTTTAGATACGGAAACTCGATACGCTTATGTCGAGAAGTTGGCTTTGGCCGTCGTTTGTGTTGTCCAACGTTTCCATCATTATATTCTGCTGCACACTACTACAGTGATTTCTGATTGCAACCCCATGACGTATATTTTGTCACGCCAGTTGCTGGGGGGCAAATACTCAAAGTGGAATGTCATCCTCCAAGAGTTCGACTTGGAATTTACCACTGCCAAGTCCA
This sequence comes from Pinus tabuliformis, assembly GCA_031772625.1. NCBI lineage: Eukaryota > Viridiplantae > Streptophyta > Pinopsida > Pinales > Pinaceae > Pinus > Pinus tabuliformis. The sequence goes on along the minus strand of CM062817.1, from coordinate 1,776,764,296 downwards.
AGAAATCCCTTGTATTTGCTGAGTTACTTTGCTCTTTGCCATCTTCTTCCCCGACCTCTCACGTAGAGGATCAAATTCCGAATGAGACCTTATTTCTCATTAGCACCCTCGATCCATGGTACGGAGATATCATTATATATCTGCAAACGTCCTCCTTTCGCCCTGGCGTGTCCAAAGACGCTCGGCGAAGGATTCGTCATCAGTCTCAACCATACCGTATCATTGGAGATACACTATATCGCCTCGGTGTCGACTCTGTTCTCCACCGATGTTTAACTCTCGAGGAAGCTGAGCGTGTCTTGAATGACTGTCACTCAGGTGCCTGTGGTGGTCACATGTCCGGATATGCTACTGCCCAAAAAATCCTCTGTGCTGGCTACTTTTGGCCCTCTATCTTCAAGGATTGCATTCTTGTCGTCCGCTCTTGTCATGAGTGCCAGATATACCAGCGGAAGATGCGAGCGCCTCCTGCTCCATTGCACCCTGTTGTCACCGTCGGCCCTTTTGCAAAATGGGGCATTGATTATATGACCTGTAACCCTCGCTCGGCCGGGGGGCATGGGTTTATTATCGTTGCCGTCGATTACTTTACTAAATGGGCCGAGGCGATGCCTACATTAACTGAAGACGGTCACACAGCGGCGCAATTTTTATTCAATCATGTTATTTCGCGATTCGGCGTCCCTCAAGCCATCGTCACTGATCACGGGAAGCATTTCCGTAATCATATGATGTTGGAATTAACAACCCAGCTAGGCTTGCAGCACGATAGTTCAACTCCATACTACCCTCAGTCCAATGGCCAAGTTGAAGCTATCAATAAGATTTTGGTTACAATGCTTCAGCGTACCGTTGGCATGCATAAGTCTAACTGGCATTTGATGTTGTTCCCTGCCTTGTGGGCCTACCGAACCTTCGTGAAGGATGCCACTGGTTTCAATCCATTTCAACTCGTTTATGGACTAGAGGCTACCCTTCCAATCGAATGTGAAATCCCTTCATTAAAATTGGCTGTCGAGCTACTTCCCAACACTACTCCGTTAGAAGAACGGCTTCTTTACTTGGAACGGCTAGATGAGACCCGTCGCCTGGCCTCTTTGGCCATCGAAACGCAAAAGAAGTGAGTCAAGACTCACTTCGATCAGACCGTACATCCACGTTCTTTTGTTGAAGGAGATTTAGTCCTGTTATACGATCAGGCAAAAGATAAGCTAGGAGTAGGAAAGCTCGAGCCTATGTGGCTAGGCCCTTACATTGTCAAGAAAGTTTTGCAAAAAGGGGCCTACGAGCTGATTGATTATGAAGGGAACCCTCTTGGGAAGCCCCGAAACGGGCTGTATTTGAAAAAGTACTATGCATGATGCTGGTACATTTTATTTTGTACATACATGTACTCTAGCAAGTGTGTTGTGTGTATGTGTGTCAGTTTTAAAGGCGTAGCTGCCACTTATTGTGTCTTTCGCTTCTTGTGCAGATGTCTGATGCACCTTATGTTGGTTTCGCTGATGGTGCCTGCCACAGTACTCGCAACTTGTCCTCTGCGGCGTGGGTGATCTATGATCCTCATGGTGAGCTGATAGATTTTCAAGGTGTGTGTTTGGGTCGCACCACTAACAATGTCGCCGAATATTCTGCTATAATCGAGCTACTTGCTGAAGCAATTAATCTCGGCATTCGTGCATTGGTAGTGAACCTGGACTCTCAACTTGTCTTCCACCAGCTCAACAGGTAATATTCCATCAGAGACCATCGCATTCTAAGGTTGTATTTACGTGTGAGATTGTTAGAAAGGAACTTTGATTTTATCACATATCAGCATATTCCACGACAATTAAACACATTATCTGATGCATTGGCTAATCATGTATTAGATAGACATTTGCGTAATTTGTAATCAAAAAATTATACAAGCAAGCACATGAAAACACAATAATAAACCATAGGCATATGTATATATATACGTGTGTGTCATAATGTTTGCGCCACACGCATTACATAATCCAAAAAATAATACATGTCCGAATCTCATACGGCCGCAGACAACATGTCTCTCAAAAATATGCAAAAATGAAACCTAGGCGTCCAATCACGGTGATGCTCATGATAGCATGTCACCGCTCGCACCAAACGTCTCAGCAGACGGTGGACGTGAGTTGGTACTCCCACTGTGTGCCTCTGGTACGCGAAGGGCACATCTGCCAATCTGGCATAGTCTGGAATCCCTCGAGTGAGTGCCTCAAGGTTCTGTACTAGCGCGTCACCCGCACCACCCTCTCCTTGAGGGTCGGCTGCGGGTTGTTCCCTTCGTGTTGTGTGAGACAGACCAGCTGGCCGCTCTGCACCAACATCTGCATACATATATATAGCTGTTGTCAGAGACATGCATGTATTACAAAAAAAATTAAATACATCAAAAACATCAAAAAACACAAAGAGTTCTTACCAAGCTCCTCATCCCAGTCTTCTCCCACAGGCAATGGGAGATCTGGGTCTCCAGTAAAATCAGTGCCCACATAGGGCCAGTCCTCTATAACGATCATCTGGTGACGAAGCCATATGAAGAACTCGGGCCTCCAGGCCATCTGCTGGCCCCCTCCTCCTCTGGGCATCAGTGCTGCCCATCGAGCCAACCTCGGTTCCCGTAGCACTGGATCTGCCACTATACCTCCCTGAATCCGGAAAATCGGCAGTCGCTCCAAGAATAAGGATACCACATTGGATCCATACCCAAACTGTTTGTTTCCATCTCGCTTACACTTCGTAAGCTGCATCTTGATGTTTGTAGTCACTGTCGTGGCCCAGTCAAACAGCGTAGGTTGGAGACACTCGGTTGCCAGCAGTAAATGATTCTTGCTGGCCTCGTGGGGCGCCTGTACCCCAGCCATCCGTGTGATAGTGAATAGTATCACTCGTAGCACTAGGTCTGGAACTGTGACAATATCTACCTTGGCACTGTTTGATCCAAACTGTGCCCCAGGACAAACCCGTTCCATCACCTCCCCCATCTTTTCTCCAGAAGGCCTACTTCTGGTCAAGATGGGTCGTGCACCTCTCCGCGATAAACCAGTGATAAAATAGACATCAGAAACATCCAGCTCTAATGTCTGATCTTTCAAGCGGAATACCTGATCCTCTACGTCCCAAGCATCCACGATAAATCGTAGTAGCTCAGGTTGTGCACGCAAATAGGAGGTGAGGAAAAACTTCTTTAAGCCGCAGTCCCTCAAAGCCTCCATGCAGGCTTCATCCTCTAGTGCCATGGCATCTATAGCATCATGCTCTCTTTCTCTCCATTCTACAGCCATTTTGACGAATCCCTGCAACCATAAAGTCGAAAATATCATCATTAGATCACTGGTGGAACCAAAATTAAAGGGAAATTGCAAAATCAACGGTTAAATCTATGGGAAAATTAGATCGCGCGGTTGGCGCGACTGTTTTCAAAACAGTCGCACCAATGTCGCGCCCCCTTTGGGAAAATAATCCCATTGGCGCGATCCCGAGCGGGAAACCCGCGCCAATGGCGTAACCCTAAAATTTTGCAATTCCTCTTGCAGGGGATCCATCTATGGATGAAAAATTGAAAAAATGGAATGAAAATGAAGCTAAGGATAAGACCTCTTACCTGCTCCAGACGACGGCTCGATTGCTTTCCTGGATTGATCACGATCAGCAATTGAAGTTTGCACCCAAAACCCTCCAATGGTAAACTCACAAGGTGAAAAGTAAAAAGTAAATTTGTTTTTACTATTTCACTATTTTATAGCATTTTTGACCTAAAAATACATTAAAAATATTATTTTTTGGGGTATTTTTGAATATATTTATGTCAAAATGGGTTTTACGCTGTTTTTGGTATGATAACAGGTGTTGGTGCAACTCAAGCAACGAAACGAGCTCCTTTTTCTACTTTTTCAAGCTCGGTAAAACATGTGAAAAGGTTACTTTAAGGTCCGCTTTCAGCTCTTTTCTGACCGTTTAAAGACGAAAAGATTGCCGAGTTACTCCTCTTGACTCGTTAAACGTTAATAAGGGGCGGTCGTTTTAAGTTCTTTTTGTCGACCGTTAAAACATAAAAAGATTACCGGGTTTTTGTCGTTTCCGACTCGTTAATGGTTACGAAACGACGTGGTTTTGATTGCTTTTTTACTTTTTCAGGTCGAAATCACTAATTATGAAAAGTACTCCTCGATCGTAATGGTTGGGCGGTTCTTTCGAGCATTGTTTTATACTTTTTCGGGCTCGAGAGACACAACTTTACGAAAAAGGACACCCCTGGAGTTTCCTTTTCTACTGTCTTTTCAAACTCTCTAAACATGAAAAGACACCGAGTTCTTCCTTTGTCAGACTCGTTAAAACCTGATGACATCGGATTTTGTCGAAATGACGCACCACAAGCATATGCTATCCCCATCAAGCTTGTTAAAAATAATTGGGGTACTCGCCAGAAATGGCGGGGGAAAAAAAGGAACCATAATTATTATCGTGTCGGCAGTATGTCGCTCTTGAACATGGCACTTGTCTGCTTTCGTGTCTGGGTGGGGATATCTCATCTCATTTTTTCACTTGCCTCCGTGGATTTGGGTAATATTATTTGACCTCTCATCTGCTCATTGCCTCGTCACCATGACCTCTGATCCATTGATGTCAAATACTGCCAATTCCACTGTCGTGTCACCGATATGTTCAAGAGAAGTTGACCTCTGTAGAAAAACAACCTCCCTCTAATAGCTCATGTAATCTTGATTCACAACATTATCTCTCTGTCTCGTGTCGTTGATGTGGGAAACATTATGGCCCACCTTCGATCAAGGTCACTTCCTGTCGACTTCATCTCATTATCCAGGAAGCTGATCTAGAGACTCCCTTCCGGTGCCTTGGAGCCTGCATGCCTCAATGGCAGGTTCTTCGTGTTCGACGTGAGGTTTTCATCATTGGCCTCAGATCGAATGATTCTACGGGTGTTCGACGCCAGATCACTAATTCGCACGCCGTAGATTGTACCTATAGTACCTTGAGGGCCATTGTAATTATTGGTGGTACCTCTCGCGTCTGTTAACAGTTTTCAATATTGACTGGTAATCAGACGATGTTCATGCATGTTCGACTTCAGCTTATATATTCGCATGCTTGAACTTGTACTTTTGTTCGGTTCGAGATGGAGCGCAAGACCCTGGATTTTGTCTGTTGTAATCCAGGCGTGATTCTTGGTACATGACTCATTCACTGGATGGCTGCGACCATGCCACATATTTTATGTACTTGAGCTATCAGTTGTATCTCTCAATGCAGATTCTCGGCGACAGCTACATGTGTTCTTGTAAAGCATTTCACCCCTCTCTCTCTCTCGGGCCTCATGCTTTAGGGGGCATCTGTTACATAGTAATTTGTCACCATTGGTCACCATCCCTGTTCCCCCTTTTCCGTACTTTGGAGGACTCATTCCGGGACCTGTGAGCAGTGACATAACCTAAAAACACTTGCATTATGTTCCCCTAAGTATGAACTTCATGTGCCCTGAAGACACCTCCTACAAAATATCCCTGAAAAGTGCCCTTTTTCCATTAGCGCGGGTCCACAATGTACTGCCTGCGCCAATCAATGAGATCCTCAAAAGAGGGTGCGACCATTGGCGCTCTGTCTTAGAATAACACCCGCGCCAACCAAGTTTGGAAAAGATTTTTAACAAACGCGTGCCCAGTTGTTTTTTCCCTTCAAGTAATGAAGTCTTTTGAGGATAAAGCTCATCTTCTAGATGTCGAGATTCATCATCTATCCTTGACATCTATCCACAGCGGCTTTTTGGAGATAATGCCAATCCATAATGGGTGTCCCGATGCATTGTATCTTCCTCCCCTTCTCCATCTATAAAAGTTTGTCCTCATGCATTTGACAAGCTAGTTTTTGGAGGAATGCTAGAAGTGATAAAGCTTGTCATGAGTGATAGTAAGAATCTTGGAGCATAGGGAGGTTATGCTGCTGGAAGTCTGAGAGAGAGAAGGTCTATTGCAAGACATGTATAGCTGCTCGCCCAGCCAGAGGAGAGGTTCAACGTCAGAACTTTGGTTGTATCTTTCTCTGTTGATTATTCATTAATAAACGACTATCATTATGGTTCCGATCTTATTGTTCATTATGATAATGTTTGATCTATATCTTGTCTGACTGATATATAGTTGTATTTAGTGGATTTTATGCTTGTATTTGCTTCGTTCTTTGCATGTGCAGGTATCCATTCGCGGAGATCGTGAGGATCATGACCTGCCGGAGCAAGGGAACGGGAGTATCAACTCTTCTACGACACTAGCGTTGGACTCCAGGTTGGTTCTCATAATCCACTTTCAGTTTGCAACTAGGAACTTGCATGGTAGTGTGAATTGATTGTTGCTAGACCCATTTTGAACTAGTGGGATCGCCTCTGTCCGCAGAGGGGATTTACCTCTCCAACAGTAACCAATCACGAACCAAAGATAGTTAGTCTCGGTGTAAGCTACACATCACAATAGTGGCAAGCCTTTGTTCGCTTGATCAAACAATATCGGTATGTGTCCGCGTGGGGATATGATGACCTGAGTACATACGACACGCGAATAATCCAACATGGGATTCCAAGCAAAGGAGGAGCCAAACCATTGCAACAAAAGTTGGGTAAAACACATATGTCGCTTGAACCCCTTATACAGAAATAATTGACTAAGTTGTTGGATGTTTGGATTACTTACAAAGTTTGTCACCATACATGGGTTTCTAATTTAAGTTCTATACGTAAGAAATCCAGGGAAATCTGCTTATGCATTGATTTCAGAAACTTGAACCGTTCCCGAAATAAAAACAACTACCCTATGCCATCATCAAAGCCTATGTTACACACAGTATCTGAAGTAGTAGTGTCGTCTTCACCTAAAGGTATTTCGGAATACCACCAGGTTCCGATAGTGGAACCTGATCGTATTATACTGGTCCATGAGAATCCTGTCCCACACACATACCATCTGCAATCACTTGACGGGAAGGTTGACAACCTTCCTGTCAACAGCCAAGATCTCAAGCATCACTTCCAGTAGGTCGGGCCATGCCCCATGCCATGTACATAGTCTACTTGTTGCCTGTTGTTTTTATTTTGTTTTTATTTGGTTTTTTCCACCCACTATTTTTATTTATGTTTGTTTTTTTTGCTTGATACCTTACTATTTTTGTTTCTGGAAATAAGCTTTGCCAACTACTATGTTCTGGCTTTTGAATAGGGTATGTGGTTGAGATTTGAAAAAACTTGTGACACTGCAGCATTTGTCCAGTCTTGTATTCGTCTTCTTTGTGCTTGGTTATAACCTTCGGCCAATGAAGTCTTGATGGAAAATACGGGCCGTCTATAAGGGAAGTTTGGGTCCAACCATGAACCTGTGTCCACATTGGGAAGCCCCATGCCTATACTCATCCTTCTGCTCTATGTGTTCAAGCTCATCCAACTAGTAGAAACAGAGAAGGGGAAAATCTAAACGAGCAAACCTATGTCAGAGGTATTACATGCTTCTCTGAAGGAACAACCTCTTCTGCTCTCAATAAGTTTGGATCCCTCTTCTGCCCCAAAAATAAATAAGTTCCTATGCACAGTCCTCTTGAAAAAAATACAAAGGTGAAAGAAGAGATAGGCTTCCTACGCAGAGAGGTGAAGCATGCAACTGCACCGGGGTATTGACTAGGCTCGCTGGTAGTGGAGAAATACGTGTGTTCCAAAGTGACTCCGTCGGGGTACTGTCCAGGCCTACTGGTAGCGGAGCAACACCAGAGATGAAAATTTATACTCTGAAAATATTCAACTCGCGAGATAAAATACCCTTCCCGAATTCGAAACACTGTGATCAAGCTAAAATTTTGATTGTGTTTGACTGAGTTGGAAAAAGGTGAACCATGTATGTCCATGGGGTAAGTGGGGAAGCCAAAGTAACCCACACAGTGATTCAATACTCCCCGAAAGACCAAGTCCCTATGCCATCAATGAACCAAAACAGAGAAGCTGGAGTTCTACCAGTGTCGCCAAGTATTGTAACGGCTACAAACACCCTCCAAAATTTTAGCCTGCACCTAGTTTCGGAGCCTCCCTCCAGAGTTTCACTTGATGGCTGCACACACTCAGGTTCACTCCATGAGCACGTGTGAGTCTTCACACCCACCTTGCTTGATCGTTTCACCCAAGTTTTTGCATGTTGATGTCAATGTCATGCTTGCAACCATGTTCGGGTTGTACTCAAGGTCTTTGCTTCGTGTGTACTTGTTGTGTTCGCTATGTAAAAATTTTGTCGCACTCACACACTGAGTCACATACACTATCACGCAAGCATCATCATGGTCAACCAATGATCAATCACAAGTTTCATGCTTGTCGCTTACACCATCGGTCAGTCATGTTGAGCATGTGTGTCTAGATGGTTTGAGTCGTCTCATTGTCTAGTCATGTAGGTGTGTGTTTGCAAGATCACGTATGCATCTTTCGCTCGTTCACACACTTACTCGCTTTGTTGAAGCTCTAACGACCGAATTCCCCTTTGACATTCGAACCATCACCCCACCATCGACTCAATCATTTGTCACCTAGAACAACGCAGAAGTACCAAGCAATCCATTTCAAGTTGCGTTGTCCGCAAGCAAATCAATCAACGTTCATGCTGGTCAATCGGAGAGTTTGACCCGGTAGCCACCCTGGGACTGACTCCCCTCAAAATTGTGCAGAGGCTACAGACCTTACCCACTCCGTTGACTCAAAAAATTGCGCAGACATGCCGGACAGACACCAAGTGTCTGTCCCTATCTCCCTCAGAAAATTGCGCAATTTTTCCTGCCAACCCTCTCGACAGTCGACCGGCTACTCACCCAGAAAATTGTGTAGTTTTCATGAGCAAGTCCTCTGCCACCCAATAGTCCGCTCAGCTCAGAAACTGCGCAGATGTGACCAGTAAGCCAGCCTCCCAACATCAGTGCAGTTTTTTGCGCCAGCATCTTTCGACAGCCAACTGACAGTTCACCTCAGGAATTGCATAGTTTTTGCTGCCAAGCTCCAACAGCTAACTGTTAGTTCCCTCCAGGAATTGTGTGGTTTTTGCTACCAATCTCCCAGCAGCTGACTACTAGTTCCCCTCAGGAATTGTACATTTTTTGGTGCCAGAGACCCAGAAGATGACAATCAGTTCCCCTTAGGAATTGCGCAGTTTTGGCTTCCAAGCTCTCGCTGCCCACCCGTTTCGGAAACTACACAGATTTTTCCTACCCAGCCTTCCCACAGCCCTGACTGTTCGTCCTAAAAACTGCATATTTTTGTCCTGTAGTTGAGCCAGACCCTACGGATAGTCATTGTCGATCTAGATTGCCCATCTTCATCACCTAGTGACTCTTGCAAAGTTTTCATCAGTAGTGCCCAGAGCCTCCATCCTGCCTCACAACCTTGTCACCTCTCTTGGTCACCTACATCCTAAATGATCATGTGTCATGGTAGACTAGGAGGTTTATGGATTTGATGTCATCTCGTCATGAGTGACTGAAGATCTAGGTACAAAAAAAATCGTGGCGCGACGATGGATGGGATGATGCATGTTCGCCAACGGACGAACAAACGATGCATGCAAAGAGATGTGCTCACGAATGGATGATCATGAAAAAATGTGTTCGCAGATGGACGGACAAGCAAACATGCAAAATTTGTTCACGGATAGACAGACGAACATGCACTTTTCGCGAACGAATGAACCTGTCAAGCCTTCCAACATACAAGCAAGGAGTAGCATGCAAATGTAACATCAAGCAAACCCAACGACCATCGAAGACTTCGCGCATGTTGCCATGCGAAGATGAAGCTATGATACACCATGAGGACATCCATCACCAGTAACACTATAGCTCGACATGCGCACCAGCAGTAGCATGAATGTACTACTGCTATCATGTCGAGTTTTGTCATGAGTCATGTTTCCCACATCTCTACTATGGGCCATATTGTCAAACAATGTAACTTAACGTGGAACTCCAAGAGACCCACTTGTTGTATGAAGAGTCATGTAAAGTCAAAAAGTAATGGAATTCAAATAGTCATGAGGATATTCGGATAGCCACAAGGGTCAGTTTCACCATTGGCTATAAATACCCCCTCATTTGTACATGCAAAGGAATTTTCACCTCAGCTCCTCCCACATAGCCTTGAGAGTCTATAATCTTTTCTTTGAGGAGTAAGTAGTGGCTCCAACACCCTGCTCTCAGGGTTAGTGATATATGGTGTAACAATGTGTCTTGGAACTTTTACTTAATTCAGAAGCCTGCTAACAAGCCAACACGTTTTCACTAATGTATTGTAACTGTTGTAAGATTAATCTTGAACACTTTTGATGCATGTTGCTTTAACCTATGTTTAACACTTGAACTAATTCACTTGTTGTAATACATATATGTTAATGAAAATGTGTTGTATATGATGTTAACGTTGTCTCGCTCGTGTTGACTACTCTCCCAGACATCAGACAAACCTTTCACATAAAACTTGTTATAACAACCATTGCACTCACGCGGACTAATCCGCTGAGTGTTATACATGTTATCTTCCCTTGTGTGTTGTGACTGTCACATCCGTGTGGACTGTTCCATCGGAAGTTGTGCATGTCCTGTTGTGTTGTGTGTTCCTAGCAAAGTTGGGACTACTCCCAACCGACTTGGGACTCACTCCCACCCTCTCCCTCTACGGTGAAAGAACCATTGACACAAGTGACACTTAGAATCACCAGGCACATGAACCTCACTTCTTGAAAGACAAAGCAGACCACTCTCCTGTGGAGACAAGTAAGAGTTGAGGCAAATATTTAAGATAATGGAAACCGAGCCATCATACCGGATGGGACTCCCACACCAAATGGTGTGAGGTCTAGTTGGGACTTCATACTGTTAGGTCCCTATAATACTGGTGATGCCCCCATTAATATTGTAGTTGTATCCCTTATTAATATTGTTGTGCCCCTATTGTCCCCATATTGTTATTATTGTGCCCCATAGAATCCCTCTATTGTTATTTTTGTGCCTTTACATTATTATTGTTAGGTCGGCTTGGTTATATTGTGACCCCTTAGACTCCTATATATAGAAAGAAGGTTTTGTCATTTGAATCATCCAAGAATTGTTCATTTGTGTAACGTAAAGGAGGTTGCCCCCTCGAAGAGGCTTCTTTCTAAGGCGTTCATCTATCTTTTCTATCTTTTTGTGAGCTAGTTTCATAACATTTGGTATCAGAGGTTTAGATTCTAGGGTTTCGTTGCTCCAAATAGGTCATCGTGGCATTTTCGCTATAACTTTTTTTCTGCGATGTTTCAGAAGCGGCAAAGAAAAAACCCATTTGATACGAAATTGCACTGAACCTCTGGTTCAAATTTCAGAGCTTTTCTCGCTATATTTGCGGAGATATGATCTGAGTAAGTTGGTCTTTTGGCAGACTCCTGAATTAAATTCCAAACAGGTGACCTGGGGAAAATCATCATAAATTTCTCTCTGAGCATCGGATTGAAATTTTGTAAGAAGGTACAGAAATAGGACAGACTGTAGTTTCTTGTATACATTTTTCAGAGCCAAAAGTCGAAACAGTGACACGTGGCACTTCATACAAGTTCGCTCTTCTGGAAAGGTCTATAATCAAGTCATCTTGGGAGATTGTGCATAACTCTTCCTTGGAGAATCCAATTTGGATTAGACTGGTGGCATTGGAAAGAGGATGCATAGGGCTACTACAGGTCGCAATTTTAGAACTGGATGATCCGAAATTACAGAGATATATCAGATTCAATATCAAGCTCCTACAAAGTGAAAAAAGGTGTATAGTTTTTCCAAAATTTTTGCATAAGCTTGGTTTGAAAAATTAGTTTGAAGGAATTCAAAGGGCATAGTAAAGCAGTATTATCGGCAATTGATGCCCCGAGGAAAGAAAATGCAAACACCTAGTAAGCAACCTGAAAGCTCTAGCATGACTCATGAAGAGGAGGAAGAAATGCAACATGATATATCAAAATTACGAGACCAAGTGCAACAAGTGTCACTTGCACAAAAAGTAACAGAATCTAAGATGGGTGGTTTAAAGAAAGATGTAGAAGCTAAGATGGATGGTTTAAAGAAAGGTGTAGAAGCTAAGATGGATTGTTTAAAGAAAGACGTAGAAGCTAAGATGGATGGCATGGAAGATAAGATAAATGGCTTGGACGCTAAAATGGATGGCATGGATGATAAGATGGAAGAAATGAAGATAAATATGAATAAGTTGCTACAAGAAATGGTCACTAATGGTGAAAGGGTAGTAAAGGAAACTCATGATGAGAACAAAAGAAATGTTAATCATGATTCCATAGACTCTAATGTTGGATCGAAGACCCACCATATTCCAAAAATCGATATGAGGAAGTTTGATGGCAAGGATCCCCAACATGGATATTACGAATGGAGCAATTTTTCGATCTCAATAATGTGAAAAACACACAAAAGGTATGTATTGCAACTTTATATTTGGAACCAAATCAGTTTGTATGGTATCAATGGATTTTCTCTCGTAAACAAATTATCACTTGGGCAATTTTTACGGAAGAATTGACAGCGCATTATGAGGATACAAAAAGCAACACTTTTTTTAGCCAATTGATAAGTCTCAAACAAAAGGGTTCAATAATGGAGCACATTGAGGAGTTCCAAAAATTGAACATAAGGGTAAAAAATATTCTAGAGGAGCATAGAATTGATGTGTTCATAGGGACTTTAAAGGATAATATCCAACATGATGTTCGCCTTTGGGAACCTGATTCATTAGAGAAGGCATTCAGGTTAGCAAGAAAAATGGAAAGCAAAATTATTGCAACCAAGAAGCATACCACTCACAACTATAAAGATAGAAGTGTTGTTGCCCCTAGCCTTCCACAACCTATAAGGTTGACACCACAACAATTGGAAGAAAAAAGAGCAAAAGGGCTTTGTTACAGTTGTGATAGAAAATACACTAAAGGTTATAAGTGTGCTGAGAAGAAATTATTCTACATAGATTGTGAAGAGGAAGAAGAAAAGGAGCAAGAAAGGTCAAAAGAAGATGATATACTCCAGGAACAAAGCCTAGATAAAGAAGAAATGAATCCGACCATATCTTGTAATGCATTGGCTGGAATCACCACTCCTCAAACCATCAAGATAGAAGGACAAATAAAGAAGAAAAAGGTAATAGTGTTGATTGGTTCAGGAAGTACCCACAATTTTATTCATTGTAAGATAACAAAAGAATTGAATTGCTTCCTATATCCAGCACCAGAGTGAAAAGTGATGGTTGCAAATGGAGGAATGATAAATTGCTATGGAAAGTGCCATAATATCAAGCTATCCATGGAATAATATGTATTGAAAAGCCCAATGCTTTCCATTCCAATGGGAGGTGCTGATGTTGTACTAGGAATCCAATGGCTACAATCCTTGGGTACAATAACTTTTAACTTCCAAGAACTTTTCATCAAATTTTATACGGAATGAAAGGAAGATGAATTAAGGGGTATTGCAGGGAAACCGGGAAAGATAATAATCTCTAACGGTATGACAAAGCTTCTAAAAAAGGAACAACGAGGTGTAATTGCATAATTATGTTTGCTAGATGTTTCCACATCGAAATCATCTATTGCTCCAGATCTCCAAAAAGTCTTGGACAATCATTCCAAGGTATTTGAGACTCCCAAAGGTCTCCCACCTATTCGTGATAATGATCATGCTATTCATTTGATTCCAGGAAGTGTTCCTCCAAACATTTGGCCGTACAGATATCCCATGCCCAAAAGAGTGAAATTGAATGTATGGTTGCAGAAATGCTTGAGGCTGGTATAATTCAACCTAGCCAAAGTTCTTTCTCTGCTCCAGTAGTATTGGTGCACAAGAAGGATGGATCATGGCGCATGTGTTCGGATTATAGGGAGCTCAACAAGCTCACTATTAAAGATAAGTTTCCCATTCCTATCATTGATGAATTATTGGATGAATTGCATGGATCAATTTACTTCACCAAGTTAGATCTTTGTTCAAGATATCATCAAATCAGAATGAAGACTCAAGACATTTCAAAAACATCATTTAGAACTCATGAGGGTCACTATGAGTTTTTGGTCTTGCCTTTTGGCCTTACCAATGCACCTTCTACATTTCAAGGTTTGATGAATTCCATTTTCAAACCCTTCCTTAGAAAATTTGTGTTAGTATTTTTTGAAGATATATTAATCTACAGCGAGTCTTGGAAGGATCATGTTGAACACGTTGACAAAGTGCTACAACTATTGGAGGAGAAACAATTATATGCAAAAAGATCCAAATGTTTCTTTGGAGTACAATAGGTGGAATATCTGGGTCATATTGTATCTCATGAAGGAGTTAAGGTAGACCCTAGCAAAATTAAAGCCATTAAGGAATGGGAAATCCCCACATCCATAAAGAATTTGCGAGGATTTCTCTGATTGACAGGGTATTATCGCAAGTTTGTTAAGAATTATAGGAAAATAGCAGCAACTCTAACAACATTTTGAAGAAAGATGCATTTTCATGGACTCCAGAAGCAACAAAGGCCTTCGAAGATCTTAAAGAGGCAATGTGCCAAGCATCGGTCTTAGCTACACCAAACTTCACAAAAACCTTTATTATGGAATGTGATGCTTCCGGAAATGGAATTGGTGTTGTTTTAATGCAAGATGAAAGACCCATTGCTTTCAAAAGTCGTCCAATCAAGGGAAAGTATTTACACAAAGCTATTTATGAGAAGGAAATGTTGGCAATACTACATGCACTTAAGAAATGGCGACCCTACATAATGGGAAGACATTTCAAGGTAAAAACAGATCATGATAGCCTTAAATACTTTTTAGAACAAAGATTATCCTCTGAAGAACAACAAAAATGGGTCACAAAGATGTTGGGTTATGACTTTGAAATCATATACAAAAAAGGGAAGCAAAATGATGTGGTAGATGCACTCTCAAGAAAGGATGAGGATGTGGAAGCATTGTTGTGCACCATTTCTATTATCCAACTAGATTGGATAAATGAAGCAAGGGAGGAATGGAAGAATGACGAAGAAGTGTGGGTACTTATTCGAAAGTTGCAACAAGATTCCAGTACATCTGATATATTTAGCTGGAAAAATTATTCGTTATGGTACCAAGATCGCTTATACCTCTGTAAGAATTCCCAATTCAAACAAAAGATTCTTCTAGAATTGCACGCTTCTCCCTTAGGTGGGCACTCAGGATTTTTAAAACTTAACACAGGGTTAAGAAAGAAATTTTTTAGGATCGCCTTAAATCAGATATTCAAAAGTTTGTGGCAGAATGTTTGGTATGCCAACAAAATAAAGCTGAAACAATTAAGACGCCAGGTCTATTACAACCTTTATCCATTCCAAGCCAATGTTGGGAGGAGGTTTCAATGGATTTTATCACGGGTTTACCCAAGTCTGAGGGAAAGAGTGTCATCATGGTGGTAGTTGACAGGCTTACCAAGTATGCACACTTTTGTGCATTATCACATCCATTTAAAGCCAGTACAGTTTCTACAGCATTTATGGAAACAATTCAAAAGCTACATGGAAACCCAAAGATTATTTTAAGTGACAAAGATCCCATTTTTACGGGAAATTTTTGGACAAAATTATTTTCTTGTCTTGGTACTCAGTTAGCTCATAGCTCATCTTATCATCCTCAATCTGATGGGCAAACAGAGATAGTAAACAAATGTTTGGAAGGATATCTTCGTTGCTTTGTATCTGATAAACAGACACAATGGGTCAAATGGTTGCCTCTGGCTGAATGGTGGTATAACCCTTCCTTCCATACTACAACAAAAATGACCCCATTTATGGCACTTTATGGATATTGGCCACCATCCATCACATCATATTTAAGAGAAAATTATAAGGTTCAAGCAGTGGAACATCACATCGAGCATCAACAACAAGTTCTCCAACTCTTAAAGGATAACCTTGTGTTGGCGCAGAATAGAATGAAACAACAGGTAGATCAACATCGCAGTGAAAAAAGTTTTGATGTAGGTGATTCGGTATTCCTACGGCTACAACCATATAAACAAATGTCCCTCAAGCAAGCTAAGAAGGATAACAAATTTTCACCAAAGTATTATGGTCCATACAAGGTGTTGCAAAAGATTGGTACTATGGCATACAAATTGGAGCTTCCTGCAGCTTCTCGAGTGCACCCAATTTTCCATGTTTCATGTTTAAAGAAGGTTATAGGCGACAAGCTCCCAGTTCAAACAATATTGCCAGAACTTGACGAGGAAGGAAAAATTATATTGGAACCAGAAGCAGTCATAGAAACAAGAACTCGACAACTATGAAATCGATCCATTTCAGAGTATCTCATCAAGTGGAAGAACTTATCCGCTGAAGATTCCACATGGGAGGATGATAATTTTATACAGAAACATCCAAAACTACTCAAGCGTTGAGGACAACGCTTTTTTGAAGGAGAGGGGCATGTTAAGTCCCTATAACACTAGTGATGCCCCCATTAATATTGTAGTTGTATCCCTTGTTAATATCGTTGTGCCCCTATTGTCCCCATATTGTTATTAATGTGCCCCATAGAATCCCTCTATTGTTATTTTTGTGCCTTTATATTATTATTGTTAGGTCGGCTTGGTTATATTGTGACCCCTTAGACTCCTATATATAGAAAGGAGGTTTTGTCATTTGAATCATCCAAGAATTGTTCATTTGTGTAATGTAAAGGAGGTTGCCCCCTAGAAGAGGCTTATTTCTAAGGCGTTCATCTATCTTTTCTATCTTTTTGTGAGTTGGTTTCATAACACATACCGGGGTGATCCCCTGAATGTTATCGGGTCAACACCATCAACAAATACACATGACACACATGACATGGAAGCATTAATTCCAACAACTTCCCTTAATGCTTACATGTAGCAAATATAAAAAACACACATTACAACAATAAATGAATCTTTGTCATATTTGTCTAATATGGTCATCACTAGCACTCATATCCACTCTGAAATCTCACAATTTTCGCTCTTTTCTTCACCACACTTTCGAGCTTCCCACTTGATCCATTTAAGACATGACTGCTTCACACCATCGTTGGCGTCCTTTGCAGAATTTACGCTTCTCAACCTCTTGGAGCGCAACAGATCAACCTTGATATTGAACCATCCTATGGAATTTCCACCATATGTTGAATATATGACCTTCCACGATATTCACCATTTATCTAAGATAACATTCTGGGTACAAAATGTCTCCAACAATAATTTTGCAACTTGAACTTGTATAAAATAACCTATACTAACACTCCCAGAGCACGACAGGTCACACCAGCTTGACCTTATTAAGAACTACCTATGACTAATGCTCCTGGAGCATGACGGGTCACATTATATTGTTAATTAATTGGCTTGTTCTTTGTGGTTCTTTATATAAATCATCTCACAACTATATCAACAAAATTGTAGACATGTGAGGCGCCCACCTTCAGAGATCCATTAAAAGTTTACACATAACATATGAATCCACTCTCCACTCTATCTTGATCATATAAACAATAAACACTCACTACTAACACATATAAATTACCACATTAACCATTGTAACTCAATGAATGATCAAATAATAAATTAACATATGAAAATCCGTGCTCATAGAGAATGCGATGAACAATAAGAGAAATCGTTGAAAAGTGAGGCAAAAAAATTAATGCACAATGACAAATCATCATGTCCAGCAATCAATCCACATAGCCAAACACAAATTTTGGTGATCAATTCTATTGGAATCCGACTCACAGTTCATAGTGATATGAAGCAGTTCACCTTTTCCAAGATCTTCCACAACATTTTTAGTGAGCCTGCAACAAGGAAAACGAGATTTTATGTCGAGATATCGTCCTGTTTTACCAAATCACCATCTTGCAGAAACAAACACCTGAATGATATGTTGGCTGATTCATGCAATGCACCCGTTGCCTTTGTTGGTACATCCCATTTTAATTTCATGTCCTTTTATCGAGGTATGACCATAATTTTGTTCCCATGAGCCAATTCAATGACATTGGATGTATTGAGAACAATCCTAGTCAACTCCATGCATATAAAATAGTTTGAACTAGGACACTTAGGCTTATAAAATTTTATATATGTGCACAACTTTGAGATTTAAAAGAAACACGGGTTTCAATAGCTAACTATATAATGACCAGATCATTGTAATTTGGGTTGAGGCCCCTCTTTTCCCACACAATCTTTCTCTCATGGCAACAATGAGAACATGGTGGCCTTCTTTTGAATTTGCAAGAGTGCATGTTATCATGCTCAGTTCCTATACAAAATATGGGACGGATTCATGATATTTCAAGTGGTTCAGCTCCAATTGAATGCTCACATTCATAGAGAGGAATTTTGTCTATTCATTGTATACAAATCTACAAAATTGAACTCTCACACACAAATATAAACAGGGAGAAATAAAGTTCACAACTGAAATCAACTCTCACACACCTATATTAATCTATCTATGTATAGAATAGTAATACTCAAGGATCTCTCACATTCTCCTAGCCTTCCCGTAAGAGAATCAAGCCAGAACAGGATCTCATACCATGTTAGAAACCTGAAGAGAGCGAGAGAGATCGCACACACAACACAAATCACACTATATTTTTTATTTATCGTAACAGTTACATATATAGGATGTAAATCATTGACTTCCACAAATCTAGATCCTAATAAAGTGGATCTATGACTGGGATATGACACAATGACAACTCATACACATGGGAAACAACCACATCTAGAATAACACCTCGAAATACTCATTGACAACATATAATACACTTGAAACACATGAAATGGAAGCATTACTTCCAACAAAATATGTTGGACACCATGAAGGTGGACACAATAAAAAAATATTTCTAAACAATAAAAAACATAGACTTTATGTTGTTTTTGCTATGACGACGACAAATATGGACTTGAAATTTCTATCTCAGCGACTGGTGTAATATACCTCATACTCATTCAATATATTCAACAATATATATATATATATATATATATATATATATATATATAGAGAGAGAGAGAGAGAGAGAGAGAGAGAGAGAAGCAAATGCATTTATCAATTCTCAAAAAAAATTAACCTCACAGTTTGTAATTATGCCTAGTACTTTGATACTTCCTAATGACATTGGTTTATCTTTAAGATATTAATTGCACTATTTTTCCATTGGTAAGTAAGGTGAATTTATTATCAATAATCTTACACAAATAGTTCCCTTAACATCTTCATTCACTTCTTCTTAACCTATAAGGCCTCTTAGGCCATTTGTTTTCTAGGTGATTATGAAAAAATTAGGTTGTTAAGGTATTGGAAACATGCCCCATGTTATCACATATCTATACATACAAACATATAATGACTTGTCCACGCCCTTTACGAACATCGAACAACAATATATGTAATGAAATCACTCATGCATACCAATCATACTATGGTTGGACCTTGTAATAGGTTTTATGTCCAGCTTTTCTATAGTCTTAACACTAATGTGCTTTCTCTTGGAGATTGTTTACAATTAAGTTAAATGAGATTTTACACATACATACACATATAACATGGTTATTATGGTCATGGGTTAACATTGAGAAAAATCTCTTAGTTCATCCCTTAAAAAAATTGTAATCCCTACCCGTAATATAAAAAATCCTTGGAGTAATCAGTGCAGAAACCCAGAAGGTAGAAGTCATTCACTCTAAACTTGTGTACCATGAATTTCTCTAAGTAACTGACACGCTCACACACACAAATAAAAAACAATAATAGCAAGTGCACCAAGACTAGTAATTCCCTATATTTATAACAAAAAAGAAGAAGTATTAAACATGCACATGTCTAAATGAATAAGATAAATAAGAATCATGTAAACATGTAGTTGAAGGTACTATAAGTAATGACATGCATAATAACCTTTTTAAAACAATAATAAAAGACTATGTACAGAACCAGTGACAATAACAGGTTTTGGGTAAAATACAAATTATCTTGTTATAAATATAAGTAGAAGTAATTTACAGAAAAGCACATGTGATATTTACATAGGAATTAGATACTTTTTCAAATACCCATTCTTATGTTGCAAATGAGAAAAATAATTAACTTCTTGCATTTAGACCACATGAAGTCAGATGTTGAATTATACTCGGCCTCTGCAAAGGGGAAATATGTTACAAAATAGTCTTAAAGGTTTATATAAATTTTTTCTTTATAACTCATGTATTCATGTTCAAAATACGAAATATCCATAGACTTTGCTATTCAGGCCTATATATGTTAATATGTCTAACAGTGTCTTCTAATTGTATGTGTAAGTGATCAAGAATGAGGATTAGCCATATTGGGCTCTAGCCTTGCAAGCTGTAATAATAACCTTGCACTAGAAGAGGTAAGAGAAGAAAAAGTTTGATGAGTTCCTATCAAATTGAAGTGTATGAAACCTAGAACCCTAACCTTGGTAGCCTCTCAAGTAATCACATGAATCAATCTACACATTATTAACCAATTGTTAGAAATTGATTTGAAGAAGGTGTGAATGAAAATGAAAGATAAAAATGTAGGGCTTGACATTGTTTAATCACTTGAGGAAAAATTGGCAAAGGTTGAATCTCTTTTCCTATGGTGGAGTCAAACTCTATTAGTAAATAATGGTATTTTGGTGAAATAACCCTAAAAGGAAAAACGTAATCTTGGAAACGCTTGAATAATTAATTCAGCAAGAAATTAAATCTTGAGAGAATAAAATACCTATTGATGTGTATGATGTTGTTGGAAGCCAAAATTTTGACCCCATAAGAAGGAAAGAGGGGTTAACCCTTTAGATTAAGCTAGCTAGAATAGGAAGAAGAAGTTTCTTTCTACAAGGTTAAGAAAAACCCCGAGGGAGAGGTTATGTAAATATTGGCACTTGAAATATTGTAAAAACTCCTAGCCATCCAAACATGTAACCATAATCCAAGCTCTATCTTTGAAGAGAAAACAAATATTTAACAGAGGATTTTATATGAAATTCCATGCAAACAACCTAGAAATAAACTTAAGAAAAATAATATGAAGAAGAAATTGGGTATAAGTTACCTAAGGTTTCTTCCAAATGATTGAGGTTGCAAATTTTTTCATAAATACTAGTTAAGTATCATGGGTGGAAATCCTTATCCATGAAAGAGAAAGAGACTAACCTTCTAACGACCCTAAATCTACAACCACAAACAGGAAACGAAGAAAAAAAGTAATCTCCATTTTAAGATAAATCTTAAGAGAAAATAGCAGGAAGAAAAATGAAAAACTTGAACTTGAGATCATAATTCTTGGGGAGGGTTTCAGATTAACCAGGTTTGTGATAATGGTTGTAATTTAAACATCACAAAAACCCCCCTTCAAGTTTAATGGCAGTGTCCCTAAAAAATAAAATTATGTCATGGCTAGAGAAGAAATGTTTTCATACTCTTTTTGTGACCAAGGAGTCAAGAAGAGAGTAAGACACAAACCCTCATACCCTACAAATCTCAGAGTACCAAAATCACTCAATGAAAATGACAACAAAGATGGAGGGTGGGGGGAGGGTACTTACCCTAATTGTCTAGGAAAAAAAAGTCCACTATTAGATTGTTGGTCTAAATCCTATTTGTTCATGTCTTAACTAATCATGTGGCCAGTTGAGGTGTCACCTTGGAATCAAACCATATTTCCCCTTAAAATTGTATACATACCAAGTCATCAACAAAGGTAATATATTCACAATATCAATATTTGTGATGAACACAGGTTCATCACAAATAACATCATTGTTCTGATCACCGAACAATTATTGGATCAAATTCATTTGTCACATCATCTTGAACTATCTTATTATTTTCCTCTTCTTCCCTAGGATCATTATATTGATCTTCAACATTTTCTTTGTGTTCCTCAAGTTGTAGAACATTATTTCTTCTACCACTACTTGGTGCATTTGGATCACAGTACCTAGGGGGGCACCTTGACTTTATAATAATTACAAACAATCATGTGAAATTAGTTTGTAGAAAAAATATTATAACAATAAAAAAAATTACAAATATGATTAATATAAATAAAATATATATAATGATTCATAAATATCTTACCACAAGACGATATTTGTTCCCCCTTTCAATGTGCCCATTCTTCCTACAATGTCTATCAACTATATCATATGAAATTAGTCATAAAAGATTGCAAGGGAAATAACATTTCCCATAATCGACCCCTAGCCGATTAGTTCCCCATCTAATGTTTTTTGACATTCTTCCCAGCCACAAAAAATTTATGTGATGATTATGTTATAAAATTGAGCGGTCGTGTAACTAGATCTAATATTATATTTTTGTAATGCAATTGATATATATAAAACAAAATATGTTTTTTTCTCATGAAAAAGACCTTATAACCTTTCAGAATTATTGTACTTATAGAAAAGATGTTGCAACATCTCTTACATGCAGGATATTTATATATTTATTGATCGTTGGAATTCCAACGTTAGTTGACTAGTCAATGTCAAAGATGATCAGTCAAACAAATGGTCACATAATCATCGCATTTATTGCGTAAGAATACAGATGCCATATAGATATTCATTGAAATAACAACACCCTATAGATCATCCATTGGAATACTGACGAACGTAGGTACTTTACACACACACAAAAAGTGAAAAAATGACATTTTTCTTATAATTTGTGATAGTATCGGCCATACCATCAAACTATGTCATCAAAATTTAGTCTTATATGTAGTAGTGATGTAGTCTAAAATTCACTAAGAAGTATTGTGTCCTTGTCTAAAATGATTCTCCTTGGTATCCCAAAGCACACCCAAACCCGTCCAAAGAATAGGTTCATTGCTTCTTTCCCATTGATGGTAATTTTACAGGGCATTAGAACACACATTGTTGAACCTATCAACTACCACGAATAGGTAGTCATGTCCCTTCGAGGTTTTTAGTTAACCTCCCACAATTTACATGGAAATGATTTCCCAAGGATGAGTGGGTAGAGGTAAGGGATGGTATATACCTTGTTTCTTGTTACTAGGATTGTTGTTACAACAAAGAATGCATCCTCCTATGAATATAGCTACCTCTTCTTGCATATTTGGTCAATACACATGCCTCTGCAAGTTGGGCACATTCTTCCCTACACTAAATTTTCCTACAACCTTGGAGGTGTCAGCTTCTCTGATCAATTATAATCACCGACCTTTAGGAACACATAAATTATCTAACTTGTAGAGTAACCCATTCTAGATATGGTAGTTAACTATGTTGTCACCATCGTGCAGATGACTTTGGTTCTGCAACTATTGAAACACCTTCTTAAAGTCCTCATCCTTTATGTATGTCTCTCTGTATGCATCATGGGTGGAAGGCTCCATGTGCATAAGAGTATCCAATGCTATGACCTTTTATGTGGGTCACCTTAAAAGCATGTCGTCCAACTTGTTTGTGTTTCCCTTGTTGTACTTGATTAGTGAATGGAATTGTTGTAGAAACCCCATCCACCTGTAATGCAATGATTTGTTGTACCTTACTCTAGACTTGTAAGTACTAGATTGGCTAGTGATATTTGTGGATTATTGTCTCATTTCCCATGAGATAGTGTTTCCACTTCTTCATAGCTTGAACCAAGGGATAGAGTTCCTTGTCGTTGGTAGTGTAGTTGAGAAGTTTCCAATGAAATACTTCAAAATGGTAGTATATAGGCCTTCCTCCCTGTAACAATACCACTCCCATAGCATACCCACTAACATCGGTCTCCACTTTGAAGGGTTGTTGCAAATTCGATAATGCCAGAACTGATGCTTGAATGATCTTCAAGTCCTCAAAGGCCCTTTGTTGACCCTTTCCCCACTAGAAACTCTTTCCACTCACTATTATGGCATGGAGTGATGTTGCTATTATTGAAAATGAGGTTATGAGTTTCCTTAATTATTGTGCTACCCAAACTAAACTCCTAACCTCAAAAGCATTAGTAGGTACCAACCACTTCATGATGGCCTACATCTTGGAAATATATATCTTCAACTCTCCCCCACTTATCACATAACCCATATACACTAGATACTACTATGAAAACTCACACTTATTGATATTTTCCAGTTGTTGGTGCTTCTTAAATGTCTCTAGCACCATGTTCCCCTCCTAGGTAGCAGCACTATATATCAATTATCATTTAAATAGAAAATAGAAAATGAATCTATAAAAGAGAATAATATATCATTCATTAACCTCATAAATGTAGCTAGTGCATTGCATAGGCCAAATGACATGCGTAACCACTCAAATAAATCTCCCCTGGTTTTGAAGGTAATCTTCCATGTATCTTCTTCTCTGACTTAAACGCAGTGATTTCTTGAATTTAAGTCCAACTTGGTGAAGTATTTAGCTCGTTGCAATTTATCCAACAAATCATCTATCCTAGGTGGGGATACCTATTCTTGAGCGTATTTTTTTTAACACCATGTAATCAATACACATTCGCCAAGACCCATCCTTCTTTGGCACAATGATGATGGGTGGCCCACATGGTGAGGTACTTGGTCGAATGATACCCTTTTCTAGTAGTTATTGCAACTGCTTCTTCACCTCACTTGCTTCTATAACATATTTCCTTTATATCCCAATGTTTGGAAATGGAGATTCTGGAAACAATTGGATCTCATGCTCTACTTCCCTCTTGGGAGGTAGCCCTTTAGGCTCTTGGAATAGACCCTTGTATTCCTACAACAAATCTTATAGTTTTTGTTTATGTTCCTTAGTACACCCTTTAAAGATGACTTTTCTTTCACTGAATCTTTTATAAATTTATTTTCTCTTATAAATAACAAAGCATACTTCTTGCTAGAATTGATCAATTTCTTCACTTGGTTGGCACTTACTAGCGAAATTTTGGACTTGACCTTGTGCGCATTGATGGTGAAGGATTTTCCATTCTTGATGAGGCAGTACTAATTGGCTCCACATGAAGATTACATCCTACATGTACATATGGTGACTTCCAAACACCACTCCACATACATCAAGGGGAAATACATCTATTTCTACTTCATCAATAAAATCAACATTGATAGAAAATCTAATTTTGCATTATTTGGTTACTTTTATTTATGCATCTTTATTTACCCATCCCAATGGATATACACTTGGATGATCACGGACTTCCAATCCCAATTTGTTGACCAACTTTGCAACAATGACATTTTCCTATGATCTTGAGATGAATATATCATCAATCTTTGTCTTCTTGACCTATATCTTTACATGGAAGAGTTTGGTCATTTCGTACTCTTCATGTTGTTGAAAGCTACTCAGATTCACCCCCTTCTGCACTAATGTACAGAAAATCTTCTCACCAATGTCCAAGTTGCTTTCCACCTAATTACTCGAATCTATGGCCATGAGATTTTTATTCTTAACTGTAATGATGCCTTTTGCTTCAAAATCCTTCTAAATATGTATAAATAAGATTGAAAAAGGTTCACAATTTGCACAAAATATTTTGGTGAAAGCAGTATAAAGAGACATAGAGCAAATTTTAATGATAACTAATTTTGAGCATAATTGTTGCAATATTTTCTTTTCAAATGTCTTATTCAATCAATCTAAATCAATAAGATTCATTATCTTAATATATTATTATTGATATTGGGTAGCATCGGATGTGCTCTAGCCGCGAAAATTGGTGGAGAGGCTAAGGCACATGAGATCTCCAATACCCAGAAAGGGCTTGGGAAAATTCTAAACAGCTTGGGAGATATTAAAATAATTAATATTTTTAATGGAGTCACTAAGTCTAAACTTAGGGAAAATAAAATATTAATGTGAATTAATATAAAACTGCATTAGAATGGTCCAAAAGTCATGGATCAAGCCAGATCTAATCTTAGCCATTGATTAGGGACTTAATCTCAGTCGTTGATTTGTCAATGTGAAAAGTATAAGAGGAGGCTTGAGGCTCACTTGGAGAACGCATCGAGTTGATCAAGATTTCGATTTTCTGGGGCAGGGTTTGTTAAGGAAGTCGAAAGAGTAATCAGAGTTGCAGATATGGGGAAGTGAATACATAAGCAGAGAGGAAAAGATAGCACCAGGAGGATCAGCGCTGAAGTCGAGAGAGAGGACGCAGAGCCAGCCAGAGGTTCACGCAGAGCTAGCCAGGGCTCACACAGAGGCAATCAAGAGTTGCGCAGTGCCTCGAGGAGCCAACGTGGGTGATGCAGAGGCTCTAAGGGTTGACACAGTGCCTCCAGAGGCTAATGTAGGGAGATCTAAGGTGACGTTGGGCAGACGCTAGCCCAGAAAGGGCTGACACAGTCCCTAGAGGCTGATGTTGCGGTTTTTGTGGGGTAGATTGGAGCTGGGAGCTATCAGAGTGTTTATCTAGGGTTTCAGCCGGAACATTTGTCTTCGACTGAGAGGTACTACTACCGAGATTATTCTCTATTGGGTGAGCCAGTTTTGGCACCTAGATTGTATTCTGAAACTGCTTAATAATTAAAACCCTCAAACAGATGCGCCAGTTTTCCCGCATTGGGTTTTTTTGGTCCAAAAACAACAGTGTCACTTGTGTGCTTGTTTTGTTTCCTTCAATTGATGATCTATAATGTGTTGAGCATGTACTTGTATTTATTTTCACTATTTACATGGTAAATAACTTGTTAATTAGTTGAATTAAGGCTTATGTTAACTAACCATTGAAATTATTTTACTTATTAATCCTAACGTTTATCTTATTAACCTAATATTATAACTTTAATTAAATATATATATATATATATATAATTTAAATAAATAATTAAATTTCTTTTTAAACCAACCATTAATATTAATTTATTTATGTATTTTTACCTAATTTAACTTATTTCCATAAATAATATTAAGATAAATAATAATAAAAATAAAAATAATATTAAATTAATAAATAATAATTAGACCTGGGTCCTAAGGTCAAAATTAGTCGTTAGTCAATTTAGCCGTTGGAGACTCTACTCAGACTATATTTTTGAGCCAGGAAGAGGATCAGTGCAGTGGTAGAGGGGAGCAGACTTGACCTACGCAGTGCTCGGTCATCTTTCTTAGTCAAAAAGGATTGACACCCGTGTCCAAGAGGTGCAGATTTTGCTAGTGTCGGGATTGCGTAGAGCCTAGAAGCTCTAACCTTCAGTTTTTTGTAGCTTAGGAGGTTGTGGGTAAGTTGCAAAGTGAAGCTGGTGGGGTACTGTAGTCAGAACAATACTTAACAGGGCAAGACCAAGGAGGAGGGAGTTGCTACCAAGGATTTCTAGCCAAGAAATCTATATCATTGGCGTAGCTGCATTAATGATCGGAGTGGGGGCATCTCGAAATTGGCAAAAGGGTTTCCAGGAGGGAAATGGAGGCTTAGAGGGAGTCACACCAAGAACTTCCAAGAGGGAAGTAGAGGAGCAGCGAGATGGCAGTGAAAAAGGTAAGAGACTAGGACAGACTCGACATAGCTTTAAACTTCGTAGCTTGGAAGGCTAGAATCGTATCCGTTCTAGACAAGAATCGTGTCAAGCACTTCGCCTTGAGGACGATAGTTATCCCAGTTGACCCAGCTGATAATGACAATTACGAGGAGGTAATGGCGAGGGCCAAGAGCATCATTCTTGACGGGGCCAATGACCATGTAGTACCACATTTTGCCAAAAAGGACATGGCAAATGAGATGTGGGAGGCCCTAAAGAAATTGTACCATCATACTTCTGTGCAAAGAAGGATGTTACTAGAAAATTAGTTGTGATCATACCATATGCAGAAGGGAGAACGGATCGACCCCTTCCTTGGTTGATTGAAGGAGATCCGGTATCAGCAGACTTCCATAGGGGCCATGTCGGATCAAGAACTGATGGTGAGAACAGCCCTGAACGCAGTCTCAAAAGACTAGGAGGTGTTTGTCCAGAGCATACTGCGCAGGGAGACCCTTCCAAATTGGGAGGAAATGTGGGTTGCTCTTCGCCAAGAAGAGATCAGAAGGATGAGCAAGGCGGGAAATAGCGGCAAGGGGATCCAAATCAAGAAGGAGGAGGAGGTGCATGCTACCCTAGAATCTGAGGGAAATCAGGAGAAACTGAAGAAGAAGGACCTCTCCAAGGTCAAAGGCTTCCACTGTGGTGAGCTGGGTCTTTATGCAACCCATTGTCCAAGGAAGAAGAGAAAGGGAGAGACCTCTAAGACCAAGGCTATGCCAACAAGGGCAGAGAAGGAAGTGGAGACAGATGATGACTGTGCCATGAGTGATCACATACCACTTGAGTGGAAGTGCAGAGACATTGAGCTGTAGTCAAACGGACTACAGACGATGAGGGGCAGGATCCTTGAGGTACCTAGCCTCTTGGAATAAACCTTGCTACAGGAGCCCCGAAGAGGAGAGCAGTACTGGCGATGTCAGTAGAGACAGATGCGGATGGAGCAACAGAGGGAGCTACAATGCAAGATTCCCAGGACAACATGAGGTCTTAGCGCGAGAAGCACGGGAGTGTTGCACTAATGCAGGATGGCACAGAGAGGTGTGCAACGATGCGAGATGCAGGGAGTTGTTGCAGCGTCGCAAAGTTCAGAGAGGGAGCACTTGTCAGTGATAGAGGGAGTTTCAGCGTCAAAGGTGTCTCTAGCCTGACAGAAATCATATATATGTTTTGAAGGTTCCAAAGTTTGTGGATATCTTTTAATAAATGGTAAAAGTAAATCTTTTTAATGCAAATATTAAATAGCTCACAAATTAACAAGTAATATTGGCTTTAATTGATGTGTTTATATTTATATTATGGATTTGAAATAACAATGATCAAAATGCTTATTTTTAACTTTAACTTATGTTGGGATAAAGATTATTCTAAATATGATGTCAAAATTGTAAGTTAATAAAACATCAATATCGTAAAAAAGTAAACAATGTAAGTTTTCACATTAATAACCAATAATAATCATATAATGATTGGAGCTTTATATAATCATGCTCAAAATTGCAAATAATTAAACAAAATAAGTTGTAATAATAGATATCTTTTTACATCTTACCTAAAAGTCTTCCATGTAATTAGAAGTAATGTTTATGTTGACTCCAACTTCTAATCAATGATGGTCGTTAAGATTTGAGAAAAAATAATTCCCCACTTATATGAAATATAAAATAAACCCTATTTCCTTATTTTTAAAACTACTAATAAATAACAATTTAATAAATAAACTCCTTAAAATCTATATATATGTGTGGGGCATCGTTGATACATATTAAAGGATTCCTCCCCACCAAATGACTCGCATTTTCATGCTTCACTGATAACCCCCGCCCCCCTTCACTGATAACCCCCGCCCCCCACTAACCGAATAAAGCAACAAACTAATTAGCACCAGATGGGACACTGATTTAAAGTGGGCAATACGGAATCCTCAAATCAAGTAATATTTGCTTGCTGTCTGTACGCCGACCCCACCCGTCCAACAGCTCTGTTTGAAGCATAACAGATAAACTCTTTAAAATCAATTATATATATCTCGCGTACTGTATTCAAGATTACAGGAGAAACTCCAGCGAAATATTTTATTGTACGTGAAAATGTAATAACCTGACAATAGAAGCTTCCATCTTGTCCGTCCACCTTTTGCAAATCACTCTAAATTTCTCTGAGCAGTTCTTCTGTTTCTCTACTTTGTTTATCTTCGACTGTCTGCTCTTTTGCATCTCAATCTTTAATTCTGTTTGCAAATTTTATTGTTTTCTCTCTTTCTCGTTGGTTTGGGCGTGTGATTTATATAATCCTATGCAGCGCCGGTAAATTGCGTCTGCATTACAAGCTAAAACTATTGAATGCCGATGTTTTCTAAAACCGATATCGAAGCCAAGTAACGAAGCCCATTGGAGTAACCAAGTGGAGTAGGCAAGCCAAGCCGATTATCCTGGCAGTCGGGAATTATCCAAGCAAATGAACCAAGCCGAGTAACCCAGCTGAGTAGCGCAGGACCCTAACCGTGGCAACGATAACTGGAGGGCAATAATGAAATTAATAGCATTGATGATATATCCCACATTAGAAACACTATGCGGTTACCGCCTCTTTATAAATGCCGGTATGGAAAATTCCTTATCATTGGCGGAGCTTAGTGCAGTTAAGCGCAGTCAGATTGGATGGTTGACAGACATCACGTGGCAGGAATTCAGATTTAGAGTAGCGAGATTGGGCGGCTGAATCTGTTGGCCTGATCGGGCGCCAGAGAGGCCGCCATTTGTCACCAATCCGCTCGCCTGATCTAGCGGGTGTGAGGCCACCATTCTTCACCCATCCGCAGCCAGACTGGACCGTCAATAGATCGCCACTTGTCACCTATACGCGGCCAGATCGATCGGTCTAAGAGTTCGCCACTTGTTAACCATCTGTCGGCCAGATCGAGTGGTCGAGAGCTCGCCACTTGTTCGGTCAAGAGTTAGCCACTTGTTAACCATCTGTCGGCCAGATCGAGTGGTCGAGAGTTCGCCACTTGTTAACCATTTGTCGGCCAGATCGAGTGGTCGAGAGCTCGCCACTTGTTACCCATCCGCTGGCTAGATCGGCCGGGTGGGAGCTCGCCACTTGTAACCCATCCGCCAGCCAGATCGGACGGGTGGGAGGCCGCCACTTGTCATCCATCGGCTGGCTAAATCGAGCGGCTGATAGGCCGCCACTTGTCATCCATCGGCTAGATAAATCGAGCGGCTAAGAGGCCGCCACTTGTCATCCATCGGCTGGCTAGATCGGGCGGCTGAGGGGCCGCCACTTGTCACCTATCGGCTGGCTAGATCGAGCGGCTGAGAGGCCGCCACTTGTCACCTATCGGCTGGCTAAATCGAGCGGCTGGGAGGTGGCCACTTGTCATCCATCGGCTGGCTAAATCGAGCGGCTGGGAGGCCGCCACTTGTCATCCATCGGCTGGCTAAATCGAGCGGCTGGGAGGCCGCCACTTGTCACCCATCGGCTGGCTAAATCGAGCGGCTGGGAGGCCGCCACTTGTCACCCATCGGCTGGCTAAATCGAGCGGCTGGGAGGCCGCCACTTGTCACAAATCGGCTGGCTGGATCTGGCGGCTGGGAGGCCGCCACTTGTCAACCATCGGATGGCCAGATCTGGCGGCTGGGAGGCCGCCACTTGTCAACCATCGGATGGCCAGATCTGGCGGCTGAGAGGACGCCACTTGTCACCCATCGGCTGGTCAGATCTGGCGGCTGAGAGGACGCCACTTGTCACCCATCGGCTGGCCAGATCTGGCGGCTGAGAGAACGCCACTTGTCACCCATCGGCTGGCCAGATCTGGCGGTTGAGAGGACGCCACTTGTCACCCATCGGCTGGCCAGATCTGGCGGCTGAGAGGACGCCACTTGTCACCCATCGGCTGGCCAGATCTGGCGGCTGAGAAGCCGCCACTTGCCATCCATCCGTTGGCCAGATCTGGCGGCTGACAATCCGCCACTTGCCATCCATCCGTTGGCCAGATCTGGCGGCTGAAAATCCGCCACTTGTCACAGTCCTTCGCCAGATCGGCTGGCTGAGAAGCCCCCACTTGTCACTCATCCGTTTACCAGATCTGTTGGCTGAAACCGCCACTTGTCACCCATCCGTTGGACAGTTTGGGTTGCTGAAAAGCCGCCATGTGTCAATCATCCGTTGACTTAATCGGCTGGTTGAGAAGCCGCCACTTGTCAATTTTGTTGGGCAGATCAGGTGGCTGAGAATCGGCCACTTTTCACCCATCCATTGGTTAGATCGGCTGGCTGGCAAACCGCCACTTGTCACCCATCCACTGACCAGATCAAGCGGCTGAGATGCCGCCACTTGTCACTCATCCACAGCCAGATATAGCGTCTGAGAAGTAGCCACTTGTCCTTCATCCACTGGACAGATCGAGCGGCTGAGAAGCAGCCACTTGTCTTCATCCACTAGCCAGATCGAGCGGCTCAGAAGCCGCCACTTTTCAATCGTCCATTCGGTAGATCGGGCAGCTCAGAGGCCGCCACTTGTCAGATAAAACAGGTTACGTTTCCGATAGGTTATGCAGCGTATGTGTCCGTTTTTTCGGCAATCCCATACGTTATCATTTAAGGACTTATAATTTGATAAATTATGTGTTTATAACGTATAAGTGGATAAGGAATGTAACTTATATAGGATAACTTATAACTGGATAACGCATGGGACTTATAGATGATAACTTATAATTGGATAAAGAACTTGACTTATCGATGATAATTTCTAAGGGATAAGGACTTGAACTTATAGATGATAACTTATAATTGGATAAGGAACTTGACTTATCGATGATAACTTCTAAGGGGATAAGGACGTGAACTTATAGATAATAACTTATAAGTTATAAGGCATCAAACTTATAAATGATAACTTATAAGTAGATAAGGCGTTTTACTTATATATA
Organism: Pinus tabuliformis; assembly: GCA_031772625.1. Classification (NCBI taxonomy): domain Eukaryota; kingdom Viridiplantae; phylum Streptophyta; class Pinopsida; order Pinales; family Pinaceae; genus Pinus; species Pinus tabuliformis. Next base: position 1,776,731,750 of record CM062817.1, on the reverse strand, counting down.
ATAACTTATAATTGGATAAGGAATTTAAATTATAAATGATAACTTATTAGTAGATACGGAATTTAACTTATACACGATAACTTATAGTGGATAAGGAGTATAACTTATATTTGATAACTTATAAGTGGATAAGGAGCTTGACTTATAGATGATAGCTTATAGGTGTATAAGGACTCCAACTTATAGATGATAGCTTATAAGTGGATACGGACATGGACTTATGTTTTATCACTTATCTGCTAATTAATAACTTATCTAAAGATAAACTATCGAGCGATTGGTTATCGGCATATATCTTATCAGCTGATCACTTACGCGAATAACTTCTCGGGGCTGATAACTTCTCAAGCAACAATAATTAATATTTCTCTTAATTCGCAGGGTTATCAGTCCGGCCATCGTCCGCAGAGTTCTGTGCAGGGCCAAATTCGCAGGGTTATCTGTCCAGCCATCGTCCGGAGAGTTCTGTGCGGGGCCAATTCGCAGGGTTATCTGTCCGGCCATCGTCCGCAGAGTTCTGTGCAGGGCCAAATTCGCAGGGTTCGAAGAGGACTTTTGACGCACAATTCTTTGCCTCCATTTGCAGGCTTAGAACTGGGATTTCGAGGGGCACTTCGCCGGTGACCAGGTTCATTATTTGACTGTGCATCCCTACCATGGGTTAAGTAACGTCAATAAGTTCATTATTTGACTGTGCATCACTGCCATGGGTTAAGTAACGTCAATAACTGCAACAGCATATCAAACATCTTCAGCTAAGCCCTGTGCTTGCAGTGATTCTGGAGAGGATCGGTCAACGGTTCGAATCACGCAATTGATCTTGAATGGTCAACGCAGTTCAAGCCTCTGAGTCTCTCGTGCATTACTAATATTAATCATGAATGAACTGTAATTTCCCCTTCCTTGGACGAGGACTCTGAATATCTTTAATAATCGGTTTCACTGCAAAGAATAAGGTTTCGCCGCCTTCGTAACTGGTTCCATGCTTCATAAAATTGAGAAATGTGCTTTCATAAAATACAGTACTAAATTTTAGAACTGTAACCATGGCGTTGTTGGGTGAGGAAAGGAGGAATATTATTCAGTTGCCAAGGCAATCTTCGTCCCAATCAAAGTTTTATTGTATAATATTCTATGCATTTATAATGGTTTTTTTTAATTGGAATGAGTTTGCAATATTTGGTTATTTAAAATATGTTTTTAATTTTATAAGGCATTTGGATTATTAAATCACAATATTTGGATTAGATAAAAATAAATTTAAAGTCCATATCATTTTAATATTCAAATTTTAACATTTATTGAAAAATATATTAGAAAATGAAAAATATAGTAGAAAAATAAAAATGTTTAATATAATTTATATTTTAAATAAATTAAATTTATATTTTATACATTATTCATATTTATATTTTATACATTATTCATATTTATATTTTATACATTATTCATATTTATATTTTATACATTATTCATATTTTATATTTTATACATTATTCATATTTATATTTTATACATTATTCATATTTTTAAATTTTAACATTTTTCATATTTATATTAAAAATATGAAAAATGTTTAATATAATTTATATTTTAAATAAATTTAATTTATATTTTATACATTATTATCAATATCTTTTTTATATATTTAATATAATTTATTTTTTATATCTTTATTAACACAATCATATAATATGTTTCATAATCTTTTTATAATAATTTATAAAGATTAGGAAGGGAAAAATATTAAAAAAAATATTACGTGGAATATGACATTAAGAAAATTATGATAAATTTTATGGAAGAACATGACCAAAGCATGTGTTTAGAACAGTAGAGAAAGGCAAGTGATGGAACATTGTGCAACAAATTATGTGGCATATCTTACAACGCCCATCAATATATTACTTTTAAGAATATCTTATTTAACTATTTGGGTGAGGCACAATTCTATGATATTAAAATGAAATGGAAAATGTTACTTTTAAGAATATCTTATTTAACTACTTAGGTGAGGCACAATTCTATGATATTAAAATGAAATAGTTGTTTCCAGAATCATGATGGGTGTAACAAAAAAGAATTTTGATCACTCACTAGGTTATAATAGATCCTAGATTTTTCATATTGAGGCATATTCATGATTTAGTATCTAAGATTCATGATGGGTGTAACAAAAAAGAATTTTGATCACTCACTAGGTTATAATAGATCTTAGATTTTTCATATTGAGGCATATTCATGATTTAGTATCTGAGATTGACCATGGTGATGGTATTTTTAACAGTTCCTTTTGTCAAGACTTGAAGTACAGTTATGGGGAAACCTCCAACTTGAAGTACAGTTTTGAGGAAACCTCCAACAAAAATATTGAAAGGAGATCATTACAACATGTGAAGACTAGGAATAGATTTTGAGGAAATTTCCACTAGAAATTTGAAAGTAGTTTTCTTTAGCAAGTATATGTTGCTTGGAAACTATTGGATGGTATCCTGATACCGAACATGATAGGTGTGTTAATATATATGGAGGCCTTTTTTAGGATCACTCGTTGATAAAGACCTCAAGCCCTGCTTTACATATCCAGGTCACATTGAAGATTGAGATTGCACTAATAGCTAATATATTAATGAGAAGATCACGTTGTGTGATTGAAGAATCATGTTGTGCAAGGATTAAGCTGAAGAATCAAAGCATCTTGTTTAGTTATCTACTAGAACAACGATATCAATCATGAATATGCAAATGCCTCCAAAGATTCCTTTGGCTCCCATCCATAAAGATCACCATCTTCCAATAGGTTATCCTATGACATGTGGACCATCCAACATTCTTGTGGTAAATTAAGCTTTTTTTCCAGTAGAACTTCCCATATTTTCAAGGGATCTCTAGAATAGATAATTTGATGGATGTTCCAATGGATGTGCCTTTGGTTTTGCAGTCACCTTCCATAGTCCACTACATTATTAACTATGAGTGACATATCATTGAGCCTAACCTCACTAATGTTAAGTAGTCCTTTTGTCATCAATGCAGTAAATTTATGTGTTATTGGCATGCCCTTTAGATGGTAACTTTTCCTCTAATGATGCTTCTAGTGGTCCAAGTGGAATTGGCACATTAACATGAGTCCAAATGGGGAAACTGGTGGTGTAATTGATTCTTTTAAATCACTCTCTCATTTGTCAATTACACCTTACTACATATTTAACTCACCTTACCCCAATTCAATTAATGTCATCCTTTGGTGGTGTAATGTATTCTTCTAAATCACTCTCAGTTTTCTAATGCCCTTTGGTGGTGTAAGTGATTCTTTTAAATCACTCTCTCAATTGTATTATGTCATCCTTTGGTTGCAATTCATTCTTTAAATCTCTCTCTTAGTTGTCAAGTACACCTTACTACATATTTAACTCACCTTACCCCAATTCAACTAATTTCATCCTTGAGAGTGACTTTGAAGTATCTTTTTCTTATCATTCTGAGTATTCCTTTACCTATTGGACCTAGTCATTCATGAAACATAATGATTGTGTTGCTTTATAAGTGGTAGTGGGCCACTTATCAAAAATATTTCACTAATAAAGCTTGTAATTTATGTAAGATAGTTCACAATCAAACAAATGACTATAATAAATTGACAAATAGATTGACAATTGCTAGCATCGTAATCTTCTTCACTTGCATTGAGATCTCAAACAACTACTCCATTAGGTTCATTTATTGGTTATTTGGATCAATCTTAGTGGCTAGTGCAAATCCTTTCCAATGTCAACTTGTCCATTTATCTAGGCTTGCCTTTATCAATCATTTATCTAGGTGCAAGAACTAGTAGTTACCCTTTTTATGTTTTATCTTCTAGACAATAATAATTGCACTTTTGTATTATCCTCTTCATTTTATTAGTTGGATTGCTTGTCAATTTGCTTAGGTTGGCCAACCTTTTCATGTCAATATAGACAACTAGTAATTTGTCCTTTTCCTTTTGAATTAATATGTGACTTGTTCTAAATGGGTTTGGCTTCTTTCTCCAATTATTCTTGGCTTTAATAGTCATTACCTTACTATCAACATCTTTCAATGTCCATACCCTTTTTATGTTTTATCTTCTCAGCAATAATAATTACACTTTTGTTGTATCCTCTTCAATTTATTAGTTGGATTGCTTGTCAATTTGCTTAGGTTGGCCAACCTTTTCATGTCAATATAGACAACCAATAATTTGTCCTTTTTCTTTTGAATTAATGTGACTTGTTCTAAATGGGTTTGGTTTTTTCTCTAATTATTCTTGGCTTTAATAGTCATTACCTTACTATCAACATATTTCAATGTCCATACTTCAAACAAGTTGAACTCTCATTGGAGAGACATTTGGAGTACATAATAGCCATCACCTCACTATCAAATATCTTTCAATGTCCATTCTTCAAACAAGTTGACCTCTCATTGGAGAGACATTTAGAGTACACCTAGGTATTCCAACAAGGCATACTTTTCGCATTCAAGAACCTTCTATGATTTTTCGTTAAGATCACTGAAATTCATGGCAAGTAATTAGCACTCCACTCAGGCTCAGATAGTTCCCCTACACATACCTTCCCCTACACATACCTCAATTCCTTCGTATAGATGTTCAATGTCTTATTTAAATATAATGTAGAAAAACAAACATTTTATAAAAACCATTCGTTATACAATGACAAATTGTGTCTGTGTAACACAAGCAAACAATGATGATTTTATCTTTTTTATTAAGTGTTGTTCTATCCATTATGTGCACTCACTTAAATTTGCAATCCCTTCATTGCATTGAAGCAATTATCATTGAATCAAGTTTTCCGAATTCTATAAGCATATATCTTGTCTATCTTCACAAAATTCTAAAACTTGCATGGACATTTTGTTTTTATGAAAAAAGAAACCCCTCCCTCCAAGGGTTATGAATAATATTCTAATGAAATGAAAGTCATATGAGTTGAAAGCATAACCTTATAAGTAATCAATGGTTCATCAATCAAGATCATGTGTCTAAACCTCTAAGAGCATCCAAAAGGGTCTCTAAGGACAACTCAACTCTCAACATTTTAAAACTTGCATGGATATTTTGTTTTAATGAAAAATGAAGCCCCTCCCTCTGAGGGTTGGGTTATGAATAATATCCGAGTGACATGAAAATCAATGTCAATGAAATATGAAAATCAATGTCAATGAAATATGAAAATCAATGTCAATTAAATATGAGTTGAACGCATAACCCTATCACTAAGTAATCAATTTCATCAATTAAGATCACGTGTCTAAACCTCTATGATTATCCACTAAAGGGTGGCTAAGGCTATGGCTAAAACTCTCAGTGTTCTAAAAACTTGCATGGATATTTTGTTTTCATGAAAAAAAAGCCTCAGACTCTCCATCTGAGGGTTATGAATAATATCCCAAGAGTCTGAGGGTTATGAATAATATCCCAAAGAAATGAAAACCAATGTCAGTTAAATATGAGTTGAAAGCATTGATTTAGGATTATGCAGTTGAAAATATTGATTCATGATCATTTTATTTATGATCATGCAATTTAATTTTTTTTTCCATATATTTAGAAGAATTTCATGAGCAATAAGAAATCTTGTTAAACTCTATCAATGTTTCATCAATTAAGATTGTGTCTAAACCTCTAAGAGCATCTACTAAGGGGTGAAGATTGTGTGTCTAAACCTCTAAGAGCATCTACTAAAGGGTGAAGATTGTGTGTCTAAACCTCTAAGAGCGCATCTACTAAGGGGTGAAGATTGTGTGTCTAAACCTCTAAGAGCACATCTACTAAGGGGTGAAGATTGTGTGTCTAAACCTCTACAAGCATCTACTAAAGGGTGAAGATTGTGTGTCTAAACCTCTAAGAGAATCCACTAAAAGGTGATTGAGGACAATAACATTGTTTCCATTTGGAGTGTGTCAAGAAATAAAGTTGTGTATGCTATAAAGCAAGGCTTAACAAGTGGAGAAGAAGAAACAATGGAATAAAATTGTGTATGCAATAAAGCAAGGCTTAACAAGTGTAGAAGAAGAAACAATGGATAGTAAATCAAGAGTATTCTAACAATGACGTTATCCAATTGCTTCCCAGCGAAACAACACTTATAATCTGCCAATTTACAATAAGCTATATTCTTTCTAGATAGTTACGAGTGCTATAAACATGCTAAGTTGTTTAAGTCTCGTAAATAGCATAAATAACTCTGGCAACTACCAATGTATCAAGCTTATATCCAAAATGTGTTATATTACAACTTTAGAAGGAAGGAACTCTCATCAAAAACAATAACAAAGGCTGCAACAATGAAAAGCTTGATATCCAAAATGTGTTATATTACAACTTCCGAAGGAAGGAACTCTCCATCAAAAACAAAAACAATGACCGCAATGAAAAATAGTCGCAGTATCCCATCAACTGTGTTATATTACAACTTCCGAAGGAAGGAACTCTCCATCAAAAACAATGGCAAAGGCTGCAGCAATAAAAAAAATAGGCAATTGTCATAAAGCGAGAACAGCAAGTCCATTAAAAAAAACACAAAGGCTGCAGCGGCAATGAAAAAAATAGGCAATTGTCATAAAGCAAGAACAGCAAGTCCATTAAAAACAAAACACAAAGGCTGCAGCGGCGATGAAAAAATATGAGCAACATCCTATCAACTGCTTTCAAAGATATTGTATCAATATGTTTAAACAATAGTCATTAAACAAGAACAGCAAGGCCATCAAAAACAAAACACAAAGGCTGCAGCAATGAAAAAATATGAGCAGTATCCCATCAACTGCTTTCAGTATATCAATGTTTAAGCAATAGTCATTGAACAAGAATGTTGGTTGAGTCAATTGCAGAAACAGACATGCATAATTAATGTTTTCTCAATTGAAGTAAGCAGTATATCAATGTTTAAACAATAGTCATCAAACAAGAAAGTTACAAGAATGTTGGTTGAGTCAATTGCAGAAACTCATGCATAATTAATGTTTTCTCAATTGAATTACTTCAATTTGAGCTCCGATAGTATTCAACCCAAAAATGTTGATTGAGTTAATAAAATATAATATGAAAAATACTCATAAACCAGGTTTGTCTGAATGCACATGAACATATGAAAAATACTCGTGGTACAAAGAAAGGTTTCAAAAATAGAAACTGAGAAACTCTCGGAAAGAATATTCATGAATTATGCTCCAATGACAGACTTTCAATTTTTACACGACCTAGAAAAAATATAGTGACCAGGATTGCACCTAGATACTCATTTAGGTATGATTTCCAGTTGCTTAATCTCCATCTATAGTGCTGAACAATATCTGATGAAAATTACAATCTTGATAGAATGCCTCAAAAACTGGAACACAAGTGAGACATTTCACTGACAATACGCTACCATTATTCATGGTATTCTTGTAAATAAAGAGTCGGTAGACACTTGTTCTTATGTTCCCATTGAACTACCTTGACGGTGGTTCCGAACCTTGGTTACTTAATGTTGGATTTGATCTGACAGTTCCATTATTTGGGGGAGGTCCAACACCCCACTTCCCTTCTGACTCTGAAGCTTCAATAACATGAACTCCTCCATCTGTCATTCCAAGAATGAATTGATTCGGTCCGGATGGATGCGATGCAACGACCAGAGGATAGGCATTACTGCTGCATAAATAACCCAAACAATAAACTAAATCATAAATTTCCTTGAACAATAAATTAAATCATAATATGCCTTGTCAAAAGCGAAATCCTAAAAATAGATGTAAAATTACAATCTTGATAGAATGCCTCAAAAACTGGAACACAAGTGAGACATTTCCCTGACAATACGCTACCATTATTCGTGGTATTCTTGTGAATAAAGACTCGGTTAACACTTGTTCTTATGTTCCCATTGAACTACCTTGAGGGTGGTTCCGAACCTTGGTTACTTAATGTTGGATTTGATCCGACAGTTCCATTATTTGGCGAGGTCCAACACACCACTTTCCTTCTAACTCTGAAACTTCAATAACATGAACTCCTCCATCTGTCATTCGAAGAACGAATTGATACGATCTGGATGGATGTGATGCAACGACTAGAGGATAGGCATTACTGCTGCATAAATAACCCAAACAATAAATTAAATCAAAAATTTCCTTGAACAATAAATTAAATCATAATATGCCCTTGTCAAAAGCCAAACCTGAAAAATAGATGTATCAACCATGACAGAATGAAAGAGCCCATTTACCTGGTCATTCCCGATGGTAAATATGCAGAAGGTGCAATGCGACAGTGAGGCCTCAAGCTTTCTGCACCAAACACTCCAACTACGCCATCGTAGAAACTCGCCAACTGCACCATCACAGAAGATCGATGGTAAATATGCAGAAGGTGCAATGCGAGAGTGAGGCCTCAAGCTTTCTGCACCAAACACTCCAACTACGCCATTGTAGAAACTCGCCAACTGCACCATCACAGAAGATCACATAAACTAGGACGTTGTCACATGTATATATGGCACTTGAAATAGGAGCAGATAAGGAATCATGAGGAGACCACTGCAATGCGACCATGTAACAAGGTTATCCAATCAGATACAGAAGATAAGTGACATTATATAACTGTCTATGTTAGAATTCAAGACTGCTTACAAGTACTTACATAGTGCAAGCGCTCCAACTTGGAAGCATCATATATAGTAAGCTGGCTCTCATGCACAACCAACAAGTGAATTTAATCATTATGAAACTGTACTGTTGTATCCCCGACTGGTGGTGATGATCTTCCTGGCTGTACTGGTACAATTTTTTACTTCCGCTTGTCCCACCCATCTATGCCCCAGAGACATAACTGCCAAAAGACGTGGTTGTGAGTACATGAACATTTCTAGTCGGTAAATTTATGTAAACTTTAAAGCGAACATCACGGAGTCAGACTAAATAATAATAAAAGAAACCATATACTTGGAGCTGATACCTGGGCATCAGCTCCAGAAGACACCAACACATTCAATACATGTGAAAAAGCCAGGCCTTTGGTTTTCTTTTGGTGGCCCTTGAGCTTTGTTTTTACCTTTAAAAATTCCAACAAGTTCAAGTTTAGAGTATGCCACTTAAAGGTCATTTTTGGTAAAAGGGAACAATGAAGAAAAATGAAAAGAATTTTAAATTTACAGATTTATTCACAGGCAGCACCTCGTCAACTCGAACATTGTATGTTTGAATTGATAAATCCTCTATGCTAATTGCAATGATGTTATTGTCCTGAGGGTGGAAAGCCAGAAAAGTGGCTCAGGAGGAGGTGGCATGAAAGTTGTCATGACCTGCAATGAATCACTAATTAGCATGTCATGAAACCAGTGATTTAGATAAACTTAGCCTATAGTGAGGAACATTACACAAGAACCTTCTAGAGTGATCCTGAACTGAACACCATTACCCACATAATATGTGAAAGTTGAAGATGAGACATTAGAGAATAAACCCCTAAGCAGACCAATGTACCAAAACTGAAATTATATATAGAGTCGGAAACATTAAAATGAAACTGGTCTTTGAGTAAAAGGCTCTGTTACCTTAAATGTCATCATATTGAATAAGGAGACCTTGCCACCGGAAGCAGACATCACATAGGAATCATTCTTAGACAAAGATATACAAGCAGCGGCTTCTTCTGGATTTGTATCACCAATGTCATTATTCATAACAATCCCACTAGCTGGCTGCCACATCTGTGGTGGAATACTCATTGTAGACTGTGGAACAAAATATTAACTCTTAGTTACACGTCAATCATTACTGCATAAAATACAGCTGCAAATTATGTATCCAAAAGTATAACAAACAAATAAATAAATAAAACAAGCTAAAACAAAAAGGAAGTAAACAACAACTACTAAAAAAACCCCACCTTTCTATATGGATTCCAGTCACTCCGTGGCCATTTTTATAGCTTATGGAGAGCATTGGATGCCAGTGCTAAAACAGCAACACCGGAATTGGTGTATATCAGTCTTACTACCTGCAAGAAATAGCACATTACTTGTTTGAATCAATATCGACAGAATTTGTAGCACAAAAAATTGTAAAGTATGTCAACCTTTAGTGTTTTCTGTAATAGAAGGATGATTGCATGCCTTGCTCACATGCATTGTGTCAGGCAACCTGAGAGACCTACACTGACCCGAATCAGTGATTCAGTCAATTTCCAGTTCTTGTTCGTCTGTAACCTCATCTAGAAGCCTTGGTTTAACATCTGGGGTCCGACTGCTGTATATACTACTCTGCACACATGTCTTGATGTTCAGATAATTGTTAGAATCCATTGATCATATCATCCTATTCCTATAAAAGATATGCCAAGGTATGCCAAAATAATGGCTAATAGAGCATTTGAAAGGGGAAAAGAACAAATATGCTATATGGAAACTTGAAAGCAACAATATCTGGACTCTGGAGTGAAAGTTTAGAAAATGATAAGACAAAATAAACTGAATATGGCTGGACAAATATGCTAGATTCTAAAGAAATAAGTCTAGGGGAAAGTTCTTACAAAATTAGTCATTGACATTGCAGGTGGAATTCTCCCCGAACGTTCTATAGCGCTGGGAAGGGAACCAGGAGCAGTGACTGCAGGAGGCATAACATTCACAATTGAAGTCTGCATAGTAAAAATGATCTAGTTAGAGTCTAAACTTTACCATTAGTTAGCAGTGCATGTACATAGCAAATGTGCATGGAAGAAGCAATTTACCTTAGTTTCCATTTTCCCTCGTTCCTTCAAAGGATCTACTCTACAGCATGCCAATTAAGTCAAATCCCTCTGCATTGGCTAAGATCTTTATGCCATTGTCATTCGTTGTGACACCGTCTTTACTGAAACGAAGGGAACCATCTTACTGAAACGAAGGCCAGGACTAGCCTGCAGTTTTCTGGAAATAACACAAGGATTATACAGTGAGATGTGATCAAGAAAACTTGAAATAATGCGTCGAAACTATTTTGGTCAAAATCACCATCTGTCAAACTCTAAAAATAACCCATCCTCATCAACTTCTTACCGAACTACCCCCAACATCAATTGTTGTCAGGATATTGGTGTTATCCATGTCCCAAAACATTATTTGAAATTCATCACCAGCTGTCAAGAAGTTTGAAATTCATCACCAGCTGCCAAGAACCTATTCCTAGTTGTATCAAATTGCACAACACCTGAGAAACGCTTCCTAAAACCATAATATGTCCGCTTGATTGTTCCCTCACTTTCATTCCACTCAACCAGGTATGAATCACCATTTTTACTTGTTCCACAGGAGAAGATCCTAACAAAAATACAAATGATTATATACTTCAGAAAGGGCATAGTCTTGACAGAGAAAATATAGAAAATTGGAGAAAGTAAAACTCAGATCCACATGAAGACACTTTACAAACTAAACACCATTCCAAGTTGACATTTTACCTTGTTGCTTCAGCACTATAAGCCATTGTAGTGCACCATAGGCACGGAGCATTATAGTCCACCCTAGATCCTGCAAGATCATACAACCAGGGTTTGATCTTTCCATCAATAGTTGTAGAAAAAATAAACTGTATATGAACAAAGAATCATAATCTATCTATCCTTAGTGCAATAAAGTATATCTCATATGGCCAAAAATTCACAAGAAGCCAAACATCAACCTGTTGACCTAGGTTGTCACTAATGTCAATATGGCAATATTCTAGATACTAGATGATGATATGAAGCCAAGGGGAAGCAGAGCAGATCCATGAAGAGATAGGAGCAAGGCCATCAGGATAGCCAAGCCATAAGCAAGACTCTGTTAACGGAGGAGTTAACAAAGGAGGCATATCAAAGCTATTGCAGAATATCAGAGCAAGAGAGGCATATCGGAAAAGGCAGAAGTCATCAAGGTATGAAGGTATCAGAGGAGGTCTTTGAAAGACATTGCCAAACCAGAGGAGCCACAATCGGAGCTATAGGAGGAGTCATATACAGAGGAGCAAACAGAGCTATCGGAGAGCATATCAGAGGCGCAAACGGAGGCCAAAACATATATATAGGCTATCGGAGCACAGTATGTCAAAGTATGCACCATCGGAGGCGCAAACATATATATATGGGCTATACACACTATCAGAGGCAGAAGACTCATATATATATATATATATATCTATATATATATATATATATATATATATACACATATACATTTACACTAAAAGAGGCGGAAATCATGTATCTAGGCTATATACACTATCGGCGGCAAAAACTTATTTATATGCATGCAATACACTATCGGAGACCAAAACTCATATATATATATATATATATATATATGCATTTACACTATCGGAGGCGGAAATCATAGGTGTATTGGAAATTATTATAGGCGGAAGTTTTAACGCTATCGGGTCCGTAGAACCCATATAGCATCACCCCTGTGTATTTACTTGTTTATCGCCGAATGCCATTTACACAGAGAAATCACACTAAACACTTAGCGGATTCAGGAAAGCGGACTTGAAATTTTATGCACGGGAGTGTTGAGTCTTATCGGGTCTGGCACATATTATCGCATCGCTATAAGTGAGTGGTATACGTTAAGGTCTAGACCTAAACCTTCGCGATTTGCGATTGCCGACATATATTGCATTGGCACTTCGGGAGCGAGAGTTATAAAGTGTTAAGCGGCCCATTGCAATTGTCGATAGCAATTAGCAATATCGCATCGGACCTCCGCCAAGGGATAGCACCGATTGTGATGAATTTTGCAGACCCGATGCAACATTACAATTGACTTAATGCTATATCGCGTCCACCATGTCGGAAGTGGCTATTGTAAGTTATAAAGGGATCGCGCGATAAGCTGCGATTGCCGATTGCGATTACACTGCAGACCCGATGCAGGTATAGATGAGGGTGCAATAAATTTGAAGTCCACCCTTTAACGTTTTCGCCGGTTTTTCTCATATTTCCTCTGTATTTGAATATTTGCCTTGCACGGGGCTTGAAGGCAAAAATGCATTAAGAAATGCTCCCGATAGTTCAGGAAGTTGAACTAAATCCGATTGCGATTGCGATTGGAACGTGGCATGTCCGTTAAACAAAACTGTCTCTTGGTCTCTTCTTTGAGAGCAACTAACAAACCTAGAGCCCAAGAGCCTTTCGATAGCCTCCTCATGAGAATTGAAGATACTTAATAAAGATTATCAAGGCATGGCAAATCATTGGAAATGTTGGAAGAACAATATGACAAAAAGACTCATGATAGGCTCTGTACTCAAAGGGAAGATACAAGATCAGTCTAATTAAAGCACATTTCCATGAAGGTGGCAAGAAGTTTTGAAGACCGATGTTGATCTAGATATGCTAAAGATGGGCTTGTGATTTTTCTTTTATGTAGAGGATGTAGGAATTTACAGGGTAAGTTCCTCAGAAAGAATACCAAGAGGACACCGCTCACAACCAGATCTCAAATCAATACACCAGTATTTTTGATGTGGTTAAAACCCTCAGAGTGCAAGGAGGGAAACAGTCCACGGCCTGTCCCAACGTGGGTACAGACAATTTATTAATCAAAGAATGAAAATTTACATAAGCTTCTCTCATGCACGGATTACCCGAACAATGACCCTCCATGCGCTTTAAATAGAACTCATGGACCAATCGAGTGTCAAGCCACGGATCAAGTGTCGGTAATACCGAGGTGAGAGTGAACCGTCGGATCACTACATATCGTGACCGTCGGATTGTAAGTTACAAAATGTACAACGGTAAAGAAACACACTTTACCTAACTCTAACCTAACTCTATACTAGACCAAGTTGAACTTAACTATATCCTATGTGTCGGAATATCCTAACATCCCCCCTTAAGAACAACTTGGGATAGGATTGAAGGATTTACAAATATGACACAATAGGAGAAGGAAGGAGGCACTAGATCCTATCCCCCCTTAGTGACAACTTCCTGAACTCCAAGCATATATCGAAGTTTAGTGAACTTCGCCTCTGTGAGAGCCTTTGTGAAGATGTCTGCAACCTGATCATCCGTTGGACAATATTGCACTTCAAGAACATGGTCATGAATGAGCTTTCTGATGAAGTGCATGTGTAGTTCAATGTGTTTGCTGCGCTGATGCTGGACTGGATCTTTGCATAGCTGAATGGCACTTTGATTATCACACCAAAGTGTGGTTGGATGCTGCTGCTCAAAGCCAAACTCTGATAGGATCTGACGAAGCCACAAGGCTTCCTTACTAGCTTCCACGGCACCACGATACTCTGCTTCTGCTGACGAAAGAGAAATGGCAGCCTGTTTCTTACAAGCCCATGTAATAGGTCCTGAACCAAGAGTGAAGACATAACCGGCAGTAGACTTCCGATCATCAAGGTCACCAGCCCAATCAGAATCAGTGAAACCAACTAACAGAGGAGCTGCTTTGGCACTGTAATGAATCCCAAACTGTATTGTACCTCGAACATAACGAAGTATTCTTTTAGCTGCTTTCCAATGACTTTCACGGGGGTTTTGCATAAAACGAGCAACAAGGCCAACAGCAAAGGAAAGATCAGGACGAGTATGGGTTAAATACAAGAGTTTTCCGACAAGTTGACGGTATAAGGTAGCATCAACTTCAGGAGAAGTACAAGAGACTGAAAGTTTGACTCCAGACTGAAAGGGAGAAGGGGCTGGCTTACAGTCTTCCATGTGAAAATGACGAAGAATATCACAAGCATACTTGGACTGGGAAAGGACAATACCCTCTTGAGATTGCAAGACTTGAAGACCGAGAAAATAGTGTAAGTGTCCTAAGTCTGTCATTTCAAATTTCTTTTTAAGGCTGGACTTCACATGGTTTATAAGGTTGGGATCACTACCAGTAAGAATAAGATCATCAACATAAAGAACAAGGATGATGAGAGAGTTGCCCACTTTCTTGGTGTAGACAGTATTGTCAGAATGACACCTAGAAAAGCCAGATTCTAAAAGAAAGCTATCCATTTTGGCATACCAAGCTCGAGGAGCTTGCTTGAGGCCATAAAGGGATTTCTTAAGTCGACAAACGAGGCTGGAGTCTGTTTGTATGAAGCCAATGGGTTGTTCCATATAGATTTCTTCCTGCAAGTCCCCATGCAAGAAGGCAGATTTAACATCCATTTGATGGACTTCCCATTTTAAAGAGGCAGCAAGGGAAAGAACAAGGCGGATAGAGTTCATTTTGGCAACTGGAGAGAAGGTTTCAGTGTAGTCAATGCCTTCAACCTGTGAAAAGCCCTTAGCAACTAGACGAGCTTTATGTTTATCAACTTTCCCATCTGGTCCATACTTGGTTCTGTAAACCCATTTGCATCTAACAAGTTTGCGTCCCTTTGGTAGAGGAACAAGATCCCATGTATCATTTGTCATCAATGAATGATATTCTTCATTCATAGCTGCTTCCCAATGTGGATGGCCTGAAGCTTCTGCAAAAGTGTCAGGATCATGATTTACTGGAGCTTGAGCCAGTAAAGAAGAGGCTCTTTCAAACTGAGAACGTGTACGTCGCTGATCTGTAGGATCACCGGCAAGATCACCTGCTGCATCCCGAGTAGCACGGACCCATCTTGGAAGTTGAGGATCCTGAGAAGGTGGGGGAGGATTATCATCCTCGCTTTCATCATCAGAAGAAGAAATGTTTTCAAAGATAGAAGAGATAGGAAGAGGTGGCACATCCGCCGGACTAGGCTCGCAGGCCGATTTATTTTCATCAAATTTTACATCTCTTCTAATGATAACATTTTTGGACTTAAATGGAATAAGTCTATAACCTTTTACATCTTCAGAATATCCAACAAAAGTACATTTCTCACTCTTAGGTTCTAAAGCTTTATGCTTTTCATCTGGAATATGGGCCCATGCTTCACTTCCAAACACACGAAAGTGACTTACATCTGGTTTAATGGAACTCCAAGCTTCTTCTGGAGTGATATTCTCTAGAACCTTAGTAGGAGTGCGATTGATTATATAATTTGCACAATTAATTGCTTCGGCCCAAAAACTAAGACTGAGTCCTTTAGATTGCAGCATACAATTAGCCATTTCCTTTAAGGTGCGATTTTTCCTTTCAGCTACACCATTTTGTTGTGGAGTGTATGGAACAGTATGTTGCATTTGAATTCCATTTTCGGTGCAAAAGTTGATGAATGCGTTTTTAACATATTCTCCACCATTATCAGTTCTTAGCTTAAGAATTTGATGTCCAGATTGTTTTTCAACAAATGCTTTGAAGGCCAAAAAAGTGTTAAATACTTCGCTCTTGAGTTTTAAGAAGTATACCCAAGTGCGTCTAGAGAAATCATCAATGAAAGTTAAGAAGTACTTGCAGCCAGAGAATGAAGCAACAGGAAGAGGACCACATAAATCACTGTGCACAAGCTGTAAAGGGGCTGAGGCGTGCCAAGAGGCACGTTTGTCAAAACTGTCCCGATGATGTTTTCCGAGTACACATCCGGAACAAACACCATCTTTGCAAGATACCATAGGAAGACCTGTCACCATATTTTCTTTACATAGATGCTGAAGGGAGCGATAGTTTAAGTGACCAAACCGCTCATGCCAAAGTTTGCTCACTTCATCATTATGAGCAACAAATACTGAGGGAAGATGGGATGACCCAAAGTTGTGAAACTTATACAACCTTTTGGAATCATCAGCAAGACCAGTAGCTAGAATCTGTTTAGGATCTTTTAGATCCTTGATTACAACATCATGAGGTGAAAATTCAACAATTTTACCTTCACCTGAATGAGTTATCTGATAGACAGATAGAAGGTTGCAGGATAAGTTTGGAACACATAATACATCATTGAACTGACCATTGTCTAGATGAACAGTTCCAGTCCCTACAACATTAAGAGATCTATCATCACCAACATATATATTTTTGGTGTTACAATCATTTAAAGAAGAAAACATGGCTTGGTTTTTGGCCATGTGACAAGAGGCTCCAGAATCAATGAGCCACTCATGAGAATGAGAAGAAGAAGAAGATACATTTAATGCATAACCAGACTGAGATGATTGACGATGACATGCAGAAAGTGCCGTTCCGGAAGTTGAAGTTGAAGTAGGCTCCAGATGGATGTTATGTTTCTTCATTGCGGCTTCCAAGGCTTCCATCTTCTTAAAGCATTTAGATTCTAAGTGGCCATCTCGATTACAAAAGTTACAATGTCTGTCAGTCTTCTTCCATTTGTTTTTATTGGTCTTGTCATATTGCTGAAATGATCTTTCATCTTGAGGCTGAGTTGGTTTAGGACCATTCCTTTGAGGATAAGACTTCTTAGGATTCTTTGAATTTGGTTGCTGCTGGGCGGCTAACGCTTTCGAGGAAGAGTTTCCAAGATTAAGAAGACCAAGGTGTAAGAGTTTTTCTTGTTCTCTTATTAAGGAATCACAAAAGGAGTCAAAGGAAGGGGGCTTGTAGTCTTTGCCTTGACAAATGAAAGCTTCCCTGGTAGAATGGAAAGTGGAAACAAATACAGAGTAGGCTGGTCCCAACTTAGTAAGGATGGAATAAATAAGGTTACCATCTTCTTTCTTAACTTTAACACCTTCCAAGAGATATCTAAGGGTCTTGAATTTGGACAAGAAATCTTCAATGCAAGAAAAATTATTAGGATCCAAAGTAAGCAACTCATTCTCAAGTTGATGGGCTCTAATTTCATTTTTAATCCCAAAAACTTTAGCAAGTTTTTCTAATGCTTCATGAGGAGTTTCAATTTCTGCAATGTGGAATCTAAGATCAGGAGAAACAGACATTCCTATCAAACCACGTGCTTGATCTTGTCTATTTTCCCATTTTTCGGCCTTGTCTTCATCTTTGGGTTTCTTCTCTTGGTCTGTGGCTATTCTGAAGAGACCTTTACTTCTAAGTAAATCTCCCATGTAGGCTACCCATTGGAAGTAGTTAGTGCTGTCAAGAATGACTTGGCATGGACTTTCCATTTTTTGAAAAACAACTGAAGCTGAAGATGCTGAAAGTAAGTGGTCCAATGGATAGATCTCGAAAAAATAGGCGGTTTTAAAAAAAACGGCTCTGAAAAAGGCTTCCGGATGAAGAAGTTATGGCTTTTTGAAAAAAAATTGTTGACGTTGCCGGCAAAGTGCGCGAATGTGCGGGAATGAAAAAATCCGCCCCCACAAAATGGAGACTTGAACCCAAGACCTCTACTCTCTTAAAAGGTCTTTGAACCAATTGATCTATACAAAATATTTGAGAGAGAGAGAGAGAGAGAGAGAGAGAGAGAGAGAGGGGGGGGGGGCCTCGATTTGCGTGCTTGCCTTGGGAAGACTCTTTTCCCCTACAAAACACAAAACACAAAACCCAACACGAATATCCAAAGAAAAACGAACCTTACGGCTCGAAGTTAGCTTTAGCCAAAAAACTAGAAATTTTAAAAAAAATCTCAAAGTTAGCTTTTAGCCGAAAAACTAAATATTTTTCTCAATGTTTCTGATTTTCCGAGATCACACTAAGGTGCAGGGAAAAGAGCATACGCATGAGAAAAATCCTTTCTTTCTGTTTCTGATTTGCCCAGATCGCACAGAGTCGCAGGGCAAAGAGCATACGCAGAAATGAAAGGTATAGATCCGGAAAAAAAAAAAGGCTAAATAAACCGAAACCGAAATAAGCAGAGAGAAAATGACAGTAAACTGCAAAAAAAAACACTGTATACCTCCCGATCTGAAAAATGACGCAGCTAGGGCTACCGGAAACCTTTTCGTGTGAAACGAAAGGGGTTCCTCACTGAAACAGATGCTCCGAACGCAACAGAGCAGTCCTCTCGGCCCGAAAGCAGTCAGAAACAGCAGATCTAGGAAACGACAGCCGCATGCAGTTCTACCGGCTTCAGATTTGGATCACCAACGGACGCGGCCCTCAAATAGCTCTGATACCATGTAGGAATTTACAGGGTAAGTTCCTCAGAAAGAATACCAAAAGGACACCGCTCACAACCAGATCTCAAATCAATACACCAGTATTTTTGACGTGGTTAAAACCCTCAGAGTGCAAGGAGGGAAACAGTCCACGGCCTGTCCCAACGTGGGTACAGACAATTTATTAATCAAAGAATGAAAATTTACATAAGCTTCTCTCATGCACGGATTACCCGAACAATGACCCTCCATGCGCTTTAAATAGAACTCATGGACCAATCGGGTGTCAAGCCACGGATCAAGTGTCGGTAATACCGAGGTGAGAGTGAACCGTCGGATCACTACATATCGTGACCGTCGGATTGTAAGTTACAAAATGTACAACGGTAAAGAAACACACTTTACCTAACTCTAACCTAACTCTATACTAGACCAAGTTGAACTTAACTATATCCTATGTGTCGGAATATCCTAACAATTTTGTGTAAGAGGGAGTTCTTTTTAAGGCATGAGGCTGGTGATATCTTTGGCACAATGGATTGCAAGTCTATCGACATCTCCCTGATGAATGATTTAAAGACGTTGCAAAACTCTAATGTTGACTTGATTTGATTCTTTGATTGGTTCGTTGATCTATCTGCTGAAGTCTATTGTTATAAGCTATGGTCTACTAGATTCTACTATGGTTGTTGATGCCTGCTTCTATGAGAAGCCACTTATCATCTGCTAGATTCAACTATGGATACTGACGTCTTTGTAAGAAGCCAATTATTGTCTACAAGACTATACTATGGTTGTCGATGATTGCTTTTGTAAGAAAACACTACTAAGACCCCCAGTTTTAAAAATTGGTCTGGTCGAACCTAAGTTGCAGGAAACGTTGGAGAAGGGTCCGTTTCCAGCCAAAAACGAAATGGAAACGAGGAAACTCGTACCGTACAACCTAGAAACGTGTTTCTAGCCATATTGGCCCATTTCTCGAGGAGGAAACGTGGCCAATACAGCCGGAAACGCATTTCCAAGCCGTACAACGGAGTTTCCTCTTCTAACTTGACTTTTTCTTGTAATTTTTTTTTTTCGCTTCTAATTTTTTATTGGGCGACTAAAATATTTTCTAGATGCCTCTCAAGTTATAAAAAAGAGGATTTTTTTGAGTGGGGCAGCCTAATGTTCAAGCCTATGGCCCTAGTGTTGATATGCAGTTCATGGTAATGTTAAATTCATTTTCATCCTTTTACTTAAATTTTTAACATTACCATGAAATGACTCAAGATGTTTGAGAGTGGTTTCGCCCTCATTGGATTTCATATGGAGAAAGTAGAATTTTGGATCTCAGTCAAAATCCAGTAGACTTATCTGTTTTTCAGGATTTCAGGATTGGGGCATTGCAATGTTTCCATTGGATATTGTCATGTACTAGGGTATGGAACTTGTATTTAATCAAGAGAACCAAGCCCTCTATGCAAGGGAGACTCCCAATAATCAAGAGCACGTAGGATACTAGGATATGGAACTTGTATTTAATCAAGAGCACTAAGGTCGTTCGACTATGTAGGAGGAGACTCCCAATCAAGCACGAGACAAGAAATTAGAAACTTCTCGTGGCTGATTTTGGATATTGTTATTTTTATTATGTGATCATTCATGAGTAACTGTGATGTAAATTTAGAGATTTATAGTTTATGCATTGACAATTGACAATTTAATCATAATGTAATAAATTAGAATGTATCATATATGCTTTATGATTGCACATTTTTCTTAAATGTCCCAATATATATATATATATATATATATTGCGTTTCCCCGTTTCCAAAATTTAGGGGGGGGGGGCGGGGGGGGGGGGGGTGTCACGTTTTGTACCCGTGCCCGTTTCGGAAACTCGTACCCGTTTCCCCATTTCATGCAACTTAGGGTCGAACCAAAAAATGATCGAACCAACCGTTTAGCTCCCTAAGATATCAAACCGGCCTAACAAATCCGATTGGTTGGTTGGTCAGGATCGATTGAGTACCAAATCGGTCAGTTTTGGTACCAAACCGGGTAGTTCGGCCGATTTGGTACCTGACCGACTTGGCCGGTTAGGAAGCCACATGGTTGGGCATATTGATGGGACTCCCAAGTGGTTTTTCGAGGTGGTTTTTTGCAAACCATGGTATGGTTTGTTAGTTTTGGAGGTGGTTTTTTGCAAACCATGGTAGGGTTTGTTATTTTTTTGTAGCATTAGATGCGTTCTAGCCACGAAATTTGGTGGAGAGACTAGAATACATGAGATCTCCAAAACCCAGAAATCGTTTCTCGAAATTCTTCCTAGAAATGTCTCAATTAGATTATTAGTCGTTTTTTAAAACATTTCCTAAGTCTAAACTTAGGGAACATAGTTTTAATCAGTATTAATTGAGATAAGGCAAGAATAGTCTAGAAACTCACAAGAATCGATCCAGAGATGATCCTAGCCATCGATTATGTTTTAATGTCGGTCGTTGATGTTCCAACAATGGATTATAAGAGGAGGTCGATGTGGTGATGGAGAGGACACTTGAGTAGTTTGATTTCTAGGCAGATCGATTTCCTGAGTAGCAGCAGTCAGTTGCCGGAGAGAGAACTAGAGATCGAAGCAGTGAGTGAGGGGCAAGGACAGCGATCCGAAGGAAGATTTCCAAATCCGGAGAGGCAATGACAAGAGGGCCGAGTTATCCCAGTGAGGCAGCGCAGAGCACTGCACAATAGCTTCAGAGAGGGTAGTATGATTTGCTGGAGAGAAAATCGTTCTCTATTCTAGAGGTCGGGCAAAGGTTCCAAAAGGCCGGAGAAACGATTTCCTCAACAGCTGAGGGCAAAACGACTTCATTAGACACTGGTTGGAGGCTTGACGTCACGCAGACTGCGCAGAGCAACGCAAAGGCTGACGCAGAGGATCAAAGGGTTTCATTTTTGAAGGCATGTTGTGTTAGGATTGTTGGTGGAGAAAGGGTAAATTCCCTTCAATAATTTTGACCAAATTTTCTTGTTGTGGATTACCAGTTTCAGGCATCCAGATTGTACTCAGATTTTCATTGTTGCATAATAATTAAAACCTCATTATTGCACAGATTTTCCCAAGTTGGGTTTTTCCGAGGACATTTGTCCAAAAATAATTGTCTCATATTTTATGTGTGCGCTAACATTTCTCAGTTTTCAGCGTTTTATTTTTCTGCAAAATTTTATTTGTGAAGGTTGCAGTGAATTTGTTTCGATATTTGTTCTAGCAAATAATTGTTAAATTAATTAAAAATTAGGAGAAATAATACCAGTTGTTGCAATAGGATTCCAGTTTGGAATTTCCACATGGTATCAGAGCGCAGTTGATCAGCTAGAGAGCTCAGAAGCGAAAAGAAGGAATTTCGCTAAGAGGCTGAAATTCCAAAGGGCAGAGCAGTGTTTTGCAAAGAGACCAAGTTGCTTGAGGAAGTTCGATTTTTCTATGAGAGGGGCAGAAAAATTTGATCCTTGCAAATCAAGTGATTCCAAAGGCAGAGGGAGCAGCGAATTTTTCGTTGGGCGGATCTCTAGCTAGACGCAAAGGGTTTTGCATTACTTCGCTAGAGCAGAAATAGCTTCGGGTGAAAGAGAGAAGAAGCACACACAGCAAAGGGAAAATTTCTCTCAAGGGATCTCAACATTTAGAGATCTATTTTTTCTAGTTGCAGACTAGTAATAGTTATGGGCAGATCTTCTCACTCAAGAAGGGAGTGAGAGTAGCAGATCCAGCTATCGAGTAGCGAGAAAGACGGAGATTTTCGGGTCTATTTTCTCCAATTTTGAGTCTCACCGATTTTGTAGCCTTGCAAGGATGATCGTACAAGATTGCCAGAGGAGGTCGTGCGAGTTAGCCAGAATGCAATTCTATGCAACAGATCGACTTCCAATTGCCGGAGGCAGATGTCAGAGGAAGTGCAAGTTGCAAAGAAAAGAAGAGTCTGAGCCAGGGACTAGGCTCAGAAGGAGATAGTGGGGCACCAGATCCAAGAGGAAGAGGAGTACGAGACTCCAATGTGCCAGATGGGAAGGATCCTTGAGGAGTCCACCTCTTGGATCAATACATTGCTACGAGGGGCCCATAGTATTCAGTAGCAGGATGGATCAGTGGCAGTTGATGCAGTCAGAGACCGAGTGACAGTAGCAGAGACTAGTAGTAGTCAAATGCTGAGGAGCGCACTGCAGTGCTGACAGCAGAGCAGATGGCTCAGTGCAGAGTTGGAAGCAACATAGATTCTTCAGTGACAGTGCCGATGTTGGTAGCAACCAACACTCAGGAGACAGGTGCATCATACTGAACACAATTGATTTTGTATTTTGGATGCTTTTCAGTTGCTGATGTTGCAGTTGTAGCAGCAACAGATGAGAGGGAGTTGCAGTGCAGACGCAGTGTTGGCAGCAGTATGGCAACATCAGCAGCAGCATAGATGCAACGCATATTAGAGTTGCACAGTGGTTGGTGGGCAGAAGCAGCCAGACATCAGCAGCGTGACAGGAGAAGATACAGAGAAAAAGTGTTGTGGCAAGGTGTGCAACACTAGAACATATTCCTCACTAAAAGGGAGTGTTAGTTTTTGTAGCATTGGATGTGTTCTAGCCACGAAATTTGGTGGAGAGGCTAGAATACATGAAATATCCGAAACCCAGAAATCATTTCTAGAAATTCCGCCTAGAAGTGTCTCAATTAGATTATTAGTCGTTTTTTAAATATTTCTTAAAGTCTAAACTTAGGGAATAATGTTAATTAATCTGTATTAATTGAGATAAGGTGGGAATAGTCTAGAAACTCACACGGATCGATCCAGAGATGATCCTAGCCATCGATTATGTTTTAATCTTGGTCTTTGGTGCTCCAACAGTGGATTCTAGAGGAGGTCGATGTGGTGATGGAGAGGACACTTGAGCAATTCGATTTCCTTAGTAGCAACAATCAATTGCAGGAGAGAGAGTCAAAGATCGAAGCAGTGAGAGAGGGGCAGAGACAGTGAGGCTGGAGGAGGCATTCCAGATCCAGCAAGTGCATTTGCAGAGAGGCGGAAGAGCCACAGAAAGGCTAAAATTGGGGCAGCGCAGCAGCCTCTAGAAGCAAAATTGATTTGCTGCGAGGGATAGATGTCTTCAATTCTAGAGGCCAGGAAGGAATCCCAGAGTGCCAAAGAAGCATCTTCCCAGTTAGCAGAAGGTAGAACGACTTCATCAGAGATTAGTCGAGGCTAGACGTCCAATAGGTTGCACAAAGAATCAGAGGGACAAACTTTTGAAGGCAAGTCGTGTCAGGAATTTGCCTGTGGGGTGAGGAAAATTCCACACTAGATTTTTGCCAATATTTTTCTATAGGATTGCCAGATTTCAACATCCAATTGTACCCAGAATTTATCACTGCTGCTTAATAATAAAACCCTCTTTTGCAGCACCGATTTTCCCCAGTTGGGTTTTTCAGGGGACTTTTGTCAAAAAATAATTGTGTTATTTTTATGTGTGCTAGCATTTCTCAGTTTCCAACGCATTATTTTTCTGCAGTTTTATTTGTGAAGGTAGCAGTGTATTTATTTTGATATTTGTCATAGCAAATAAATTGTTAATTAATTAACAATTAGGAGAAATAATATCAGTTGCTGCAATAGGTTTCCGATATTGGAATTTTCACAGGGTCCCTTCTAAATATGGCCCCGTAAGCTTATAAAAAAATGCCTAAACTCCTATTTGCCTCACACATTTGATTTGTAGTGTTTGTGTGCATATGAGAGCTTGGACAGTTCTGCACCAGCATTGAGTTTTGGAGCAACAAGAAGTTTGGAGATTCTTTGTCATCTTGGAGCTACTTTGGAGTTGTCTAGTGGAGTTGGGGTTGTTGACCCCAATGCAAATTTGGTAGTTGAACGAAGAGTTGAAGGAAGTGAACCAAGAAGACCAAGCATGGCACATGGTGACTCGTGACAGAAGCAATAGTCATGCAACTCGATGAACACGTACTTCTAGTTCTGGCAAGCCTAATGTCGTTGCTCATGCTACTATTAGTACTGCTATTGAGGCTAGAGAGGAGTTTGAGGAGTCCTCAAACTCTATGAGCTAGACGATGTTTATGTAGCTCCTGGTGATGATCCCATGTATAATAGTGGTGATGATTTTGATGAGTGATCATGTCGATGAGTGATTTGTAGTAGGCTAGTGGCCTAGTAGAGCTTGAGTTGCAGCATTGTTTTTGGATTCAGGAGGCCATTTAGAGCCTTATTATAACATTTTTTTTTACCCTAGAGGCCATTTAGAGCCTCATTGGATATGTATTTTGCCAATGATATTATTGATATATATTGTATTCAGCGCCACTTTGATATATGCACCCTTACATGGTATATTTATGAGAAGACTTTTCATATTTTGTCTCTAATGGTTTGGAATCATGGTAATCTTAAAAATATTTTTTTTCATTAAAATTAGTTAACTTATGTATTTTTTCCAATTTCAAATTATTGAATTCGGTTCGATCCGGTTTGATCCGGTTCCGGTTCCAATCACAGTTAGATAGGCGACCGATTCGAAACCCGGCTCCAATGTTTAAAACTATGCTAAGACCTACTATTTTCTGTCGATAGTTGTTAATGTTTGCTTCCGAGAGAAGCCCTAGCTAAAGTTGAATGAACAACTAAATGTTGTTGTGTTTGATAAAGAACTGATATCCACCATGGCTACATTTTTGTTGAACTGGATGTTGATGTTTATATGAAGAAACTAGAATGATTGAGAATCCCCTTGAAGAGGAAACACTGATTACATAGCATCATATATGGACTTCCTCCTGTAAGCTATGTCGTGAGACCTTGTGGTCCAGGAGATGTATTCCTCCTGCAGGATGTGTGCCGTGAGACATTGTTGTCCAGGAGATGTATTGATGATTCCTCTTGTAGGTTGTGTCCCATGAGACCTTGTGGTCCGGGAGATGTATTCCTCCTGTAGGTTGTGTGTCATGAGACCTTGTGGTCTAGGAGATGTATTCCTCCTATAGGTTGTGTGTCGTGAGACATTGTTGTCTGGGAGATGTATTGATGATTCCTCTTGTAGGTTGTGTGCCATGAGACCTTGTGGTTGTTGAAGAATGTAACTAGTGTCAGTCTTCATAATTGCATTCGAGTCATGTATCTATCCAAATAAAGAAAAGATAAATTATTTATAAAAAGAAAAAATTATTGACTTATTAAAAGCATGGGTTTCATGCTTGGGTCAATGGTCAATAGATCGAAGCACCCATTGAGTGCTATAGGATTTTTGTTTAAGTGAAAGTCAAATTTATTATGTAAGAAACCCTTCTTGGGTTCATGGTGTCAAAGATAAAAATATATTTTGTCATGTCAACACCTCATCCATCAAGTCACCTTGCAAGTCGGTCTCGAAGTTAGGATGATTCACATTATCTACAAGAACAAAGTAATGGAGGACCAAGGCACTAAGTTATTGCAGATCGAAGTATGACAATATTGCAAGACCGAAACATGGGATGAATACAAGACCGAGGCATAACAAGACCACAAGATCAAAGTATAGCATGAATGCAGGACCGAAGCTTGACAAGACTACAGGAACAAAGCTTGTTATGATCATAGGACCGAAATAAGGTATCACTACAGGACTAAAGTATGATATATTGATTTTGGGTAGCATCGAATGTGCTCTAGCTCCTAAATTTTGTAGAGGGGCTAGAATACATAAGATCTCCAAGACCCAGAAATCATTTGGTGAAATTCCACCCAGATTGTGAGTTATTAAAATAATCAATATTTTTAATGTGGTTCCTAAGTCTAAACTTAGGAAAATAAAAATATTAATGGGTATTAATAAAAATATGGGTGAGAAGCTTCTAAGAGACGAGGATCAAGTATGTTTTAATCTTAGCCATTGATTTGGCACTTAATCTCGGTCGTTGATTCATCAACAGGAAAAGTATAAGAGGAGGTTTGAGGCTCAGTTGGAGATACACCAAGTTGCCTTAACAGATTTCTTGCCTAAGAAATCTAGGTCTGGGTTGTTGTGCAGCAGCAAAGGAGGATTGGAGAAGGGGTGATTTTACATTATTTGGTAGGAGGATTTCCGTGAAGGAAATCAGGACTCAGAGGGAGTCTAGAAGGAACTTGTTCTTTAGAGGATTTTTAGCGCCAAATAAATCCAGATCTGAGTCTTGTTGGGGCAGCAGCGAGAGAGGGAGAAGAGAACTTGTTCTATACTTGTATGAGTAGAGATTGCATTTAATGGACTGAGGGATCAGGACAGATTAGATAGAGCATCCAACTTTGTCATCTAGAAGGCCAGGATCCTGGTAGTCTTGGACAAGAATCGCATCAAGGATTATGCCTTGAAAGTAGTTGTTGTTCCGGTCGATGATGATCCTCTCGAGAAATAAGAGGAGGCTCAAGCAAAGGTGAAATCTATGATCTTGGACAGGGTCAAGGATCATGTAGTCCCACATATTATTGAAAAGGAGACAGCAAGGGAGATGTGGGAGGCCTTGACCACTCTGTATGAGGGAACTTCCGTTCAACGAAGATGTTGCTCGAGAACTAGCTGACAGTATCAGATGCAGAAGGGAGCAGAAATTGATCCCTTCCTTCTCAGGGTGCAAGTGATTCGAGACCAGCTAACTTTCGTGGGGTCTACACCAGATCTTGAATTCATGGTCAGGACTGCGCTGAATGCAGTCACTGAAGAATGGGAGACCTTTGTCCAGAGCATCTTGGGCAGGGCTTTTCTCCCCGGTTGGGAGGAGATGTGGGTATCTCTTCGACTGGAAGAGATCAAGCGGTTAACCAAGGCAGGAAATAGCGGCAAAGGAGTCAGAAGCAAGGAGGAAGAGGAGGACACAGCTCTCGCATCAGTGGGACACCAAGGGCAGCAAAAGAGGAAAAAGAGAGACATAACCAAATTCAGATGCTTCAGATGTGGGGAACTGGGACATTTTGCCACTCATTGCCCTTGGAAGAAGGGCAAGGAAGAGAATTCTGACTCAAAGGCTGCTCCAGCAAAAGTTGACAAGGAGGACGATGACAAGGTGGGGCGATATTGAGTTGTAGCTGGGACGACTACATGGGGCAAGATCCTTGAGGTGCCCAAACTCTTGGATCACATACGACCACAGGATCCCTCAATGAAAATAGCAAAATTAAGGGAGTCAGTTGATGCGAGGGATGATGGAGCGACAGTGGTAGAGCTAGAATGCCAAAGTCTGAAGCAGCGCAGTAAAGTGTTGAGCAGTGTGGGAGGCACAGAGGAGATACAACAGCAAAGCAGTAGCATCAGAGGGTCAGCACAAATTAGCAGCAGAGGTAGCTTCAGCATCATGAGGTATCCAAACTGACCAGTATATCAGCTTTTGGGTGGCTTTTTCAGTTGCTTACTTCTCAGCAACTAAGTTGCAGTGCAGCCGTTAGCAGTGGCAGTGCTATGGGCAGCATGATGCAACATAATGAGAGGGAGTTGCAATACAGATGTAGCAGTAGTGACAGTGTCATGGGCAGCAGTATACGATGCAGCAGTGCAGTGGATGAAGGGCAGTAGGCCAAGCATCAGCAGCACAGAGGACAGATGTCATGGATCAATGTGATACATCTATTGGGACGTATTGCTAGAACACATTCCTCACTAAGAGGAGTGTTGATTTTGGGTAGCATCGGATGTGCTCTAGCCTCGAAATTTTGTGGAGGGGCTAGAATACATAAGATCTCCAACACCTGGAAATCGTTTGGTGAAATTCCACCCGGATTGTAAGTTATATTTTTAATGGGGTTTCTAAGTCTAAACTTAGGAAACTAAAAATATTAATGGGTATTAATAAAAATATGGGTGAGAAGCTTCTAAGAGACGAAGATCAAGTCTGTTTTAATCTTAGCCGTTGATTAGGGACTTAATATCGGTCGTTGATTTATCAACAGGAAAACTATAAGAGGAGGCTTGAGGTTCAGTTGGAGATACAACAAGTTGATCAATCAGTTCGATTTTTCAGGGGCGTGGTTTGCTGAGAAAATCAAACCAGTGATCCGAGTTGCAGTGAGTGGCAGAAGCAGAGATTCGGATCGAAAAGGAGTTATGAGCCAAAGAGTATGTGGCAGAGAGGCAGCATTAGCATCAGGAGGTAGCGTAGAGGCCTACGTAGCCCAGGAGGGGCTCACGTAGAGCTGACGCAAGCCAAGAGGGTCTCACGTAGAGCTGACGCAAGCCAAGAGGGTCTCTTGTTGTGGCAGTGTAGAGTATTCGTTAGAAGTCCGAGATTTTGCCGAAGAAACGAGGTTCTGACCCTGGAGGGTTGAAAAACAATGTTCCTCCAGCGAATCGATCCAACAGAAGGGGTGACGCAGTCTCCTAGAGGCAAGACATTGGCCCAAGCAGTGATTGCTCAGGGATTTCACAGTGTTTGCCATGAGTCAGATCACTCATTGGATCAGTTGTGACTTGGAGAACGAGGTAAACCCTCGTATGTATTTCTTGTTGCTGTGATTTCTCTGTAAGGTTATCCGGTGTGAGAGGCAACCTGTTGTACTCAAATTCTGCTTGCTTAATAATACAAACCCTCTATTTGCTGCACTAGATTTCTCGCATTGAGTTTTTCCAAGGACGTGCTGTCCAAAAATAACGATGTCCCTTGTGTGTTTGTCTCATCTATTGTTTCAATTTATGATCTATATGTCAATGTAGTCTGCAGTATTTTTTTCATCACTGTTTATAAATTAAATAACTTGTTGAATGAAATAACAAGTAGGAGATGTCAAACCAGTAACCACAGTAGGATTTTTGTTTGTAAAGATTCAGAAATTTTTGCATGATATGATTGCGAAACCAAAGCATGATGTGTCACTTAGGAACAAGGTTGACTTGATGGATGGAAGGTGTCCTTGGTCTAGGTATTAAGGGTCTTGGTCATCTCAACTTGATTTGAATCTACTGAAGGAAGAGTTCTTGACTGGGTTTTCCCCTACCTAGGGGTTTTTCCCTGGTTGTGTGCCTACATCTTGTGTCCTCTTTTGTTTATTGATTGGCATTAGTCTTGATGATAAGAACAAGATAATTTGAAAGAAGAACTAATAATTAAATGTCACAAGATAATGTCATAATAAGAGAAATCAATTAAAGTAAAACCCTAAGTTGTTGCCCTAATGGATTTCTCAACATGGTATGAGAGTGAGGTTCGCTTGCTTAAAGGGCAGTTAGAAGATCACAAAAGAACTTCAAGACAAGAAAATAAGTCATTCTCATAAGTTTGAACTCCTTGAAGATAGTAAAATGAAATTTTGGGCATAATCATAAGCCCTAGTTATAGTGATTAGGCCGTAGGTATATACAGGAAGAACGAAATTTGTTGAAGAACAAATAAACCATATTCTGAAGCACCGAGGGGCTAGTCAAGCAGCCCATTCAAGGTCGAGCCCATTGCAAAATAAAACGAATATCTAAGCATAAAATGAAAGGTCTGAAATCACCTTTGAAGTGATACAAATTCTCTGTGTTCTCCTTAGTAATCCAAACCTCAGAATTTTGTATGGGTAACCGAAATTTGAAGTGTCTCATATTAAGGAGTTTCAAGTGTTTGATAGGTACAAATAAGTGAGAAAATAACCCTCCCAAGGTAGAAATCATTGAAGAAAATAATGTAGTCCTAGGTACATTTGTCATGATCTGAATGTGGGATCTGAATTTCGCAATCTCTCATAAATCTAAGCACTGTGGTCTTATTAAAATCAAAATTGATTTAAAGAGGAAGCCAAGGTACCTATCACTAAGTTCTAGGCACAAGTATCTATTGAAAGATCTAGCATGAAGCCAACAATCCTATAACATTCATATATATGTAATCCAAGCCTAAACTGTCACCTAAAGGAAAGTCGATTTTTGAAGAATATTATATCAGCTCTCTCACATCAAAAGGATTATCCCCAAGAACCAAAGCATCATATATACCAAGAAGCATTCAAAAACCATTTCTCTTTGGAAAAAAGTGAAAAATTCTAAACCTAAGGTCTAGCCCAAAAAGGAGTCACAGTCAAGGAATGCAATAATGTTAAGTCTCATTATTTGTCAAATCATATCTTGGAAACCTATAGCAGAGTTGAGAGACTTTTGAAGACATTTTTGAGAAAGAATAATCTCCCTAGAAGCAGTGATAGAAAATCTTGAAGTTGTCATAAAATCAAGGATAACAACACTATTGTTTGGAAGAAGCAAACCTGAAGCAAGTCAAGGTCTCAAAAGAAATGTTTTTCCATCATGGCATCCAAAAGAAGGTCTTATAGCAGCTTCTATATTCATGAAGGATAAAGGTACGCAATCATAAGGTATGTATAATGTATTCATTTATTAAGGATCTAACATAAAATATTTTAGGATTAGTTGCTTTTATGATTCTAGGGTTTGTTGTCTTCATTATCAAAATTGTTGATATTAGTATTAATATATAAGACTGTAAACCCTAGGTGACACATTAAAATTCTAGATTATCAAATTAAACATCATGCTTTAGTATCGCACATTTTGCTTGGTTGTATTTGTAAATAAGTATTGTAGGTATAAAAATTATAGCTAAATTCAGAAGGAAGCTTGCCAAGATTTGATGTCTTACAATGTTTTTTAAATAAAATTCATGCTATGTCTTAAACGACAAGTTGTGTTACAAAGTTGTCTTTATAAGAAAGTGTTGAAAAATGTAACTAGTGTCGATCTTCATAATTGTATTTGAAAGAAAATAAAATTATTTTTTATTAAAGAAATATTGACTTATTAAAGCATGGGTTTCATGCTTGGGTCAATGGTCAATAGGTCAAACCTCCATTGTAGGCTTCTAGGAAATTTTTCATTGTCATTGTTGGGATCCTTGAGTCAAAAAGAAAATTATTCTATGTATATCCTCCTCCTCCAAAGTCAAATCTTCAAGTCGGCCTCAAAACAAGTTGACAAATTTAACTCAAACAAATTATCAAAGTTAGCCTCAATAAAGTTAACAAGTCGGCCTCAAATTGGAGTTTTGAACAAGTATAAATACCCCAGTGCATTCGGTCTTTCTGTGGTAAATAAAAAGCAATTTTCGGTCTGAAGTTTCAATCTACTGTTTCAAGTTTCGATCTACAATTCAAATAAAATAAGAAGGAATGTGAAGGCCAAGAAAAGAAGAGAATTTGCTAGCGAAGATGAATGTTGTCTATCATGAACTTTCTATCTATCATTCTTGTCATTTTGAAGCCAGTTTCAGGGACTAAGGATGCTAGGATGAAATTAAAGCAGCTACAGGAAAGAAGAATTGGTCTAAGGGTCAAGTTTGTTTCAATCTTATATAAATCTATAGTGGAAGAGTTTGACTGGGTTTTCCCCTCCTTGGGGGTTTTGCCCTGACTGAGTGCCTACATTTTGTGTTCTCTTGGTGTCTTTTAAGATTTGGAAATTGTCTTTGATGATAAACACGTAATAACTAAGAAGAAGAAAATAAAACTAGCCACAAGAAATTGTTATGTATTAGAGAAATCATTTTAATGAGAAGCCCTAACTATTCTGTCCTAATTTCTTATTTCTGGGCATATATCTGTGATATAAATCCTGGTCACAGTTTTTGACTCACAATATATGATGGCCTGTAACAATAGTTTGAACTCCTCTCACATATGACTTGTCCAACTCAATGTTGCACAAAGTGGGGACGTTTTTTGGAAGCGGGGACGCGAAAGCGTCATTTCCCAAAAATCTAGGAAGTGAAGCGTCTTGGAAGCGTCTACTATATGTATATATATTAAAAAAACATCCAAAATACCAAAATAGTTGTAGAAGGTATAGAAGAATGCATATTTTTACTTAAATCAAGATAGATATGGCATCCATTGTACATTAATTATTAATTATTCAAGCATCAACCATCTTGAATCTAGATTCTTCTCCTCCTCTCTAGCCTTTGCCTCCTTGATTGTCTAGGAATATTAGTCAACATTGCCCAATTTTTATCAACTACCTAATCCAAGCATTAAAATATGGTAGAAAAAGCTTAACATGCTTGATTGATTATTTTGACTTGATTGAAAGGCAATTTTTTGCTAAGGGCGTGACAAAGAAGTTCAACAATTAACACCACCAACACTACGGTACATATGGAGCTTGGTGCTCTTGATTAAATGCTAATCAAATACCCTCATACATGATATTATCTAACGAAAAGCCACAATCCCATTGATCCTGAATTCCTAAAAACTGTTAAGTCTGTTGAATTTTGAATAGGATATGAAATTCAATTTCTTTCAAACCACTCTAAAACATCCTGAGTCATTTCATGGTAATGTTAAAAATTTAAGTAAAAGGATGAAAATGAAAAATAAAGGAGAATGTCACTTTTACTTTAAGAATTTAATGTTACCATGAGGGAGCATCTAAGGAGCACCAAGGGAGCACCTTGAGAGTGTCCGAGAAGCCCCAACCCAGCTTAAGTCAAAAAAAAAATAAAAAAATATTTAGAACCTTGTGGAACCGCTTATCTCCCTTCGGATCTGCTTGGGATCCGTACGGATCTGTGCCCGATCCTTTGCGATCCGGGGAGGATCGGTTGTCAGATCTGCGGTTCGAAAATTTGGAACTGCGGATCAGGCCGACACGATTCCAAATTTCCAGGAACCGTCTTCGTCAACCTGATCCACGGTTCCGAACCACAGATCCGACGGCGGATCCCCCACGGTTCTGTCCAGGACGTGATTCTTAGTTTGGATACTTGGGGGCGGGGGACATTTCATGCAACACTGGTCCCACTATTTGGTGATTAATGGTTCACTTGATTAATTGTGGCACGCATCCACACAAGTACATCATAAGATAAATATTATCTCCATGATTCACATTTTTGTGGAGTAATCTCTTTTGTAGAAACTCACATATATATTTAACAGTGAATCTATGAATCAACTATGGTGTATGTGGTTCATTCTATTCCCTCATTCTGTGGCTCGCTTGAAAACTGGAAACTTTCAAGGCTCACAATATGATGAATCGTATAACCTAAGTATTGTGGATGATATAATTCTCAGGGGCTCAAATTATATATATTCTTGAGATCACTTATAGAACTTCGTAGCTCACATCTCTTATGTTTTATGATTTGATGGAAAAGTCATATGGAGGAATTCTTTATGTTGAGTAGTGATATAAATCTTCCTCGCATGGAACGCAAGTCTACAATAACTCAATATATACACAGATGACATGCATACACTATATTTGGTGACTTGCACTTGTTACCGAAGGAATGGATCATATGAGAAAGACATCGATTTAGTTGTTTATGATTCGGTTGTAGCTCGAAGTTTCGTAAGCCAAAATTGCCAATCATATGGATATCAAAATCCAAAAGTAGAAATTGCAAATCTGAGCAATGATCTCTTGTGAAGAATGAAAAACGAATGAAGTTAGACTCAAGACCAAACCTTTGCAAGGAACGATGAGGCACCTGGCATTGGAACAACAGTATTGAAAGAAACATACAACGTCTCGATTCAAAAAGCAGTGGCACCTGTGCAAGCAGCTCATGACTTTAAAATCATAGGAAATATTTGTTTTCTTATGACACCCTGGAGCAAGCCTTGTAGAAGCCTCTATGATCATGAAGGGTGAAGCTACAAATTTGTGAGGTATGTATATTCTTTTAAGAATCTAACATATTTTTAAATTGAATTGGTTCTGGAGTTTGTAGTTTCCATCTTTTAATATCTAGGATTATAATATCTAGATGGTACATAAGAAACCCTCGCCAAATGAAAAACCTAATTCTAACTTGCTTGTTAGATATAATAAATCCTAGTGATGATTGATGAGGATGGTAACCTAATCTAGGGTTGTACTTGTAAACCCTAGGATTATATTCTCCATTAGAAACCCCAGATTGTCAATTTGACATCATGTTTTTAGTATCACATATTTTGGTTATAAGTACCGCAAATACACATAAGAATATTGATCTTATACAATGGAGTCATTCAAGAAGGAAATTTCACCCTGCTATAAACATTACCCCTATTGTCTTCTTTTCTCTTATAGTTTCCCTTGAAAGAACTAAGCGTGCAAGTATGAAGTTTCTATCAAAGAAAAGACTTACATCATGAAAGTAAGATTACTAAAAAAGAAACCTACAAAATTTGTAAAGGAAGAATCTCAAGGTATGTATAAAGTTTTATAGTGATATCCTTTTCATATTAAAAGATATGGTTATTTTGAAATTTATTTTATATCACTAACCTTCTCGTGTTTAGGTCTTTTGAATCTCAAGGATTCTTATTTGGGTGATTAATCATTAGATAAATCTACCCTCTTTATACACTTGATCATTCTTATGGAACCTTAAAAAGGTTCTATGTAAAACCCTAACCCATGGGTATGTCGATGCTAAGGTGAAAACCCTAAGTCTGCTTAGGGTTAGGGATTAGTTCTATTCCTTTGATGTTTAGGGTTTTGATGACGTCATGTATTATTATGGAAACCCTAGTCCTTTAGGGTTGGGTGGTAATATATCTGACCTTAAAGTCTTTGAGAGATGAGGGTTTATTGTGTTATGTATTGAAACCCTAGATATTTAGGGTTTGGTAGGGTTTATAAGCAAGACCTTATTTTGGGTAAGGAGGTGTCATAGGAATGAAACCCTAGGTATATGTTTGTCTGTCTGATCAAAACCCTAGCCTATTTGGAATTATTATATGTCTAATGTTTTTCCATAAATTTCATGTTAAAATTAGCAACTAGGGCCAAATTCCACCTCAGGACAACTCATATGATCGAGATGATTATTGCATTGGATTCCTCTTTTCGAGAGGTCCAAGTTTGATATAAGAATCATCTCATTCAAACAAGAAGAAGTGGAATTTTGAATTCGTCCTCTCTCATGCACAAATTATCAAAGTCAGCCTCAATCAAATGTAGGCTTAAGAAGCCCAATGGATGTGTCTCCTCACCCACAATGAATTGTATAAATAGGAGTGACCTCTCTCATCATTTAGACATCACTCACTGACACATCCTTCTCTCTCTCCACATTAGATTGGTTTGTACAGCTTGGGATCTTCTCTCTCTCTCACATGTGTCGCAAGGAGGCCAAAAATGTCAGAGACAAAGAGCACGCTGAAATTCCAAATTGCAAACCAGCATTGACCAAGGCTAATTTGACTTGATTTGACTACATTTTCTTGGGCAGAATTTCGATTTCTTGAGACTGTACTCACTGGCATAGAAATCGAGGCATTTGGGTTAGTTTGCCCTATTTTGACCGCAACATTGACTAAAGTTTGACCGATTTTGACTGAGGCTGGGTGGATTGTTTTGGGTTGACTTTGACCCTTCTTGGAGGCCGAGTTGACTACCTTTGACCGAACTGCAAAGGAGAAGTTTTGTTGTCGATTTGACCAGTGTTGACTTTCTGGTTAGGGCTGAAGTTGACTGCTTTTGACTGATGATTTTGTTAGGGTTGTTTTGGCTATGTATTGGGAAAGTGAATTTGATCTATGTACTCTCTCTCTCTCTGCTGAACTATAGAATAATAATACGAAGATTTGATCAAAGTGTTTCCCCACATTGGGGTTTTTCCCTGGCATCTGCCAAATCTGGTGTCCTCTTGTCTTGGCTTGTTTTCTGCAGATGGTTTTATGTTCTATCTACATTTACAGTTAATGTGATTGCTACTGGAAATAATTGGAAATTTTCATTGAACTGCTAAAGGAACATTGAAGTAAATTGTGCTAAGCATAGAACATACCATTGTTATCTAAAATTAACATGGAATCAGAGCTCAGGTGAAGACCAAGCCCAAGCAAGAGTGATGAAAAGCAATCACTAAGGGAACTTGTTGGACAAGGACTTGGAACTAGTCCCAATGACGACTACATCTTACTTCAAATCTAAGGAGCTTAAAGACAAATCCAACTATCATGCATGGAAGATGTCTCTAGATTTGACTTTGGAAGAAAATGATGTTATGGACTACGTCAAAGGAAGAGTAGTGGAGCCTCCTTCAAATGCATCCGCAACTACACAAACAAAGTACAAGAAAGGTGGGGTTAGAGTTAAGAAAATTATTGTTCATTCTATTCACAAGCCTTTGGTTGCCTATATTTCTGATTTGGAAACATCTAAGGAGATGTATGATACGCTGGTTGGGATGTTCAAACTTCAAAGTAAATAATGCAAATCAAGTTCTCTTTCTCAAGAACAAGTTGAAAGACATCAAGATGGATAGAGGAGAATCCATTCAATCCTACTTCATGAGGATTATCGAAATGAAGAATGATCTCCTATGTATTAGAGAAGTTATTGGTGACAAGGAGCTAACTCTTATTGCACTTGGAGGCCTTACAAGAGAATGGGATGTGTTTAACACTACCATCCTCAACAATGACAGGATTTCGAGATTTGATGAATTATTGGTTGGATGCACTCAAGAAGAAATTAGGATGATGGAAAGAGACAAGCCCTCAAATGGAAACAATCCTACCGCCTTCTCCACTCATGCTAAAAGGAAGAACAATGTTGGTCCAAGAAGACAAGGTCAAGGGTTCAAGTCGAGATTCAAAGAAGGAAGAAAAGGAAGATGCTTCAATTGCAACAGGTTTGGCCACTTCGCTAGAGAGTGTCCTCACAAGAAGGATACTCCAAGAGATGATGACAACAATAACAACAACTACAAAGGCAATGGCAATCAAAGGAACAACAGGTTCAACAACAAAGGAAAGAGGAATGCTCTCGCTGCTCGAAATGGAAATGGTCGTCCTCCCAAGAAGTCGAGAAACTCCAAGTATGAAGAAGTTAATGTTGTAGAAAAGCAAAAATAATTTTATCTTATTTCTGCCCTCACCACTGCCTCTCCTCCAGATACATTGGATCATTGGTTGATTGATAGTGGTGCCTCAAGGCACTTCACTGGGTACAAGGAGGCCCTCTCAAACTTGATTGAAAAGAAGACTAATATGGAGATTATACTTGGGGATAATGCCACTTATCCCGTGAAAGGAATTGGGATTGTTACTCTTCACTTAAATCAAGGTCAAACCCTTCATCTACAAGAAGTATTGTATGTACCTGATCTGAAAAAGAACCTGATCTTTATTTCTGCGATGGAAGATAAAGGTTTCAAGGTGACATTTGTTGATGGGAAGGTTTGTGTTTAGCAAAGGAACCCGAGAGATGCATTCACTCTTGGATTCAGAGTTGAAGGTCTCTATCAGGTTGGAGGAAGTCTGTTGGGAGCAATGACTTGTGATACTTCTCTTCAATCCGAATTATGGCACCAAAGATTTGCTCACCTTCATTACAAAGCCTTACCTAATGTAAGGAAGATGGTCACAGGAATCCCCGAATTCAACTTAGATCATTAAGGAGTTTGTCAGGGTTGTGCAGATGGAAAACATACAAGGGTACCATTCCCCTCAAGTCAAACTCAAACTATCGATATTCTTCAATTGGTCCATTCTGATCTATCAGGTATGTTACCCGTAACATCTTTGGGAGGATATTTGTACTATGCAATTTTGTAGATGACTTCTCTCACAAAACATGGATCTATTTCTTAAAGAAGAAGGACGAAGTGTTCAAATGGTTCCGCTCTTTCAAAGCCTTGGTCGAGAATAAAATAGTGAAGAAGATCAAAATATTGAGGACCGATAATGGAACTAAATATGAGTCAAATGAATTCATTGACTATTGTAGAGAAGTTGGCATTAAGAGGGAGACCACTACTATATATACTCCTAAACAAAATGGAGTTGCCGAAAGGAAGAATCGAACTATCATAGAAGCCACCTGTGCCATGCTTCATGACCAAGGCCTACCGAATTTCTTGAGGGGAGAAGTTGCCAACACCGTTGTGTATGTCGAAAATAGATGCCCACATCAAGCATTGGACTTCAAGACACCCGAAGAAGCTTTCATCGATAAGAAACATGATGTTTCTCATTTTAGAATTTTTAGTTGTCCCGTATATTTTCATGTGTCTATAGACAAAAGAAACAAGCTAGATGCATCTGGAAACAAAGGAACGTTTGTGGGCTACAGTGAAACTTCGAAGGCATATAGAATTTATGTGCCTGGTTAAAGGAAAGTGAAAATAAGTCATGATGACACTTTCGATGAAGATTCTACCCTTGGGAAAGTTTGAGATCTTCCTATCCCTAGGAAGGACAATAATGATGATGCGAGAAAGCAGGATGAACCTTCGACTGATGACCCGATGCTCGTTGTTGAAGGTCGGATGGATCCCATTGATCCACCTCATAGTGAGCCCTCTACTTCAAGAGAAAGACCATTTTGGCTCAAAGATACTCTTGAAGATGCTAAGAGACATATTGCACCGAGGGGGGCATTTCGTGAAAGCAAGAAGCCAAACAAGTACCAAGTGTACTTAGCTGCCATGAGTACCATTGAACAATCTGAGTCATGTACATTTGAAGAAGTCATGAAACAAGTCTGGAAGGATGCGATGAACGAGGAATATGTATCAATCATGAAGAATGATGTATGGGATATGGCTCCCAAACCCAAGGACAAGTTTGTGTCCACTTCAAAATGGCTTTACAAAATCAAACATGGAGGTAATGGGAGTGTTGAAAAGTTCTAGGCTAGGTTTGTCACTCGAGGCTTCTCTCAAAAGGAAGGAGTAGACTATGATGAGATATTTGCATTGGTTGCCCGATATACCACCATCCGCTCAATCATAGTCGTTGTTGCCTCGCAAGGTTGGAGCCTATACCAAATGGATGTCAAAACTGCATTCTTGCATGGATCGCTAAAACAACCTAAGGGGTTCGAAGTTCAAGATCGTAAGACGCATGTATGCAGGTTGAATACAGCCCTTTATGGGTTGAAGCAAGCCCCTAGGGCTTGGTATGAGAGGTTTGATAGCTATCTTATGAAGTTGGGATTTACAAGGAGCAATGCTGACCTGAACCTATACTTCAAGGTTGAAAAGGACAGGCCTCTCATTCTGGTCCTTTATGTGGATGATCTCTTTCTGACAGGTGATGACCCTCTCATTCATCAATGCAAGAGGGAGTTGGCTTCCGAATTTGAGATGAAGGACCTAGGACTGATGCACTACTTCCTAGGACTGGAGGTCTGGCAAAAGCCAGGTGATATTTTCCTTTCTCAAGGAAAATACATTGTGAAGCTGCTTGAGAAATGTGAAATGGTGGATTGCAAGTCCGTGTGTCTACTCTGATGGAACTCAACTTCAAAAAGCTATGTGGAAGTGTTGTTAGGCCCAGATTAGCAAACCCTTCCGAGTATCGTCAACTTGTGGGGGCCCTAATGTTCTTGGTAAACTCATGTCCTGACATATGCTTCGTTGTGAACACTTTGAGTCAATTTATGGTTGAGCCTCATCACATTCATTGGATTACAGCTAAGAATCTCTTGAGATATCTCCAAGGCACAATCCACTATGGTCTGAGATACACTGCCGGGAATTTGAGGCTACATGGATATACAGATGTTGATTCGGCTGGCAGTAAGAGCATGTCTAGGTGTTTCTTCTCATTAAGGTCCGCTTCAATATCTTGGATGAGCATGAAGCACTTTAAGCACCGCTGAGGGGGAATACATTGCTGCGAGTATGGCCTATTGTGAAGTTGTTTGGTTGAGGAAGCTCTTCAGTGAGCCATTTGAGCACGTGCTAGATACCATTGTGATCTTCTACGACAACCAAAGTGGGATTCGCCTTTCAGAGAATCCCGTGTTCCACGATCGCTCCAAGCACAATGATATTAGGTACCACTTTAAGGGATATGGTACAACGGTGGGCAATAAGGCTCCAACACATCAGGACGGATGAGCAAGTGGCAAACATTCTCACGAAGCCCTTGGGGAAGGTCAAATTCTTAACCTTCCGAGAGAGACTTGTAGTGGAAAGACCCTGCTATGAGGGTCCTATATGAATTGGACACTGAGCTCTGGGAGCTCCTGGGGGCTTGGGGTACTTCTTGGAGCTATAAGCGACCATAGGGTGAGTAGTTCACCTTCCCCTAGTGGTACGCTATCCTTCCCGTGTGATACCCCATGATGGTTGACATGTTTGTAGGGTGAGTGGTTCACCTTCTGCTATGATTGCAGACACATGTATGTAGGGTGAGTGGTTCACCTTTCCCTATGATTGACATATGCATAGTATTAGTGGTTCACCTTCTCCTACGACATATGAGCAGGATGAGTGGTTCACCTTCTCCTGTCAGTGCCCCAACACACATCCTGCCCATGGAGTCTGGGACTCATGGGAAGTACCTCTCATATGGCCAATGAGTTGGGAAAAGTGGTTAGGGACCACAACACTACCGATGGATGCATCGTCTATTGTCGTACTCCCTATGACTAGGATGCTTGGTGTTCAACAACGTGATCTAGGATCAAGGACTGACTTTTGTTAGTGGAGAGTGGTAAAGTCTTGTGACTCACTCTCGATCACTTCTTCATTATTACTTCATCGTTCAGCAAAGCATAGCAGAGCAGAGCAGTAATGACAAAGATGGTACATGATGAAAGGACGGCATGATGATGACAAATAGATTGGCAGGTGGAATTCTCCCTAGTTGAGAGGGAGTGTTAAAATTGGCAACTAGGGTCAAATTCCACCTTGGGATAGCTCATATGATGGAGATGATTATTGCATTGGATTCCCCTTTTCGAGAGGTCCAAGTTTGATATAAAGATCATCTCATTCAGACAAGCAGAAGTGGAATTTTGAATTTATTCTTCATACACAAATTGTCAAGGTCGGCCTCAGTCAAATGTAGGCTTAAGAAGCCCAATGGATGTGTCTCCTCACCCACAACGAATTGTATAAATAGGAGTGACCTCTCTCCTCATTTGGACATCACTCACTCACACATCCTTCTCTCTCTCCACATCAGATTGGTTCGTACAACTTGGGATCTTCTCTCTCTCTCACGTGTGGCAAGGAGGCCGAAAATTTCAGAGACAAAGAGCAGGCTGAAATTCCAAATTGCAGACTAGCATTGACCAGCGTTGACCAAGGCTAGTTTGACTTGATTTGACTGTGTTTTCTTGGGCAGAATTTCGATTTCTTGAGGCCGTACTTGCTAGCATAGAAATCGAGGCATTTGGGGTAGTTTGACCTGCATTGATCGTAGGTCTATTTGACCGCAACATTGACTGAAGTTTGACCGAGTTTAACTGAGGTTGGGTGGATTGTTTTGGGTTGACTTTAACCCATTTGGAGGCTGAGTTGACTACCTTTGACCGATCTGTAAAAGGAGAAGTTTTGTTGTTGATTTGACTAGCGTTGACTTTCTGGTTAGGGCTGAAGTTGACTTCTTTTGTCTACTGATTTTGTCAGGGTTTTTTTGACTATGTATTGGGCAAGTGAATTTGATCTATGTACTCTCTCTCTCTGTTGAACTATTGAATAATAATAAGAAGATTTGATCAAAGGGTTTTCCCCACATTGGGGTTTTTCCTTGGCATCCGCCAAATTTGGTGTCCTTTCGTCTTGGCTTGTTTTCTGCATATGGTTTTATGTTCTATATGCATTTACTGTCAATGTAGTTAAGTTAATGTGATTGCTACTGGAAATAATTGGAAATTGTCATTCGACTGCTAAAGGAACATTGAAGTAAATTGTGATAAGCATAGAACACACCATTATTATCTAAAATTAGCATTTCCTAAATGTATGTATGTGCTAACCCAATTGTTGATGCTCATTGTTCTAGGGTTTGTAACTAAACCCTAGTAGAAGTTTGACATTCTAAGATATGGTGATATTGTTTCCAATGTGATGATGAATTGCCATTGAACTGCTAAAGGAACATTGAAGTAAATTGTGATAAGCATAGAA
This sequence comes from Pinus tabuliformis, assembly GCA_031772625.1. Classification (NCBI taxonomy): domain Eukaryota; kingdom Viridiplantae; phylum Streptophyta; class Pinopsida; order Pinales; family Pinaceae; genus Pinus; species Pinus tabuliformis. The sequence goes on along the minus strand of CM062817.1, from coordinate 1,776,688,971 downwards.
CATACCATTATTATCTAAAATTAACATTTCCTAAATGTATGTATGTGCTAACCCAATTGTTGATGCTCATTGTTCTAGGGTTTGTAACTAAACGCTAGTAGAAGTTTGACATTCTAAGATATGGTGATAATGTTTCCAATGTGATGATGAATCTAGGGTTTACAATAAACCCTAGTAGAGATTGGTTATATTGTTGAATCCTTACATTGTGTTATGATTGATTTTGATTGTTGATATCTAAGGAGATGGAATCTAGGGTTTGCATAAAGTCCTAGTAAAAGTCTAACATATGAATTATGAAAAAACTTAGATACATTGTACTTGTTTGAATTGCTTCTCGGGTTTACAAAATGTCATAGAAGAGTTTGTCTTATCTCTGAAGGAAATATTGAGACCCTGGATATAATGAGTATGATATCTTGATTAAGTTATTGATGTGATCTAGGGTTTGTGAACAAAACCCAAGTAAGAAGTTAAAGTATAGAAGTATGTATCTCTTGTTGATTATGAACCTAACTATGTTTAGGTACTTGATGTCTAAAGTCTAATGCTTCCATTATTGAATGATTTTGATATAGTTATCTTCATACTTCTATATATGTTTTTCGTACTTGTTGTCTAAGTTGTGTGGGTACATAATCTTCAAGATGTTGAAGATATTAGTAAGAAAAGTTTACTTGATTGACAAGCATGATAAAGGAAGATGACTATGATAAGAAGGATGGAAGCCATGAAAGACTCTCCGATGATATAGAAAGAAGTTGATCTCCCTAAGTTAAGAGGGAGCTTGGATAAAAGAAAAGGTGTAGCTCCCAAGTTGAGAGGGAGGGCATATTATAGTCATGATGGATGGATACCTTGGAAGAGATTGGAGAATGCATTTTGAAGTGTTGCTAAAAAAAGGATCCAGTTGAAGAATATGTTGTTGCATGTGAAGTAGGGAAGGAAGTTGTATGGGTAGCCTCTAAGTCCCACTAAGATAAATTGAGAAGCAAGATCAATATGTTTGAAAACCCCAAAGATTTGTGTTTACTTATGTGTATTTGAAAGTTTGTTACAGATTGGGGTTGTGATTGTTCAGGTAAATCTCTCGAAGTTTTGAAAGCATGTTGAAGATTACCGATCTGTTTGATCGAGAGAGATTTGTTACTGATTTGAATAATCAGTAATGTTGAGGCTTTGTATGTAAGACACATTGCCTAGGAAGGACATCTAGTCGGCCTATGTATGTTTGTTGTCCTAATCCCAAAGGGGGAGGGTGGCGTTGGTCTTGGAGCTTTGACCTTGGATACACACCTGGATCCCTGGTTGATGGTTTGCAAGTAAGCCTAATGGTACCTAGATTGGCTAAAAGCTTTAGTCCATCTTAGTCCCAACCGGATAGAATACCCTAGTTAGGTATCTAGTCCGTTGCACTGAGTGTGCTAGAACTGTTCATAGAGAATATCATTTTGATATCATCCTTGTATCCATGTAATTATGAATAACTCCCTAGTTAAGAGGGAGTGTTGAAAAATGTAAAAGTGTCAAGCCTCCATTGTAGACTTCTAGGATTTTTGACATTGTCAGTCTTGGATCCTTGGGTGAAAAGGAAAATTATTCTATGTATTTTTTCCTCCTCCAAAGTCAAATCTTCAAGTCAGCCTCAAAACAAGTTGACAAATTTAACTCAAACTAATTATCAAAGTCGGCCTCAATAAAGTTAACAAGTTGGCCTCAAATTGGAGTTTCGAACAACTATAAATACCCTAGTGCATTTGGTCTTTCTGTGGTCAAGAAAAAGCAAGTTACGGTATGAAGTTTCGATCTATTGTTTCAAGTTTCAATCTACAATTCAAATAAAATAATAAGGAATGTAAAGGGCAAGAAAAGAAGAAAATTTGCTAGCGAAGATGAAAGGAGCATGTCATGAAGTTTCTATTTGTCATTCTTGTCATTTTGAAGCCAGTTACAAGGACTAAGGATGCTAGGACGAAATTACAGCAGCTACAGGAAAGAAGAATTGACTTGGAAAATGGAGGGAACTTTTGTCTTTGGTCTAAGGGTCAAGTTTGTTTCAATTTGATATAAATCTATAGTGGAAGAGTTTCACTGGGTTTTCCCCTCTGGGGGTTTTGCCTTGGCTGAGTGCGCCTACATTTTGTGTTCTTTTGGTGTCTTTGAAGATTTGGCAATTGTCTTGATGATAAACATGTAATAACTAAGAAGTAGAAAGTAAAACTAATCACAAGAAATTGCCATGTATTAGAGAAATCATTTTAATGAGAAGCCCTAACTATTCTTCCCTGATTTCTCAACAGAAAGGTATGTTCATTCTCTTTTGAAATTTTCTTTACATTACTGACATCACTATGTCTAGGGTTTTGAATCTTAAAGATTCTTGTTAGGGTGATTAATCATTAGATTAAATCTACCCTCGTCATTCTATCATTTTGATCATTCTTGTGAAACCCTAACCTTTAGGGTTCACTATAAAACCCTAGCCTCTTATTGCTAAGGGTATGTCAATATTGATTATGAAACCCTAGTCTACTTAGGGTTGTTGATGAAGTCTAGAAATCCTATTCTTTTGATGTTTAGGGTTTTGGTATTGTTATGATAGAAACCCTAGTTCTTTAGGGTTTGTTGTTAATGTCTAAGTTATGTATTGAAACCCTAGATCTTTAGGGTTTGGTGAATTCGGGTTTGGTGAATTAGGGTTTATGAGCAAGACCCTTATATTAGCTAAAATGAGGTCCTAGGAAGAAATCCCAAGGTGTGTATTTTTCCGCATAATTGAAGCCCTAGCTTGATTAAAATTATTGTATATCTAACTTTGTTGTATCATTGTTTGTGTCTTGGGTTTACCTAGTAAATATTAATATGAAATGCATCCTAGATATGTATATGCGGGTATGCTAACTTAATTGATACTCATGTTTTAGTTTGTAAAATCTAGGGTCTATAAAACCCTAGTAGAGATTGATATTCTAGGAGATGATGATATTGTTTTCAATTATTGATATGATTTAACTTTGATGATGAAAATCTAGGGTTTGCAATAAATCATAGTAGAGTTTTTCATATAACTTTGAAAGTAATATTGAAGACCTAGATATAATGAGACTGATATCTTGATTGAGTTGCTTTAAGTCTTGATGATGAAGTCTAGGGTTTGTGACAAAACCCTAGCAAGATGTTGAAGTCTAGTATGTAAAAAGATGTAATTTTTGTTGATTATAAACCAAGTTTAGGTACTTGATGTCTAAAGTTTGAGTGATTTGACGCTTCTATATGTTTGTATTTGGTTGTAATTGATATTAAGGTTTTTGCAGGTACATGATCTTCAAGATGTTTGTAATTGAACATATCCTATAGTAATGATGAGCAAGTTGTTGATCTCCCTAAGCTAAGAGGGAGCATGGTTAGACGAAAGGGCATATTATGACATTAAAGAAAGAATTAATGAAAGTATTACAAATGGATTTGCTAAGTAATGACGATGTTTGGTTGATGAAATAAAAGAAGAAAGCTTCCGACAAGTTATATATGGATAATTTGATGATGATACAAGATGCATCAGAATTATTGAGGACCCCGAAGGTTTGTATTTACTTGTATATATATTTGAAAGTTTATTACCGATTGAGGTTGTGTTTGTACATGTAAATCTCTCCACTAGAAGATTGAACACTTTGGAAGCATGCTTGGACAAATGGATATATCTAGTTTGGGTTATAAGGAGAGATGAAGCATCTTATGGCAAAATGATTGGGAGGACATTTGGTCAACCTATGTCTTGATGTCTAGATCCCAAAGAGGGAGGGTGGTGTTGGTCATGGAGCTCTGACCTTGGATACGCACCTAGATCCGTAGGTTGGTGGTAGAACTTAAAAGCCTGATGGTACCTAGATTGGCTAAAGCTTGAGCCCCCTTAATCCCACCCAAATAGAATACCTTGGTCACGTATCTAGTCTGTAGTACTGAGTGTGCTATAACTCTTCGTAGTTCATATCATTTTGAGATCTTCCATGTACCTCTATGTATGTAATTATGAATACCTCCCTAGTTAAGATTTAGTGTTGAAGAATGTAACTAGTGTCAGTGTTCATAATTGAGTTCGAGTCATGTATCTATTCAAAGAAAGAAAAGATAAATTATTTATAAAAAAAGGAATTTTTATTGACTTATTAAAGCATGTGTTTCATGCCTGGGTCAATGGTCAATAGGTCAAAGTACCCATTGAGTGTTATAGGACTTTTGTTTAAGTCAAAGTCAAATTTATTATGTAAGAAACCCTTCTTGGGTTCATGGTGTCAAAGATAAAAATCTATTTTGTCATGTCAAAACCTCCTCCATCGAGTCACCTTACGAGTCGGCCTCAAAGTTGATCTTCTATAAGTCGGCTCCACCTAATTATTCATGTTGGCCTCATTTACAGTCAGAAACAACTATAAATACCCATGTGAACTCGACCCAAAGGTGATAACACAGAACTTCGGATACATAGAACAAGACAGTGAAGTTGGGATGATTCGCATTATCTACAAGATCAAAGTAATGGAGGACCGAGGCACTAAGTTATTGCAAATCGAAGTATGACAAGATTGTGGGACTGAAACATGGGATGAATACAAGATTGAGGCATAACAAGACCACAGGATCAAATCATAGCATGAATACAAGACCAAAGCTTGACAAGAGTACAAGACTAAAGCTTGTTATGATCACAGGACTAAAATAAGTTATGACTACAAGACTGAAGTATGATATGACTGTAGAACCAAAGCATGATGTGTCACTTAGGAACAAGGCTGAATTGATGGATGGAAGGTGTCCTTGGTATAGGTATTAAGGTTCTTGGTCATCTCAACTTGGTTTGAATCTACTGAAGGAAGATTTCTTGACTGGGTTTCCCCTACCTAAGGATTTTTCCCTAACTGTGTGCCTACACCTTGTGTCCTCTTTTGTTTTTTGATTGGCATTAGTCTTGATGATAAGAACAAGATAATTTGGAAGAACTAAAAATTAAATATCACAAGATAATGTCATAATAAGGGAAATCAATTAAAGTAAAACCCTAAACATTGGAGGGGTTTTGCCACAGGTAATTATCAAGCTAAGGAAAATAAGTTATAATTACCAAGTCTCCATATTTTCCAACAAGGAGGAGGGCGAAATTAAGGGAAAGAGTGGAGGCTTGTTTCTTGACATTGTTATGGTTAGTTGTCATGGATATTTTTTATGGACTTTGAATTCTCTCTCATAAGGAAAGACTTTTCTGGATTTTTCCCTTGTGGGTTTTGCCCTAGCTGAGTGCCTAATTTCTGTGTTTCGTGTCTCATGATTTCTTGATATCTCTACTGTGATTTCTCTACTGTTCTTTCATGCTTATGAATAATTTTCTTGTAATTGTATGAAGTAATTAGATAATGCTAATAATGGTTTAATGTTGTCAAAAAAACCTGAAAATTATTCTAAGGTATGCCCTAGATAAAAATTTAACAGTAAGAAGTTGTCTCTAAATGAAGTTGATAATGTCAAAGACCATGTCTTTGCAAAAGAGGATAGGTAAAATCTAAGAGGTACGTATAATTCCTGTGACCTATGTCAATTGCTTATAATGTTTTAGGTCATGGTGATGATCATAGAAAGGGTCTACATAAATTAGAGACAGTAACATGTAAGAGATTGTGTTGCATAGAAAGACTAGGTCATGTAATCAATCCATATGGATAAAATGTATATCAAGAAAAATCATTAGGGTTTTGCAGTCAGCTGATTTTGCAATGCTTGGATAACAACTCTTAATAAGTTTCTAGGGTTTGTATAGAATTTGATATTCTTTTCAGAACAGATCTTGAAGACCTCAAGAATTTAGGGTGTTGCAATTGACCTTCTTGTGTGGTTGTAGAACTTTACAGCTTCTAAGTAACAAGGCTTGGCATCTAGGGTTTGTAAACCCTAGCATGGTCTGGAATAAAAGGAAGAAACCCTAGAAGTATAAACCCTAACTGATTGTCTCTACTCTGTAAGGAAAAGGAACCTAGTTCTTAAGAATGGCAAGTATTGTGTCATGATGTATGCATAAAAGAAGACTATCAGATGGCAAGAAGATTCACTAACCTCAATTGGAAAGAGGGAGCTAGAAATACCCCGATGGTTATGATATTGAAGCTTGTTAATTGGTTTGTTCTAGAAACACATTGATTGATGATTGAAAGTTGAAGAGCATGAAGCAGAAATTTGTTGCAGTATAAGGATAGACCATGCGAAGGAATATTGATCTCAGAAGGAGCAAGTAGCAAAATTTGATAAAAAGAATCTCACACCTTGATTTGACGCCATTGTGATTTGGTAACTCCAATATTGATGATTTGTATGAGATATGATTTGACTCCTCCCTGGAAGGACATACTGCAGAAGAATGCAAAGAAGTTGGAAAGATAGTCATTGACATAACTTGTTTGATGATATTGTACCAGCAGTTGCTCGATTCAATTTAAAAAGTACATGGATTGAATGGATAGCACTAATGATGACTTGGAAGAGCATGAGAGCATAATTGATATTTGGAAAGTTGATATGACTTATTGAAGAGTATAAGGCAGAACTCCGTTATGAAGGAAAGAAGACATGTGCTAGCAGTTGTAATGAAGTTTGGGTCTTTGAAGATGATAGATGAAATTGTTTGATGACAAAGTTGCATGAAGATTGTAAAGAACCAAAAAGGTTGAAGTTTGATATGGTGTGATGTTGTTAAGAGTTGAGAAGTATTGTCATGAAGATAGAATATGAAAGATCGAAGCCCAACTATGATGAAATGCGAGAAAGGATCCCTGCAACTATAACCATATCTCCACGAAAGAACAGGTAGTTGATGTATTGATGAGGTATGAGACCAACTAATGATTATGGTTGTCTCCCTAGTTGAGAGGGAGTAAGGATTTCCTGCCTGATTGAGAGGGAGTGATGAGCACCATATTCTCCATGTGTCATACACTAGGCCAGGACTAACAGTGATACATCTAGTGAAGGGATTGGTAGGGAAAATGGAGGGTTGGATAAGCATTTGGGACCGATACTTCTTGAGGATTGGGAATCCAAGATAGAAATAGTCCCGTGTACCGATACTCTTTGAGGATTGGATAGGGTATCCAAGAGAAGAGTGGTCAAAGAAGACCGATATTTTTTGAGAATTGGGAATCCAAAATAAGAATAGTCCTAGAAGTGCATACTTGGTGAACATCCAGATGAGATATGTGCCTTGAAAGCTAGTGTGGTGTCCCACGTAAAGCCTCCCAACATTGTGCTCTAATTTTGTGGACAGTTAGAGCTTGTTAGTCAAGGCCTTGCTATGTCACTATTGTTGATTTTGGGTAGCATCGGATGTGCTCTAACCATGAAATTTGGTGGAGAGGCTAAGGCACATGAGATCTCCAAGACCCAAAAATCGTTTGGAGAAATTCCACTCGAATGAAGAGTTATTGAAATAATTAATATTTTTAAAGAGTTCCTAAGTCTAAACTTTGGAAAATAAAAATATTAATGTGTATTAATAAAATATGGGTGAGAAAGTTCTAAGTGATGAGGATCAAGCTAGTTCTAATCTTAGCCGTTGATTAGGGACTTAATCCCGGTCGTTGATTCGTCAACAGGAAAAGTATAAGAGGAGGCTTGAGGGTCAGTTCGAGACACACCAAGTGATCAAAGAATTCGATTTTTTGGAGCGAGGTTTGCTGAGGAAATCAAGTTAGTGATCAAAGTTGCAGCAAGGGGCAGTTCAGCAAGGGATTTTCATCCGAAGTTGAAGAATACATAGCAGAGAGGCAACGCAGTGCCGAGAATGACAGCGCATGCCCTAGAAGGGCTGACGCAGATACCGTAAAGTTGATGCAGAGGACGCAGAGGGTTGATGCAGTGGGACCTTGGGCCTCAGAGGCAGTGCTGGGGAGATTTTATGGGGCAGACTAGGAGCAGATCAACAGATTCTAAGCCAGGAGAGGATGACGTAGCTCCTGGAGGAGTGACGCAGTTCCAGGACAGTGCTTGCAGCAGCTTTCGTTGTCTAGCATAAGGAACAGTCGAAGTCGTTGTGGGGTTTGATCATCCGTTTGTTGATTTGTCGAAATATCTGTATTCTCTGTTGGGTGAGCCATTAAAGGCACCCTAGTTGTATTCATGAAATATGCTTAATAATACAAACCCTCTATATGTTGCACCGGTTTTCCCGAATTGGGTTTTTCCGGGGACAATTGTCCAAAAATAACGTTGTCCCTTGTGTTATTGTCTCAGTTTATTTCAGTGCATGATCTGTATATTTGTGAAGGCTACAGCCTGCAATAGTGTTTACTTCGATGTTTATGTAATTAAATAACTTGTTAATGTAAACCAGTAATTGCAGTGGCGGTTTCTGATGTGTTAGATTCAGGAATTTTCACATGGTATCAGATCAGAGCGATTGCAGATCATAGACGACTTATGACACCAACTGAGAAATTTGAGAATTTGCAGCAGAGAAGCAGCTGTCCCAAGAGGCAGCGTTGTTCCAGAGTCGGAGATGCAGAAGGAGTGATGCCATGCAAAAGAGGTGATGCATAGGCTCACGCATTGCCTACGTCGGCATTCTGAACCGGGAGAGGAAGATGGAGTAGCTGGGAGAATCCCACGCAATAGCTGCGTCAGCCATCAAGGCCAGCGCAAAGGCAAAGGAGGGAAGATCAGGCTCACAAAGAGCCACGCCATCTTTCTGAGCCAAGAAGGATTGATGCAGTTGGCCAGGAGAAGCAGATTCAACCCACGTAGAGTTTGCGTAGAGCTTGAATGGCTCAGATTCTTTAAGTTGTCGGGGCTAAGGGAGCTGTACAGATTTTGATTTGTGGAGCTGGTGGGACGATGTTTTTCTCGATGTAGAACAGTGTCTAAGGAGATTGAACCAAGGTAGATGGAAGCACTACCTCGACAGATTTCTAGCCAAGAAATCTAGATTTGGGTTGCATCGACAAAGGAGGATTGGAGAGGAGTGATTCGACGATTGGTTGGAGGATTTCTAAGAGGGAAATCAGGATTCAAAGGGAGTCTAGAGAAGGGGAGAAGAGATGATAGTGAACGGATTGAGGGATTAGGGCAGATTGGACAAGGCCTCCAATTTTGTCATCTAGAAGGCCAGGATCTTGGCAATCATGGAGAAACATTGCATCAAGGACTATGCCTTGAAAGTAGTAGTTGTCCCAGTTGACGCTAATGCAGTAGAGAAGTATGCGAAGCCCCAAGTAAAGGCGAAATGCATGATCCTAGACAAGGTCAAGGATCATGTCATACCACATATTGCTCAGAAGACAACAACAAAGGAGGTGTGGGACACCCTGACCACCTTATACCAGGGCTCTTCCGTGCAGCAGAAGATGTTATTGGAGAATCAATTAAGGTCATATCAGATGCAGAAAGGAGAGGAGATACATCCCTTCCTTCTCAGGTTGCAGGGGATTCGCGACCAGCGTACTTCCATGGGGTCTACTCCAATGCCAGAGTTCTTAGTCAGGACTGCCATGAATGTAGTATCCGAGGAGTGGGAGGCGTTTGTCCAAAGTATTGTGGGCAGAGAAACTCTCCCCAGTTGAGAGGAGATGTGGGCTACTCTTCGATAGGAAGAGCTCAGGAGACTAACCAAGGCGGGGAGTAGCGGTATGGGAGTTCGAAGCAAGGAGGGGGAGGAGGAGGATGCAACTCTTGCATCAACGGGACAACAGGGGCTACAAAAGAGGAAGAAGAAAGACATCTCCAAGGTCAAGTGCTTCAACTGTGGGGAGCTAGGACATTATGCCTCTCAGTGCCCCAAGAAGAAAGGCAAGGGAGAAGCTTCCGACTCAAAGGCTGCTCTAGCAAAGGCGGAGAAGGATGTCGAAACTGATGACAATTGTGCCATGAGTGCTCATGCGCCTCTAGAGAAGAAGTGGGGAGACATGGAGTTGTAGTCGAGAAGACTACATGAGGGGCCAGGATCCTTGAGGTGCCCAAACTCTTGGATCACATCCGGCTACGGAAGCCCTTAAAGACAGTAGCATGATGGCAGGTGTCAGGTGGAGCAAGGTGTGATGGAGTGGCAAGGCAGTGCTAGAGTGCAGAAATCTGTAGCAGCGCAGTGGAGGTTGAAGCAGTGCGAGAGGCATATAAGAGGTTGCAGTAGCGAAATGGCAGCAGAGGGAGCACAGGATAACAACAGAGGTAGCTTCAGCATCGCGAGGCTTCCAGACTGACCAGGATGTCAGTGTTTGGGTGAAGTCAGTTACTTACTTCTCGGTAACTGAGTTGCAATGCAGCAGTGGCAGTGCTATGGGCAGCATGAGGCAGCATTTTGACAGGGAGCTGCAGTACAGATGTAGCAGTGGCAGTGTCATGGGAAGCAGTACAGGAAGCAGTAGTGCAGTGGATGTAGGGCAGTAGGCCAAGCATAAGCACAAAGAACCGATGCAGAGGATCAGTGTGATGCTTCTATGGTGAAGCATTGCTAGAGAACATTCATTGCTAAGAGGGAGTGTTGATTTTGGGTAGCATCAAATGTGCTCTAGCCATGAAATTTGGTGGAGAGGCTAAGGCACATGAGATCTCCAAGACCCAGAAATCGTTTGGAGAAATTCCACCCAAATGAAGAGTTATTAAAATAATTAATATTTTTAATGGGTTCCTAAGTCTAAACTTAGGAAAATAAAAATATTAATGTGTATTAATAAAATATGGGTGAGAAAGTTCTAAGTGACGAGGATCAAGCTAGTTCTAATATTAGCCATTGATTAGGGACTTAATCTCGGTCGTTGATTCGTCAACAAGAAAAGTATAAGAAGAGGCTTGAGGGTCAATTGGAGACACACCAAGTGATCAAAAAATTCGATTTTCTAGGGCAAGGTTTGCTGAGGAAATCGAGTTAGTGATCAGAGTTGCAGCAAGGGGCAGTTCAGCAAGGGATTTTCATCTGAGGCTGAAGAATACATAGCAGAGACGCAGCCCAATGACGGGAGAGATAGCGCAATGCCGGGAGAGATAGCGCAGGCCCTAGAAGGGCTGACGCAGAGGACGTAGAGGGCTGACGCAGTAAGACGCAAAAGTTGCAAAGGCTGACGTTGGGCCTCAGAAGCAGCGCTGGGGTGACTGTGGGGCAGACTGGGAGTAGATCAGCAGATTCTGAGCCGGGAGAGGGTGGCGCAGCTCCTAGAGGAGTGACGTAGTTCCAGAACAGTGCTTGGAGCAACTTCTACTGTCCAGCATAGCGAACAGCTGGAGTCGTTGTGGGATTTGATCATTCGTTTGTTGATTTGCCGGAATATCTGTCTCCGAATAGAGGTACTACTGTCGAGGATATTCTCTCTTGGGTGAGCCATTTCTGGCACCCTAGTTGTATTCATGAAATCTGTTTAATAATACAAACCCTCTATATGCTGCACCGGTTTTCCCGAATTGGGTTTTTCCGGGGACAATTGTCCAAACATAACGATGTCCCTTATGTTATTGTCTCAGTTTATTTCAATGCATGATCTGTATATTTGTGAACGCTGCAATAGTGTTTACTTCAATGTTTATGTAATTAAATAACTTGTTAATGTAAACAAGAAGTAGGAGATTGTAAACCAGTAATTGTAGTAGGGGTTTCTGATGTGTTAGATTCAAGAATTTTCACAGCTATTTCACAATGTTGGTGATGATGTTGATACTTGAAGATGACTTATCAATCTGACTCTTTTTATAAGAATATTCAATTTGAGAGTATCCTCGTATCGGTTCTATAATTATGAATACCTCCCTCGTTAAGGGGGAGTGTTGGAAATTGTAATTTTATGTAAAAGCAAAAAGAAGAAAAAGAATTTTTATTATTAATATTTTTATTAGTTAAGCATGTTCTTCATGCTTCTAGGATTTGTTGAGTCAAAGTCCTATTTGGACTTCTTGTAAAGAAAAAAAGAGAAAATAATTTTTTAGATGTAATTTTCGGTCAAAATGCCTCTAGATGTCAAGTCAGCCCTGTTCTAAAGGACATGTCTATTCGAACTCCTCTGGACAATATAAATAAAGGGAAATATGAGATCATTTCGATACACACAATTCGCTTGATTGGTTCTGAAATTTCAGAGCACAAGGAGGGTCGAAGTCTGAAATTAAAGAATGGTTTGTGGAAGTTCTACCTTTATCATAACTCCTTTTGAGGATTTGTTGTTGGTCTCTTGTTGCTCATGGATTTGTTGTGCAGAAGGAGGGTTTGACTTGGCATCTAGAGGGTTTGACTTGGTCATGGGTCTTGGATATATCATTTTGATCTAATTGTAGAAGGAGAATTTCTCTGGGACTTCCCCTTGGAGGGGTTTTTCCCTAACTTGGAGCCTATATCTTGGTTCATTATTTTCTTGTGATCTTCATGTTTACATTTTTGGAAACTGTTTAATGAATGAATATGATAAAAATTAATAAAAGACCACCAAACTTCAAAAAGCAATTATCAAAGAAAGAGAAATCTAGTCCAAATTGCAAGCCTCCCGATTTCTCAACAGGTTCAGTAGACTGACTAGAGGAGAGAGGCATACTAGTTGTTGTGGTGTAGACTGAAACAGAGGAATACAACAAGTTGATATGAAGTACAATAGAAAATGAGAGAAAAACAGACATGAAGAATATTAATGCTTACCTCCTCTGCGCTACCATGTCCTTTGAATATTCCAAATACCCATTCCCTCCACTACCAGAGTTCATCATTGTTTACAGGCGATGCTTTTTTCATTGCCCACTACACTAGATGGACTCATTTGAAGCCATCTACAGCTACCTCGCCAACATGGGCACTCAGGCAACATACAATGCTGGGGAGAGGGGAAGGAGAGTGCTTGTTCAAACACGAAGAGGACATGATGCTCGATTAAAAATGCAGAGTGAGCCTGCGGGATTGGCATTTAATGCATGGCATTGTTGGTAGTTGGGTGTCAGGTCGGATGGAAAAGGTGGTGCTTACTCAACCTAACCATCCTGCTCTCTACGCTTCATCTACAAAGCCTAGGGTACCTTCTCCACTCAATCCTCCAAGACAATACAATTGTAGTCACTCACTACACAAAGTAATATTATATATGATATCACAACTAAACCACAAAAGCTTAAATAACGTACATACAAAGCGATGAATTAACCATACACATACATGTCCTCCCTTGGCTAATATTATAGCAGCAAAAATCATGACCAACAAACAATGAACATGTAAACCCCAGTATAACTTTTCCATTTATTTCATATCAAATTACTAGAAAAAATCTTGAATCTCACACCCATGAACAAAATCATACTACCTCGAAACCATGGCAAAATGATAAATCATTGTGCAAACAACAAATATTTCAGTATATTAAAGGACAAAAATATCTTATAGGAGAAAAATATGCCTCACCCATCCTTTGTGCCACATTTATAAAATGTTTAGTGCATCTTCACCATTTCGCCTTCGTAGACTATACAATTGTAGTTCTTCACTAGATAAAAAAGATCAATATAGTTCATTATGAGACCAGAGATAAAATATATAATAAATTGAAAAGCAAACAATTGGAGCCACAAATTAGTAAAAGATACTTTTAACATAAGTGCATTGTATATAGGTACATTGAATCACCTTCATTTATGAACAATAATCTCCATTTCCATGCCTGCTTCCTTCATTTCCGTTTCCGCATCCAACAAACAAAACCAAGACAAAAGTACAAAAAATGTGAACAAAACAAAGGAAAACAAGTACAACTCACCCAAAAAAAAAGAAATCAAGACCAAACTACAAAAAACAATTAAAAAAAAAAAAAAACAAGTACAACACAAAGCATGGCCATGCAACAAAAAAAATTTGCAAACATCCCCTCTGCACATCATCTCTCCTACAGTGTGCTCTCCTCCGCTGAAAGGAAAAAATATGGGCTAAAAAAGGTTAAAATGCACACAGTTAGTAATGGTAAGCATATTTCAAAACCAATAATTATTCATAATAAGAAACACACCTTCCCAAGAGTTTGTTTTATAACTATGGACAACCTTTTGTATTCCACTTGCTCGCACTCATCAGAATAAGCCATCTACAACAGATAGAAAATAAGATATTACAATCGTTGTATAAGTTACACTGGAGAGTTAAATGCAATAATTAATCATAATAATAAGATTTCTATATAAAAGGGGAGAGTCCATTTTGTATTACACGTATTCATGCTCCCTTTAAAAATCCATCTGCAATAGATACACAAAAAATATTATATTTCTAAAATATATTAAACTAGAGAGTCACAATTCATGAACTTGTCACGCAACTTAGTCCAAGTCTAGTTATATTACATGCTATACCTCAAGAAAATATAGATTTTCTAAACTAAATGTACTTCTACTAGGAATAATACAAACAATGTTTTCATAAGAGGTAATTTTTTTAAGAAAATGAAAACATGACTCACTCATCCTCTATGTTGCATTTGTATTGCCTAAGGTATCTTCTCCACTTGACCATCCCAGACACTACACTACAATTGTAGTCACTTAGTACACAAATCAATATTATATATGAGAACACGAATAAACCATGAGAGAAATTAAATAATAGACACTATTTATGTAGTCACTCACGGCACAAAAAAAAATTATATATGAGATTATGAATAAACCATGAGAAAAATTGAATCACAATTATACAAAGCAATGAATTAACCATACACATACTTGCTCACCCTCGGCTAATGTTATAGCAGCAACAAGCATGAACAATAAGCTCTAAAAATGTGAACCCCAGTGTAACTTTTCCCTTTATTTCATATCAAAGTTCTCGGAAAATCTCAAACCTCACACCCATTAACAAGATCATACTACCCTGAAGCCATGACAAAAGGATAAATCGTTGCATAAACAACAAATATTTCAGTGTCTTAAACCACAATATTATTATGTAGGAAAAAATTATGGCTCACCCTGCTTTTGTAGAATGTCTAGGGTATCTTCACCACTTGACCTTCATGGACTATACAGTCGTAATCACTTGCTACACAAAGTGTATCAATATATATGAGATCACGTATAAAACATATGATAAATTGAAAAACAAGTAAAAGGTGTCACAAATGAGCAAAAGATAATTGTGAGTGAAGTGCATGGTGTATAGTTAAGGTGATTCACCTTTATTTATGAATGATAACCTCCATCTCGTCACTTTCATTTTCTCTCCCTGCTCCCTTCCTTTCCTTTTGAACATCCAACAAACAGAACCAAATACCAAACTACAAGAAATGAGAAAAAAATACAAAACAAAGGAAAATGAGTACAACACAAAGCATGGTCATGTTCAAACTCAGCAATAACAAAACATGTAGGAAACAACAAATAAAAAATCACGAACTTCACCTTTGCACATTATTTCTATTGCAGTCTCCCCTCCTCTCCTCAACTGAAAGAGAAAAAAAGTAGGGTGAATAAGGATAAAATATGAACACAATAATTGGTAAACAAATTTCAAAACCAATAGTTATTCATAATAGGAAACATACCTCCTCTATAGTTTGTTATATAATGATAGACACTCCATTCCATATTCCACTACTCGTACTCAAGAGAACACGCCATCTACAATATATACATAATAAAGATATTAGAATCATTATACATGTTAAACTGGAGGGTTGAATTTAATAATCATTTATAATATGAAACATTCTTGTTTTCAAGTTCTGTTATATAAAGGGGGATAAACCATTATGTATTTAACGTATTTGTGCCCACTAGAATCAACCATCTGCTATAGATACACAATAAAATTTAACCTGGAGAGTTGAATGCATGAACTTGTCATCCAACTTAATTCCAGTCCATTTATATTCCATGCTATATCTAGAAATATATAAATCTCTAAACAAGATGTAATCCTACTAAGAATAAGGAAATCGATGTTATCATAAAAGATGATTCCTTTTGTGAGGGATCTAAACATATTTAAGCATATTGAACACCCAAAATCCAAGGAGGCACAAGGCAATAGTGTTGTTTATTAAAAAAATGATTGATTGGTTGAAGGGTCGGTATGCTTGCTTGTTCAATCTTCCCATCCTCCTCTCTAGGACATGTTGTGTGGGTTTGTGAATGTGATGTGGAGCAAGAAAGCATATAAATTTAAACATTACCATTTGATGTATATGTCAAACCACTAAATTTAAACATACCATTTGACATATATGTCAAACCACTAATTGAGTGGTACTACCAGAGAACCACGCTAAAAAGAGAAAATGTCGAGCAAATGAATAATAATAACACTATTTTGTTGGAAAGCAACATGACTCACCCATCCTCTGCATTGCATCTACAATGCCAAGGAAATCTTCTCCACTCAACCCTCCCAAATAGTACAATTGTAGTCACACACTGCACAAAGTAATATTATATATGATATCAAAAATAAACCACAAGAGCTTATAGCATACATATAAAGCGATGAATTAACCATACACATACCTGCCCTCCCTTGGCTAAAATTATAGTTGTGACAATCACGAACAATAAGCCTTGAACATGTAAATCCTAGTACAACTTTTCCATTTGTTTCATATCAAAGTTCTAGAAAAAGTCTTGAACATCACACCCAAGAACAAGATCATACTACCTCGAAACCATTACAAAATGATAAATCATTGTGCAAACAAATAAATATTTCAGCTATTAAAGGACAAAAGTATTTTGTAGTAAAAAGGTATGTCTCACCCATCCTTTGTGCCACGTTCGTACAATGTTTAGTGCATCTTCACCACGTCACCTTTGTAGATTATACAATTGTAGTTCTTCACTACATAAAGAAGATATATATAGTTGATTATGAGCATCGGTAAAACATATAATAAATTTAGTAGCAAACAAATGAAGCCACAAATTAGCAAAAGATTCTTTTAACTGAAGTGCATTGCATATACGTATGTTGACTCACCTTAATTTATGAACAATAACCTACATTTTCCTTCTCTGCTTCATTTCCGTTTCCACACCCAACAAACAAAACCAAGACCAAAGTTCTGGAAAAAGTCTTGAATCTCACACCCATGAACAAGATCATATTACCTCGAAACCATGACAAAATGATAAATCATTGTGCAAACAACAAAATATTTCAGCATATTAAAGGACAAAAGTATTTTGTAGGGGAAAGTACGTCTCATCCATCCTTTGTGCCACGTTTGTAGAATGTTCACTGCATCTTCACCACTTCACTTTTGTAGACTATAAAGAAGATATATATTGTTGATTATGAGATAAACATATAATAAATTGAATAGCAAACAAATGAAGCCACAAATTAGCAAAAGATTCTTTTAACTGAAGTGCATTGCATATAGGTATGTTGACTCACCTTCATTTATGAACAATAATCTCGATTTTCCTTGTCTGCTTCATCTCTGTTTCCACACCCAACTAACAAAACCAAGACCAAAGTACAAAAATATGTGAAAAAAAAGGAAAACAATTACAATACACCCAAAAAAGCGAAACCTAAACCAACCAACAAAAAAACAAGAAAAAAATCCAAAACAAAGGAAAACAAGTACAACATATAGCATGGCCATGCTCAAACTCAACAAAACATCCAAACAAGAACAAAAGAAAAATTGCAAACATCCCCTTTGCACATCATCTCTCCTACAATGTGCTCTCCTCCGCTGAAAGGAAAAAAAGTGGGCTGAAAAAAGGTTAAAATGTACACAGTTAGTAATGGTAAGCATGTTTAAAAAACAATAATTATACATAATAGGAAATGCACCTCCCCTAGAGTTTGTTTTATAATGATGGACACTCTCTTTTGTATTCCATTTGCTAGTGCTCATCACAAGCCATCTAAAACAGATAGAAAATAAGATATTACAATCATTATATAAGTTAAACTGAAGAGTTAAATGCAATAATTAATCATAATAACAAATACACCTTTCTTTGACAATGTTATATAAAAGGGGAGATCTCATTTTGTATTGCACGAATTCATGCCCGCTGGAATAAGCCATCTGCAATAGATACACAAAAAAAATATTAGATTTCTAAAATATGTTACACTAGAGAGAGTTTGAATTCATGAACTTGTCATGCAACTTAGTCTGAGTCTAGTTATCTTCGATGCTATACCTCAAGAAAATATAGATTTTCTAAACTAGATGTACTTCTACTAGGAATAATACAATGTTTTCATAAGAGGTAATGTTTTTGAGAAAATGAAAACAACATGATTCACTCATCCCCTATTTTGCATGTGCATTGCCTAAGGTATATTCTCCACTAAACCATCACAAACACTACAACTATAGTCACTCACTACACAAATCAATCTTATACGAGATCATGAATAAACCATGAGAGAAATTAAATATTAAGCACGATATATGTCGTCACTCACAGCACAAAGTAATATTATATATGAGATCATAGATAAACCACGAGAGAAACTAAATAGTAATTATACAGAGCAATGAATTAACCATACACATACTTACTTGCCCATGGCTAACATTATAGCACCAACAAGCATGAACATTAAGCTCTAAAAATGTCAAGCCAAATGTGACTTTTCCCTTTATTCCGTATCAAAGTTCTCGGAAAATCTCAAACCTCACACCCATTAATAAGATCATACTACCCTGAAGCCATGACAAAAGGATAAATTGTTGCATAAACAACAAATATTTCAGTGGCTTAAAGCACAATATTATCATAAAAGAAAAAATTATGGCTCACCGGTTGTTCGCGCTGCTTTTGTAGAATGTCTAGGGTATCTTCACCACTTGACCTTCATGGACTATACAGTTGTAGTCACTTGCTACAAATAGCAGATCACCATAGTTGAGTATGAGACCACATATAAAACATAGGATAAATTGTAAAACAAGTAAATGGTGTCACAAATGAGTGAAAGATAATACTGAGTGAAGTGCATTGCGTATAGTTAAGGTAATTCACCTTCATTTACGAATGATAACCTCCATCTCGTCACTTTCATTTTCTCTCCCTGCTCCATTTCTTTCTTTTCGTGCAACCAACAAATAAAATCAAATACCAAACTACAAGAAATGGGAAAACAATACAAAACAAAGGTTAAAGAGTACAACACAAAGCACGACCATGTTCAAACTCAACAAAATCAAAATATGTAGGCAACAACAAATAAAAAATTACAAACTTCCCTTTGCACATTATCTCTACTGCAATGTCCTCTCCTCCGCTGAAAGGTCAAAAAAGTGGGGTGAATAAGGTTAAAATATAGTCACAAATAGTAATGGTAAGCAAACTCCAAAACCAATAGTTATTCATAATAAGAAACATACCTCCTATAGAGTTTGTTATATAGTGATAGACACTTCATTTTATATTCCACTTACTTGTGCTCACTAAAACAAGCCATCTACAATAGATACATAATAAAGATATCATAATCATTATACAAGTTAAACTGGAGGATTGAATGCAATAATCAATCATAACATGAAACATTCTTGCCTTCGAGTTTTGTTATACAAAGAGGGAAAAGGATAAAGGAAAGGTCATTAAAGAGGATCATACAAGGAGATAAGTCTATCATCTATAGAAACTATGTCAAACTCAATGAAGGGAGAAAACAAAATAGAAGGAGCCTACAACTACAGGGCCTGGAAAAAGAGGATAGACGTCATTCTCGAAAAGAACAAAGCTTGGATCTCGTTCAAGGAAAAATCAAGAAGCCTACAGATGAATCAAGTGAAGAGGAAAAAGCAAAGTTTAGAGAAATTGAAATCTTGGCTATGAACCTCATAGTGGATGGAGTTAAGGATAACCTAACTCCATACATAATCCAACAAAGATTCCGCTCAAGAAATGTATGAGGCTCTATCTAAATTATTCACCATCAAGAATATTGGTCAAATAGCAAGTCTCAAGAATGAATTAAGAACTATCAAGATGACGAAAGATGATATAATGGCATCCTATTTTATAAGCATATCTAAAATCAGAGATGAACTCCAAGCAATAAATGAAGTTGTCCCAAAATAGGAGCTTGTAATTACTGTTCTTCTAGGACTACCAAAATCTTGGAGTGTCTTTGCTTCAGAACTTAACAGTTGGAAGGTGATGAGCCTCATCATTAAGTAATTATATGGGTCTTAATTGGCCTTAATTCACCGCCTAGCTTAGTCAAACCAACTACTCTAACAAATTATTGCATACTTTTGATTATATTTTGTTTATGAAATGAATTAGAGTTGGATATTTGGCTTTGTGGTCTAATGTGCATGTAATACAGGAATAAAGGATAAAAGCAAGGAAAAATGCAGGTATAAAGGATAAAAGCAAAGAAATATGGCAAAGACCTTGGTAAAAAAATTCGAATGGGAAGAGGGAGAGTAATTATAGGAGGTCAATCCTTCTCATTTACTACCCCTCCATTTGAATATTCCTCCATCAGTTCGAAGTGCAAGCAGCCATCACTTTGAGGACTAGAAGACAACCAAGCAAAGGAAAAGGACAGAAAACCAGTTTTTCTTGAGTTGGAGGCCAAGCCTCCTTAGTGGGAAGGAAGTCGTTAGAGACTTCAGATGTATAAATAGAGAGGCTTGGGACCTCAGTAGGATTCGAACTTCATTTGTAAAACTCTATTTTATTTCTGAGCTTCAAAGACATGTGACTGTTTGCTCTGTAATCCATGGTTTTTATAATAAGAATGAGTTATGTTTAAGCCAGCTCTGAATTAACTCTGAGGGCTAAAGCTCTTAGGTTAGGGCCCAACCCAAGCAGCCACAGCTCCTCCTTACTGTACATGTATGCTAGCATAGAGTTCTGTTCTGTTTATTTGCTTAAGTAGTTTCATGGTTTTCTGTTCATTTGCTTAAGTAGCCTTATGGTTTTCACTGTTTATTTGCTTAAGTAGTTGCACTTTCATTACAGCAATATAGCGTAGATCATGCATGGTTTTCCTGTTCATCTGCTTCAGTAGCTGCATTTGTTGTAGTTTACTTTCATTTATGCCTTCTTTCAGTTCACAGGTTAGTTAGAGGAAAAAGATCACTATCAAGTTGTGCGTAGGTGTCTCGGCCTCATCTCCTCCCTCTAGGACCATGACTTGAGGAAGGGACCCTTCAGCAGCCCCAAAAACACAGGTCTCTGGTTCTCGCATGGGCTATGGAGTTCGTTGTTTAATGCAGTTATTTGTTCACCTGCACTGGTTTTCTCTGTCATTTTCATTTGAAACGCCTCCAGCACTTTCCTCATGCATCGCTTCCTCGCCGTCCGATCACCAATAAACCTTCACAATCACCATCCGATTCACTATTTTCTCCTACTGCTGCCTCGCGTGGAGTCTTCCACTCACTTTATGAGCTTTAATCTCCACCATTAATCTGTCCCTTGATTTGACAACTATCGCGTCACCTGATCACTTTATGCACTTTAAGTCCCCACCGTCGATCTGCCTTGCCTGATCCGACGGCTGTCGCTTCACCCGATTGCCAACTAGCATGGCCAATCTCCACCGTTGATCAGCGCCGCCTGATCTAACGGCCATCGCGCAATCTCGCGCGGATTAGTGCACGAACGTTATCCGCCAGAGAGCATGCGAGGAAAGTGGTTTTCTCGTGCTATGTGTCACACAGTAAGGCTAATCGCGTGAAATTTCGAAATACTGCTCATAGCCTGAAGGGCGAGAGAAACTACTTACCTCCTTAGAAACCTGCTCCCTCATTTCCACACGTTTCTTTTCCTCGCAATATGATCTCCGCCATCCATCTCTTGACTTCACCCGCGTTATTAAATCTCGGCCATTCATCTCCTGTTAACCTCCTTCGTCCATCCACTCACCTAATCCCTCGCGACACAATCTTCGTCATCCATCTGCTTTGTTCCCTTGTTCGTCCATCCATTCACTTAAGCCTTCGTGATAAGATCTCCACCATTCATCCTGATAGTTAACCCTATTCACCCATCTATCTATGTAACCTCCTGCGATCCAATCTTCGTCGTTCATTTGCCTTTCACCCGACTTATCCAACGGTTCTTATGCATTGTTGCTCCCTCACGTCCTCCTTTCACTAATTTCGTCCTCCGACTGCTTCTCCGCTTGAAAGCCGAGTTAGTTTAGCATAGCTGTTTGATTGGTTAGTTAGGTTATGGTATGGTTTAAGCGTTTCATGTTGTTTTCTTCATTACTGTAGTAGAGTAGCTCTCTCTTAGAATAGGTTTTCTCTCCTTCCATCAAAGAATTTAGCTTCTTCTGGCCCTATAGAAGTTTGGCTTGGAACCCCTGGGGTCTCTTGCCAGATGAGCAGTGACAACAATCAGTGTCTTCACTTTTACTTGTGCATATAGCACTGTCACCTCCAAGTTTGTACGAACCCCGGGTTGATAAGTAAAGTTGATAGCCATGGGAGTTGCAGCATTACAGTTGCAATACCTAGGCTCATCACTTTTTGGCGTCGTTGCCGAGGAGGTGTCTAAGTAGAAGTAATCACTGCTTTCTTCTATTTCTAGTCTCCAACTATCTTTTCTTCTACTTCTAGTCTTCAACTTTCTTCCATTAGTTTATATTTACAAAAGCCATCTAGTTTCTTTCTTTCTTTTAGTTGTCATTATCTGCTTTCCTTTCTATTCTGCAAGTACTTTCTAGCTTTAACAAAATCTTAAAAAACCAACCCAAAAACATTTCCTTTCATGCCTCATAGGAATAAGGACAATTCAAGTAAATTCTTGCCAAATACCCCCACTGCATCCAACAGTCAACCTTCTCTCTTCTTCGGTGACTGTGAAGTGGAAGAACCTTTAGATGAGCAACCTTACATATTTGAAGAACCTACAGGGGAATAAGAAGAGGAAGAACCCATTCCTACTGAACCAATGGCTGAAAACAGAAATGACAGAGGAAATAGAGAGAATTGAGGGTGCCTTCCCCATCAGGGAGACCAATGGGGACATTAAGATGAAGAATATAAGCCCCTCTGCTCTACTTCATTTCCATGGCCTGACCATAGAGGACCCCGACACTTTCCTATTTGAGTTTGTTGTTATATGTCGAACCTATAGGCTATGACTATACAAATGATGAGAAAAAGTTAAAACTATTTCCATCTACCCTCAAGGATCCAGCATTGTGCTAGTTCATGGGTTTACCTAGAGATAGCATCACAACTTGGGCTTAGATGCAGCAGACTTTTAACAACAAATATAGGGACTACCTTAGGTCAAAGGACACTAAAGAAGAGATTTTCAGGATGACCATAGGCCAGGATGAATCCTTAGAAGACTATGAAGAAAGATTCCAACTCAGTTACAAAAGGGCCAGGTGCACACTTGACCCTGAGTCACTAAAGTTGGTCTTGTTTAGAGGAGTAAGGGAGGATCTCCTTGATACCTTACATATGATAGCAAAAGGGTAGGGGTAGTCAACCTATGGCCAATACATCATCCTCCAACTTATCCATCAAGGGTGAAATTGGAAATATGTTGGAAGATTTCAAAAGTGATATGCTACAAACCCTTGCCTTGCAATTGGACACTATGAACATCAAAAGGAAGCAAGAGGAAGCAGAGAGAGCCTTGGCCATCTTTTGTCCTAGATGCACCAGCAGACATCCTAGGAACGAATGTCCATTAAACTGTATTAAGATTTGCTCAAACTGTGAAGAAAGCCACTCCACAGGAAAGTGCCCTTCTTTACCTGGACTCAAAGCTATATATCAAAGAGCTGAAGGGGTCACTAAGCAGCGTTGCTACATCAACCAAAGGAAACCTCCTAGGCCTAGACCATACCAACAGGGTATGGTATGCAAGAGCCATCCCATGCATATTACAACCCCAACCAAATCACAGCTATACCTTCTTGGGGACCCCCTGCTCATCCTTCCTAGCCTACACCCCCTCCTTGATCCTATGCATCTCAGTATCAATCCCAGCCAGCCAGCGAGTCATTTCAACCTTATGTTCAGCCACAACATTAGTGGAATACCCCACCCCAGGGGTGGAGGCCCCAACTCAACAATGTTCCAGCCCTATTGCCTCCACCACCTACCCAACCACAACTCCTGCACTCTGCTCCACCTAGGCAACCCTAGATGCCTGCCCAGCCAAATCTGAACCCAAACAATAGGTAGGCTCAACAAGCATGCAGTGGAGTGACATCATACCCAACTTATGCTGTAGAAATCCAGGAGATCAACCTAAGATCTGGGAGAATTCTCCCAGACAACCAACCTCCCCAGAGAATTGTGTTATTGTCTCAGTTTATTTCAGTGCATGATCTCTATATTTGTGAAAGCTGCAATAGTGTTTACTTCGATGTTTATGTAATTAAATAACTTGTTAATGTAAACCAGTGATTGCAGTGGTGGTTTCTGATGTATTAGATTCATGAATTTTCACATGGTATCAGAGCGATTGCAGATCATAGAGGACTGAAGACACCAGCCGAGAAATCTGAGAATTTGTAGCAGAGAAGCAGCTGTCCCAAGAGGTAGCGTTGTTCCAGAGCCGAAGAGGCAGAAGGAGTGATGTCGTGCATAAGAGGTGACACAGAGGCTCGTGCATTGCATACGTCAGTATTCTGAACCGGGAGAGGAAGATGCAGCAGTTGGGAGGAGCCCATGCAGTAGTTGCATCAGCCATCAGGGCCAGCGCAGAGGCAGAGGAGGGAAGATCAAGCTCACAGAGAGCCACGTCATCTTTCTGAGCCAAGAAGGATTGACACAGTTGGCCGGGAGGAGCAGATTCAGCCCACGTAGAGATTGCGTAGAGCCTGAACGGCTCAGATTCTTCAAGTTGTCGGGGCTAAGGGAGCTGTGCAGATTTTAATTTGTGGAGCTGGTGGGACGATGTTTCTGTCGGTGTAGAAGAGTGTCTAAGGAGATTGAACCAAGGTAGAGGGAAGCACTACCTCAACAGATTTCTAGCCAAGAAATCTAGATCTAGGTTGCATCGGCAAAGGAGGATTGGAGAGGAGTGATTCGACGATTGGTTGGACGATTTCCGAGAGGGAAATCAAGATTCAAAGGTAGTCTAGAGAAGAGGAGAAGAGATGACAGTGAACGAATTGAGGGATCTAGACAGATTGGACGAGGCCTCCAATTTTGTCATCTGGAAGGCCAAGATCTTGGCAATCATGGAGAAACATTGCATCAAGGACTATGCCTTGAAAGTAGTAGTTGTCCCAGTTGACGCTAATGCAGTTGAGAAGTATGTGAAGGCTCAGGTGAAGGCGAAATGCATGATCCTAGATGAGGTCAAGGATCATGTCATACCACATATTGTTGAGAAGACAACAGCAAAGGAGATCTGGGACACCATGACCACCTTATACTAGGGCTCTTCTGTGCAGCAAAAGATGTTATTGGAGAATCAGTTAAGGTCATATCAGATGCAAAAAGGAGAGGAGATACATCCCTTCCTTCTCAGGTTGTAGGGGATTCGCGACCAGCTTACTTCCATGGGGTCTACTCCAGAGCGAGAGTTCTTAGTCAGGACTGCCATGAATGCAGTATCCGAGGAGTGGGAGACGTTTGTCCAAAGTATTTTGGGCAGAGAAACTCTCCCTAGTTGAGAGGAGATGTGAGCAGCTCTTCGATAGGAAGAGCTCAGGAGACTGACCAAGGCGGGGAGTAGCGGTAACGGAGTTCGAAGCAAGAAGGAGGACAAGGAGGATGCAGCTCTTGCATTAGCGGGACAACAAGGGCTACAGAAGAGGAAGAAGAAAGACATATCCAAGGTCAAGTGCTTCAACTGTGGGGAGCTGGGACATTATGCCTCTTTGTGCCCCAGGAAGAAAGGCAAGGGAGAAGCTTTTGACTCAAAGGAAGCTCAAGCAAAGGCGGAGAAGGATGTCGAGACTGATGACAATTGTGCCATGAGTGCTCATGCGCCTCTAGAGAAGAGGTGGGGAGACATGGAGTTGTAGTCGAGAGGATTACATGAGGGGGCAAGATCCTTGAGGTGCCCAAACTCTTGGATCACATCAGGCTACGGAAGCCCTTAAAGACAGTAGCATGATGACAGGTGTCGGGTGGAGCAAGGTGTGATGGAGCGGCAAGGCAGTGCTAGAGTGCAGAAGTCTGTAGCAGCGCAGTGGAGGTTGAAGCAGTGCGAGAGGCATATAACAAGTTGCAGCAGCGAAATGGCAGCGGAGGGAGCACAGGATAACAACAGAGGTAGCTCCAGCATCACGAGGCTTCCAGACTGACCAGGATGTTAGTGTTAGTGTTTCGGTAACTGAGTTGCAATGCAGCAGTGGCAGTGCCATGGGCAGCATGAGGCAGCATTTTGAGAGGGAGCTGATGTTGATACTTGAAGATGACTTATCAATCTGACTCTTTTTATGAGAATATTCAATTTGAGTGTATCCTCGTATCGGTTCTATAATTATGAATACCTCCCTAGTGAAGGAGGAGTGTTGGAAATTGTAACTGGGTTCAGTTTTTATAATGCTCTTTGTACTTATTTCATTATATATTTTATCTAAAAGAAGAAAAAGAATTTTTATTATTATTATTTTTATTAGTTAAGCATGTTCTTCATGCTTCTAGGATTTGTTGAGTCAAAGTCCTATTTGGACTTCTTGTAAAGAAAAAATAGAAAAGAAAATTTTAGATGTAATTTTGGGTCAAAAATGCCTCTAGATGTCAAGTCAGCTTTGTCCTAAAGGACATGTCTATTCGAACCCCTCTAGACAATATAAATAAAGGGAAAGATGAGATCATTTGGATACACACAGTTCGCTTGATTGGTTCTGAAATTTCATAGCACAAGGAGGGTCGAAGTCTGAAATTAAAGAAGGGTTTGTGGAAGTTCTACCTTTATCATAACTCCTTTTGAGGATTTGTTGTTGGTCTCTTGTTGCTCATGGATTTGTTGTGCAGAAGGAGGGTTTGACTTGGCATCTAGAGGGTTTGACTTGGTCATCGGTCTTGGATATATCATTTTGATGTAATTGTACAAGGAGAATTATTCTGGGACTTCCCCTTGGAGGGGTTTTTCCCTAACTTGGAGCCTATATCTTGTGTTCATTATTTTCTTGTGATCTTCATGTTTACTTTTTTGGAAATTGTTTAATGAATGAACATAATAAAAATTAATAAAATGCCACCAAACTTCAAAAAGCAATTATCAAAGAAAGAGATCTAATCCAAATTGCAAGCCTCCCGATTTCTCAACAGGTTCAGTAGACTGACTAGAGGAGAGAGGCATACTAGTTGTTGTGGTGTAGACTGAAACAGAGGAATACAACAAGTTGATATGAAGTACAATAGAAAATGAGAGAAAAACAGACATGAAGAATATTAATGCTTACCTCCTCTGCGCTACCATGTCCTTTGAATATTCCAAATACCCATTCCCTCCACAACCAGAGTTCATCATTGTTTATACGCGATGCTTTTTTCATTGCCCACTACACTAGATGGACTCATTCGAAGCCATCTACAATTACCTCACCAACATGGGCACTCAGGGAACATGCAATGCAGGAGAGAGGGGAAGGAGAGTGCTTGTTCAAACACGAAGAGGACATGACGCTCGATTAAAAATGCAGAGTGAGCCTGCAGGATTGGCATTTAATGCATGGCATTGTTGGTAGTTTGGTGTCAGGTCGGATGGAAAAGGTGGTGCTTACTCAACGTAACCATCCTCCTCTCTACGCTTCATCTACAAATCCTAGGGTACCTTCTCCACTCAACCCTCCCAAACAATACAATTGTAGTCACTCACTACACAAAGTAATATTATATATGATATCACAAATAAACCACAAAAGCTTAAATAACGTACATACAAAGCGATGAATTAACCATACACATACATGTCCTCCCTTGGCTAATATTATAGCAACAACAATCATGACCAACAAGCAATGAACATGTAAACCCCAATATAACTTTTCCATTTATTTCATATCAAATTTCTAGAAAAAATCTTGAATCTCACACCCATGAACAAAATCATACTACCTCGAAACCATGGCAAAATGATAAATCATTGTGCAAACAACAAATATTTCAATATATTAAAGGACAAAAATATATTATAGGAGAAAAGTATGCCTCACCCATCCTTTGTGCCACATTTATAGAATGTTTAGGGCATCTTCACCATTTCGCCTTTTTACACTGTACAATTGTAGTTCTTCACTAGATAAAGAAGATCAATATAGTTGATTATGAGAGTAGAGATAAAATATATAATAAATTGAATAGCAAACAACTGGAGCCACAAATTAGTAAAAGATACTTTTAACAGAAGTGCATTGTATATAGGTACGTTGAATCACCTTCATTTACGAACAATAATCTCCATTTCCATGCTTGCTTCCTTCATTTCCGTTTCCACATCCAACAAACAAAACCAAGACCAAAGTACAAAAAATGTGAACAAAAAAAAGCAAAACAAAGGAAAACAACTACAACTCACCCAAAAAAACGAAATCAAGACCAAACTACAAAAAACAATTTAAAAAAAATAAAAGGAAAACAAAGGAAAACGAGTACAACACAAAGCATGGCCATGCTCAAACTCAAAAAAACATGCAAAAAAGAACAAAAAAAATTTGCAAACATCCCCTCTGCACATCATCTCTCCTACAGTGTGCTCTCCTCCGCTGAAAGGAAAAAATATGGGCTAAAAAAGGTTAAAATGCACACAGTTAGTAATGGTAAGCATATTTCAAAACCAATAATTATTCATAATAAGAAACACACCTTCCCAAGAGTTTGTTTTATAACGACGGACAATCTTTTGTATTCCACTTGCTCGCACTCATCAAAATAAGCCATCTACAACAGATAGAAAATAAGATATTACAATCGTTGTAGAAGTTACACTGGAGAATTAAATGCAATAATTAATCATAATAAGAAGATTTCTATATAAAAGGGGAGGGTCCATTTTGTATTACACGTATTCATGCTCCCTCGAAAAATCCATCTGCAATAGATACAAAAACAATATTATATTTCTAAAATATATTAAACTAGAGAGTTTAAATTCATGAACTTGTCACGCAACTTAGTCCAGGTCTACTTATATTACATGCTATACCTCAAGAAAATATAGATTTTCTAAACTAAATGTACTTCACTAGGAATAATACAAAGAATGTTTTCATAAGAGGTAATCTTTTTAAGAAAATGAAAGCATGACTCACTCATCCTCTATGTTGCATTTGCATTGCCGAAGGTATCTTCTCCACTTGACCATCCCAGACACTACACTACAACTGTAGTCACTCAATACACAAATCAATATTATATATGAGATCACGAATAAACCATGAGAGAAATTAAATAATAGACACTATATATGTAGTCACTCACGGCACAAAGAAATATTATATATGAGATTATGAATAAATCATAAGAGAAATTGAATAACAATTATACAAAGCAATGAATTAACCATACACATACTTGCTCACCCTCGGCTAATGTTATAGTAGCAACAAGCATGGACAATAAGCTCTTAAAATGTGAACCCCAGTATAACTTTTCCCTTCATTTCATATCAAAGTTCTCGGAAAATCTCAAGCCTTACACCCATTAACAAAATCATACTACCCTGAAGCCATGACAAAAGGATAAATTGTTTCATAAACAACAAATATTTCAGTGTCTTAAACCACAATATTAATATGTAGGAAAAACTTATCGCTCACCCTGCTTCTGTAGAATGTCTAGGGTATCTTCACCACTTGACCTTCATGGACTATACAGTCGTAATCACTTGCTACACAATCCGTATCAATATATATGAGACCACATATAAAACATATAATAAATTGAAAAACAACTAAAAGGTGTCACAAATGCGCAAAAGATAATTGTGAGTGAAGTGCATGGTGTATGGTTAAGGTGATTCACCTTTATTTATGAATGATAACCTCCATCTCGTCACTTTCATTTTCTCTCCCTGCTCCCTTCCTTTCCTTTTGAAGATCCAACAAACAGAACCAAATACCAAACTACAAGAAATGAGAAAAAAATACAAAACAAAGGAAAATGAGTACAACACAAAGCATGGTCATGTTTAAACTCAGCAATAACAAAACATGTAGGAAACAACAAATAAAAAATCACGAACTTCCCCTTTGCACATTATCTCTATTGCAGTCTCCCCTCCTCCTCTCCTACACTGAAAGAGAAAAAAAGTAGGGTGAATAAGGTTAAAATATGAACACAATAATTGGTAAACAAATTTCAAAACCATTAGTTATTCATAATAGGAAACATACCTCCTCTATAGTTTGTTATATAATGATAGACACTCCATTCTATATTCCACTACTCGTACTCAACAGAACAAGCCATCTACAATATATACATAATAAAGATATTAGAATCATTATACATGTTAAACTGGAGGGTTGAATTTAATAATCATTTATAATATGAAACATTCTTGTTTTCAAGTTCTGTTATATAAAGGGGGATAATCCATTATGTATTTCACGTATTTGTGCCCACTAGAATCAACCATCTGCTATAGATACACAATAAAATTTAACCTGGAGAGTTGAAGGCATGAACTTGTCATCCAACTTAATTCCAGCCCATTTATATTCCATGCTATATCTAAAAATATATAAATCTTCTAAACAAGATGTAATCCTACTAGGAATAAGGAAATCAATGTTATCATAAGAGATGATTCTTTTTGTGAGAGGGATCTAAACATATTTAAACATATTGAACACCCAAAATCCAAGGGGCCACAAGGCAATAGTGTTGTCTATAAGCACAATGAAGGGTCGGTATGCTTGCTTGCTCGACCTTCCCATCCTCCTCTCTAGGGCATGTTGTGTGGGGTTGTGTTTGTGATGTGGAGCAAGAAAGCATATAAATTTAAACATTACCATTTGATGTATATGTCAAACCACTAAATTTAAACATACCATTTGATGTATATGTCAAACCACTAATTGAGTGGTACTACCCGAGAACCACGCTAAAAGGAGAAAATGTCGAGCAAATGAATAATAATAACACTATTTTGTTGGAAAACAACATGACTCACCCATCCTCTGCATTGCATCTACAATGCCAAGGGAATCTTCTCCACTCAACCCTCCCAAACAGTACAATTGTAGTCACACACTGCACAAAGTAATATTATATATGATATCACAAATAAACCACAAGAGCTTAAATAGCATACATATAGAGCGATGAATTAACCATACACATACCTGCCCTCCCTTGGCTAATATTATAGTTGTGACAATCATGAACAATAAGCCCTGAACATGTAAATCCTAGTATAACTTTTCCATTTGTTTCATATCAAAGTTCTGGAAAAAGTCTTGAACCTCACACCCATGAACAAGATCATACTACCTCGAAACCATGACAAAATGATAAATCATTGTGCAAACAACAAAATATTTCAGCTATTAAAGGACAAAAGTATTTTGTAGGAAAAAAGTATGTCTCACCCATCCTTTGTGCCACGTTCGTAGAATGTTTAGTGCATCTTCACCACTTCACCTTTGTAGATTATACAATTGTAGTTCTTCACTACATAAAGAAGATATATATAGTTGATTATGAGAGCATCGGTAAAACATATAATAAATTGAATAGCAAACAAATGAAGCCACAAATTAGCAAAAGATTCTTTTAACTGAAGTGCATTGCATATAGGTATGTTGACTCACCTTCATTTATGAACAATAATCTACATTTTCCTTGTCTGCTTCATTTCCGTTTCCACACCCAACAAACAAAACCAAGACCAAAGTTCTGGAAAAAGTCTTGAATCTCACACCCATGAACAAGATCATACTACCTCGAAACCATGACAAAATGATAAATCATTGTGCAAACAACAAAATATTTCAGCATATTAAAGGACAAAAGTATTTTGTAGGGGAAAGTACGTCTCATCCATCCTTTGTGCCACGTTTGTAGAATGTTCACTGCATCTTCACCACTTCACTTTTGTAGACTATAAAGAAGATATATATTGTTGATTATGAGATAAACATATAATAAATTGAATAGCAAACAAATGAAGCCACAAATTAGCAAAAGATTCTTTTAACTGAAGTGCATTGCATATAGGTATGTTGACTCACCTTCATTTATGAACAATAATCTCCATTTTCCTTGTCTGCTTCATTTCTGTTTCCACACCCAACAAACAAAACCAAGACCAAAGTACAAAAAATGTGAAAAAAAAGGAAAACGAGTACAACACACCCAAAAAAACGAAACCTAAACCAAACTACAAAAAAACAAGAAAAAAATACAAAACAAAGGAAAACAAGTACAACACAAAGCATGGCCATGCTCAAACTCAACAAAACATGCAAACAAGAACAAAGGAAAAATTGCAAACATCCCCTTTGCACATCATCTCTCCTACAATGTGCTCTCCTCCTCTGAAAGGAAAAAAAGTGGGCTGAAAAAGGTTAAAATGCACACAGTTAGTAATGGTAAGCATGTTTAAAAACCAATAATTATACATAAAAGGAAATGCACCTCCCCTAGAGTTTGTTTTATAATGATGGACACTCTCTTTTGTATTCCATTTGCTAGTGCTCATCACAACAAGCCATATAAAACAGATAGAAAATAAGATATTACAATCATTATATAAGTTAAACTGAAGAGTTAAATGCAATAATTAATCATAATAACAAATACACCTTTCTTTGACAATGTTATATAAAAGGGGAGATCTCATTTTGTATTGCACGAATTCATGCCCGCTGGAATAAGCCATCTGCAATAGATACACAAAAAAAATATTAGATTTCTAAAATATGTTACACTAGAGAGAGTTTGAATTCATGAACTTGTCATGCAACTTAGTCTGAGTCTAGTTATCTTCGATGCTATACCTCAAGAAAATATAGATTTTCTAAACTAGATGTACTTCTACTAGGAATAATACAATGTTTTCATAAGAGGTAATGTTTTTGAGAAAATGAAAACAACATGATTCACTCATCCCCTATTTTGCATGTGCATTGCCTAAGGTATATTCTCCACTAAACCATCACAAACACTACAACTATAGTCACTCACTACACAAATCAATCTTATACGAGATCATGAATAAACCATGAGAGAAATTAAATATTAAGCACGATATATGTCGTCACTCACAGCACAAAGTAATATTATATATGAGATCATAGATAAACCACGAGAGAAACTAAATAGTAATTATACAGAGCAATGAATTAACCATACACATACTTACTTGCCCATGGCTAACATTATAGCACCAACAAGCATGAACATTAAGCTCTAAAAATGTCAAGCCAAATGTGACTTTTCCCTTTATTCCGTATCAAAGTTCTCGGAAAATCTCAAACCTCACACCCATTAATAAGATCATACTACCCTGAAGCCATGACAAAAGGATAAATTTTTGCATAAACAACAAATATTTCAGTGGCTTAAAGCACAATATTATCATAAAAGAAAAAATTATGGCTCACCGGTTGTTCGCGCTGCTTTTGTAGAATGTCTAGGGTATCTTCACCACTTGACCTTCATGGACTATACAGTTGTAGTCACTTGCTACAAATAGCAGATCACCATAGTTGAGTATGAGACCACATATAAAACATAGGATAAATTGTAAAACAAGTAAATGGTGTCACAAATGAGTGAAAGATAATACTGAGTGAAGTGCATTGCGTATAGTTAAGGTAATTCACCTTCATTTACGAATGATAACCTCCATCTCGTCACTTTCATTTTCTCTCCCTGCTCCATTTCTTTCTTTTCGTGCAACCAACAAATAAAATCAAATACCAAACTACAAGAAATGGGAAAACAATACAAAACAAAGGTTAAAGAGTACAACACAAAGCACGACCATGTTCAAACTCAACAAAATCAAAATATGTAGGCAACAACAAATAAAAAATTACAAACTTCCCCTTTGCACATTATCTCTACTGCAATGTCCTCTCCTCCACTGAAAGGAAAAAAAAGTGGGGTGAATAAGGTTAAAATATAGACACAAATAGTAACGGTAAGCAAACTCCAAAACCAATAGTTATTCATAATAAGAAACATACCTCCTCTAGAGTTTGCTATATAATGATAGACACTTCATTTTATATTCCACTTACTCGTGCTCACTAAAACAAGCCATCTACAATAGATACATAATAAAGATATTAGAATCATTATACAAGTTAAACTGGAGGGTTGAATGCAATAATCAATCATAATATGAAACATTCTTGCCTTCGAGTTCTGTTATATAAAGAGGGATAATCCATTTTGTATTTCACGTATTTGTGCCCACTAGAATCAACCATCTGCAGTAGATACACAATAAAATATTAGAATTCTAATAAAAGTTAAACTCAACAGTTGAAGGGATGAACTTGTCATCCAACTTAATTCCAATCCATTTATATTCCATGCTATATCTCAAAATATATAAATCTTCTAAACAAGATGTAATTCTACTAGGTATAAGGAAATCAATGTTATCCTAAGAGATGATTCTTTTTGTGAGAGGGATCTAAACATATTTAAACATATTGAACACCCAAAATCATAGGGGCCACAAGGAAATAGTGGTGTCTATTAGCACAATGGTTGCTTGGTTGAAAGGTCAGTATGCTTGCTTGCTCGACCTTCCCATCCTCCTCTCCAGGCCACAATGTGTAGGGTTCTATATGTGATGTGGAGCAAGAAAGCATATAAATTTAAACATACCATTTGTTGTATATGTCAAACCACTAATTAGGTGTTACTACCCCAGAACCACGCTAGAAGGAGAAAACATCGAGCAAATGAATAATAATAATATTATTTTGATGGAAAACAACATGACTCACCCATCCTTTGCACTGCATCCACAACGCCTAAGGTATCTTCCCCACTCAACCCTCCCAGACAGTAAAATTGTATTCAATCACTACACAAAGTAATATTATATATGATATCACAAATAAACAACAAGAACTTAAATAGCATACATATTGTTGAAGAATGTAACTACTGGCGGTCTTCATAATTGTACTTGAGTCATAATAAAATGTATTTATCAAAGGAAAGAAAAAGAAATATTGTTATTAATTAAATTGACTTATTAAAGCATGGGTTTCATGCTTGGGTCAATTGCTTTTAGGTCAAAGCCTCCATTGAAGGCTTCTAGGGTTTATGTCAAGTGTCCTTGTCCATGTCATATTGTAAAGAACCCTTCTTGGAATTTATTTGTTAAAGGAGAAATTTATTTTATTGTAAAATAGGTCAATTATGCCTCCACTAAGTCGGCCTCAAACTGGACAAGTCGGCTTAAACTAGGCAGCAGAATCACTATATAAAGGCAGCAACTTGACCTCATTTGTCACTCACTCATAACAAGTTCGATCTGCAACTTCTGGGGCCAGAAAAAGTGTGAATTTCAAGGAAGAAGAAGGATGGCGAAGGAGAAGGAGGTCTCTCACAAACATAAGAAGTCGAAATTCTCTCTTTTTCCCACAGGTGTGACGCTGTGAAGCTACTAGAGGGGCCGAAATTTTGCAGTTGTTGGGAAGGTCGAAATTCTGAAGCTGCTGGTGAAGCTGGGACCGAAATTTATGGGTTGATGTTGGGTTGTAGCTGTTGGACAAGAAGAGACTATTGAAGGTTACAGTATCTTGACTGGGTTTTTCCCTAAATAGGGGTTTTTCCCTGGTTGTGCGCCTACATCTGGTGTCCGTGATCTTCGTGTTTTGGTTTTGGTAATTGCTTGATGAACTAAGATAAAAGAAGAACATGAGAAAGATAATAATAATTCAAGGAAATCACAAGTAATTATCAACAAGGAAAAATATTTTTGCCTTACTAATTTTCTAACATGGTATCAAAGCTAAGGTGAAAAAAGAAGAAAAGGTATTGTAGAAAAGGATAAAGGAAAGGTCATTAAAGAGGATCATACAAGGAGATAAGTCTATCATCTATAGAAACTATGTCAAACTCAATGAAGGGAGAAAACAAAATAGAAGGAGCCTACAACTACAGGGCCTGGAAAAAGAGGATAGACGTCATTCTCGAAAAGAACAAAGCTTGGATCTCGTTCAAGGAAAAATCAAGAAGCCTACAGATGAATCAAGTGAAGAGGAAAAAGCAAAGTTTAGAGAAATTGAAATCTTGGCTATGAACCTCATAGTGGATGGAGTTAAGGATAACCTAACTCCATACATAATCCAACAAAGATTCCGCTCAAGAAATGTATGAGGCTCTATCTAAATTATTCACCATCAAGAATATTGGTCAAATAGCAAGTCTCAAGAATGAATTAAGAACTATCAAGATGACGAAAGATGATATAATGGCATCCTATTTTATAAGCATATCTAAAATCAGAGATGAACTCCAAGCAATAAATGAAGTTGTCCCAAAATAGGAGCTTGTAATTACTGTTCTTCTAGGACTACCAAAATCTTGGAGTGTCTTTGCTTCAGAACTTAACAGTTGGAAGGTGATGAGCCTCATCATTAAGTAATTATATGGGTCTTAATTGGCCTTAATTCACCGCCTAGCTTAGTCAAACCAACTACTCTAACAAATTATTGCATACTTTTGATTATATTTTGTTTATGAAATGAATTAGAGTTGGATATTTGGCTTTGTGGTCTAATGTGCATGTAATACAGGAATAAAGGATAAAAGCAAGGAAAAATGCAGGTATAAAGGATAAAAGCAAAGAAATATGGCAAAGACCTTGGTAAAAAAATTCGAATGGGAAGAGGGAGAGTAATTATAGGAGGTCAATCCTTCTCATTTACTACCCCTCCATTTGAATATTCCTCCATCAGTTCGAAGTGCAAGCAGCCATCACTTTGAGGACTAGAAGACAACCAAGCAAAGGAAAAGGACAGAAAACCAGTTTTTCTTGAGTTGGAGGCCAAGCCTCCTTAGTGGGAAGGAAGTCGTTAGAGACTTCAGATGTATAAATAGAGAGGCTTGGGACCTCAGTAGGATTCGAACTTCATTTGTAAAACTCTATTTTATTTCTGAGCTTCAAAGACATGTGACTGTTTGCTCTGTAATCCATGGTTTTTATAATAAGAATGAGTTATGTTTAAGCCAGCTCTGAATTAACTCTGAGGGCTAAAGCTCTTAGGTTAGGGCCCAACCCAAGCAGCCACAGCTCCTCCTTACTGTACATGTATGCTAGCATAGAGTTCTGTTCTGTTTATTTGCTTAAGTAGTTTCATGGTTTTCTGTTCATTTGCTTAAGTAGCCTTATGGTTTTCACTGTTTATTTGCTTAAGTAGTTGCACTTTCATTACAGCAATATAGCGTAGATCATGCATGGTTTTCCTGTTCATCTGCTTCAGTAGCTGCATTTGTTGTAGTTTACTTTCATTTATGCCTTCTTTCAGTTCACAGGTTAGTTAGAGGAAAAAGATCACTATCAAGTTGTGCGTAGGTGTCTCGGCCTCATCTCCTCCCTCTAGGACCATGACTTGAGGAAGGGACCCTTCAGCAGCCCCAAAAACACAGGTCTCTGGTTCTCGCATGGGCTATGGAGTTCGTTGTTTAATGCAGTTATTTGTTCACCTGCACTGGTTTTCTCTGTCATTTTCATTTGAAACCGCCTCCAGCACTTTCCTCATGCATCGCTTCCTCGCCGTCCGATCACCAATAAACCTTCACAATCACCATCCGATTCACTATTTTCTCCAACTGCTGCCTCGCGTGGAGTCTTCCACTCACTTTATGAGCTTTAATCTCCACCATTGATCTGTCCCTTGATTCGACAACTATCGCGTCACCTGATCACTTTATGCACTTTAAGTCCCCACCGTCGATCTGCCTTGCCTGATCCGACGGCTGTCGCTTCACCCGATTGCCAACTAGCTTGGCCAATCTCCACCGTTGATCAGCGCCGCCTGATCTAACGGCCATCGCGCAATCTCGCGCGGATTAGTGCACGAACGTTATCCGCCAGAGAGCATGCGAGGAAAGTGGTTTTCTCGTGCTATGTGTCACACAGTAAGGCTAATCGCGTGAAATTTCGAAATACTGCTCATAGCCTGAAGGGCGAGAGAAACTACTTACCTCCTTAGAAACCTGCTCCCTCATTTCCACACGTTTCTTTTCCTCGCAATATGATCTCCGCCATCCATCTCTTGACTTCACCCGCGTTATTAAATCTCGGCCATTCATCTCCTGTTAACCTCCTTCGTCCATCCACTCACCTAATCCCTCGCGACACAATCTTCGTCATCCATCTGCTTTGTTCCCTTGTTCGTCCATCCATTCACTTAAGCCTTCGTGATAAGATCTCCACCATTCATCCTGATAGTTAACCCTATTCACCCATCTATCTATGTAACCTCCTGCGATCCAATCTTCGTCGTTCATTTGCCTTTCACCCGACTTATCCAACGGTTCTTATGCATTGTTGCTCCCTCACGTCCTCCTTTCACTAATTTCGTCCTCCGACTGCTTCTCCGCTTGAAAGCCGAGTTAGTTTAGCATAGCTGTTTGATTGGTTAGTTAGGTTATGGTATGGTTTAAGCGTTTCATGTTGTTTTCTTCATTACTGTAGTAGAGTAGCTCTCTCTTAGAATAGGTTTTCTCTCCTTCCATCAAAGAATTTAGCTTCTTCTGGCCCTATAGAAGTTTGGCTTGGAACCCCTGGGGTCTCTTGCCAGATGAGCAGTGACAACAATCAGTGTCTTCACTTTTACTTGTGCATATAGCACTGTCACCTCCAAGTTTGTACGAACCCCGGGTTGATAAGTAAAGTTGATAGCCATGGGAGTTGCAGCATTACAGTTGCAATACCTAGGCTCATCACTTTTTGGCGTCGTTGCCGAGGAGGTGTCTAAGTAGAAGTAATCACTGCTTTCTTCTATTTCTAGTCTCCAACTATCTTTTCTTCTACTTCTAGTCTTCAACTTTCTTCCATTAGTTTATATTTACAAAAGCCATCTAGTTTCTTTCTTTCTTTTAGTTGTCATTATCTGCTTTCCTTTCTATTCTGCAAGTACTTTCTAGCTTTAACAAAATCTTAAAAAACCAACCCAAAAACATTTCCTTTCATGCCTCATAGGAATAAGGACAATTCAAGTAAATTCTTGCCAAATACCCCCACTGCATCCAACAGTCAACCTTCTCTCTTCTTCGGTGACTGTGAAGTGGAAGAACCTTTAGATGAGCAACCTTACATATTTGAAGAACCTACAGGGGAATAAGAAGAGGAAGAACCCATTCCTACTGAACCAATGGCTGAAAACAGAAATGACAGAGGAAATAGAGAGAATTGAGGGTGCCTTCCCCATCAGGGAGACCAATGGGGACATTAAGATGAAGAATATAAGCCCCTCTGCTCTACCTCATTTCCATGGCCTGACCATAGAGGACCCCGACACTTTCCTATTTGAGTTTGTTGTTATATGTCGAACCTATGACTATACAAATGATGAGAAAAAGTTAAAACTGTTTCCATCTACCCTCAAGGATGCAGCATTGTGCTAGTTCATGGGTTTACCTAGAGATAGCATCACAACTTGGGCTTAGATGCAGCAGACTTTTAACAACAAATATAGGGACTACCGTAGGTCAAAGGACACTAAAGAAGAGATTTTCAGGATGACCATAGGCCAGGATGAATCCTTAGAAGACTATGAAGAAAGATTCCAACTCAGTTACAAAAGGGCCAGGTGCACACTTGACCCTGAGTCACTAAAGTTGGTCTTGCTTAGAGGAGTAAGGGAGGATCTCCTGGATACCTTACATATGATAGCAAAAGGGTAGGGGTAGTCAACCTATGGCCAATACATCATCCTCCAACTTATCCATCAAGGGTGAAATTGGAAATATGTTGGAAGATTTCAAAAGTGATATGCTACAAACCCTTGCCTTGCAATTGGACACCATGAACATCAAAAGGAAGCAAGAGGAAGCAGAGAGAGCCTTGGCCATCTTTTGTCCTAGATGCACCAGGAGGCATCCTAGGAACGAATGTCCATTGAACTGTATTAAGATTTGCTCAATCTGTGAAGAAAACCACTCCACAGAAAAGTGCCCTTCTTTACCTGGACTCAAAGCTATATATCAAAGAGCTGAAGGGGTCACTAAGCAGCTTTGCTACATCAACCAAAGGAGACCTCCTAGGCCTAGACCATACCAACAGGGTATGCAAGGGCCATCCCATGCATATTACAACCCCAACCAAACCACAGCTATACCTTCTTGGGGACCCCCTGCTCATCCTTCCTAGTCTACACCCCCTCCTTGGTCCTATGCATCTCAGTATCAATCCCAGCCAGCCAGCCAGTCATTTCAACCTTATGTTCAGCCACAACATTAGTGGAATACCCCACCCCAGGGGTGGAGGCCCCAATTCAACAATGTTCCAGCCCTATTGCCTCCACCACCTACCCAACCACAACTCCTACACTCTGCTCCACCTAAGCAACCCTAGATGCCTGCCCAGCCAAATCTGAACCCAAACAATAGGTAGGCTCAACAAGCATACAGTGG
This sequence comes from Pinus tabuliformis, assembly GCA_031772625.1. Classification (NCBI taxonomy): domain Eukaryota; kingdom Viridiplantae; phylum Streptophyta; class Pinopsida; order Pinales; family Pinaceae; genus Pinus; species Pinus tabuliformis. Next base: position 1,776,648,508 of record CM062817.1, on the reverse strand, counting down.
AGAGACATCATACCCAGCTTATGCTGTAGAAATCCAGGAGATCAACCTAAGATCTGGGAGAATTCTCCCAGACAACCAACCTCCCCAGAGAATTGTGTTATTGTCTCAGTTTATTTCAGTGCATGATCTCTATATTTGTGAAGGCTGCAATAGTGTTTACTTCGATGTTTATGTAATTAAATAACTTGTTAATGTAAACCAGTGATTGCAGTGGTAGTTTCTGATGTGTTAGATTCAGGAATTTTCACATGGTATCAGAGCGATTGCAGATCATAGACGACTGAAGACACCAGCCGAGAAATCTGAGAATTTGCAGCAGAGAAGCAGCTGTCCCGAGAGACAGCGTTGTTCCAGAGCCAGAGAGGCAGAAGGAGTGATGTAGTGCAGAAGAGGTGACACAGAGGCTCATGCAGTGCCTACGTCAGCATTCTGAGCCGGGAGAGGAAGATGCAGTAGCTGGGAGGAGCCCATGCAGTAGTTGCATCAGCCATCAGGGCCAGCGCAGAGGCAGAGGAGGGAAGATCAAGCTCACACAGAGCCACGTCATCTTTCTGAGCCAAGAAGGATTGACACAGTTGGCCGGGAGGAGCAGATTCAGCCCACGTAGAGATTGCGTAGAGCCTGAAGGGCTCAGATTCTTCAAGTTGTCGGGGCTAAGGGAGCTGTGCAGATTTTGATTTGTGGAGCTGGTGGGACGCTGTTTCTGTCGGTGCAGAACAGTGTCTAAGGAGATTGAACCAAGGTAGAGGGAAGCACTACCTCGACAGATTTCTAGCCAAGAAATCTAGATCCAGGTTGCAGCGGTAAAGGAGAATTGGAGAGGAGTGATTCGACGATTGGTTGGACGATTTCCGAGAGGGAAATCAAGATTCAAAGGTAGTCTAGAGAAGAGGAGAAGAGATGACAGTGAACGGATTGAGGGATCAGGACAGATTGGACGAGGCTTCCAATTTTGTCATCTGGAAGGCCAAGATCTTGGCAATCATGGATAAACATTGCATCAAGGACTATGCCTTGAAAGTAGTAGCTGTCCCAGTTGACGCTAATGCAGTTGAGAAGTATGCGGAGGCCCAGGTGAAGGCGAAATGCATGATCCTAGATGAGGTCAAGGATCATGTCATACCACATATTGTTGAGAAGACAACAGCAAAGGAGATGTGGGACACCACGACCACCTTATACCAGGGCTCTTCTGTGCAGCAGAAGATGTTATTGGAGAATCAGTTAAGGTCATATCAGATGCAAAAAGGAGAGGAGATACATCCCTTCCTTCTCAGTTTGCAGGGGATTCGCGACCAGCTTACTTCCATGGGGTCTACTCCAGAGCGAGAGTTCTTAATCATGACTGCCATGAATGCAGTATCCGAGGAGTGGGAGACGTTTGTCCAAAGTATTTTGGGCAGAGAAACTCTCCCTAGTTGAGAGGAGATGTGAGCAGCTCTTCGATAAGAAGAGCTCAGGAGACTGACCAAGACGGGGAGTAGCGGTAACGGAGTTCGAAGCAAGAAGGAGGACGAGGAGGATGCAGCTCTTGCATTAGCGGGACAACAAGGGCTACAGAAGAGGAAGAAGAAAGACATATCCAAGGTCAAGTGCTTCAATTGTGGGGAGCTGGGACATTATGCCTCTTAGTGCCCCAGGAAGAAAGGCAAGGGAGAAGCTTTTGACTCAAAGGAAGCTCTAGCAAAGGCGGAGAAGGATGTCGAGACTGATGACAATTGTGCCATGAGTGCTCATGCGCCTCTAGAGAAGAGGTGGGGAGACATGGAGTTGTAGTCGAGAGGATTACATGAGGGTGCAGGATCCTTGAGGTGACCAAACTCTTGCATCACATCAGGCTACGGAAGCCCTTAAAGACAGTAGCATGATGACAGGTGTCGGGTGGAGCAAGGTGTGATGGAGCGGCAAGGCAGTGCTAGAGTGCAAAAGTCTGTAGCAAAGTCTGTAGCAGCGCAGTGGAGGTTAAGCAGTGCGAGAGGCATATAACAGGTTGCAGCAGCGAAATGGCAGCGGAGGGAGCACAGGATAACAACAGAGGTAGCTCCAGCATCACGAGGCTTCCAGACTGACCAGGATGTTAGTGTTAGTGTTTCGGTAACTGAGTTGCAATGCAGCAGTGGCAGTGCCATGGGCAGCATGAGGCAGCATTTTGAGAGGGAGCTGATGTTGATACTTGAAGATGACTTATCAATCTGACTCTTTTTATGAGAATATTCAATTTGAGTGTATCCTCGTATCGGTTCTATAATTATGAATACCTCCCTAGTGAAGGAGGAGTGTTGGAAATTGTAACTGGGTTCAGTTTTTATAATGCTCTTTGTACTTATTTCATTATATATTTTATGTCAAAGAAGAAAAAGAATTTTTATTATTATTATTTTTATTAGTTAAGCATGTTCTTCATGCTTCTAGGATTTGTTGAATCAAAATCCTAATTGGACTTCTTGTAAAGGAAAAGAAAAAGATGTAATTTTGGGTCAAAAATGCCTCTAGATGTCAAGTCAGCTTTGTCCTAAAGGACATGTCTATTCGAACCCCTCTAGACAATATAAATATAGGGTGAGATGAGCTCATTTGGACACATACAATTTGCTTGATTGGTTCTGAAATTTCATAGAAGAAGGAGGGTCGAAGTCTGAAATTGAAGAAGGGTTTTTGGAAGTTCTTCCTTATCATATCTCTTGTTGAATATTTGTTGTTGGTCTCTTGTTGTTGATGGATTTGTTGTGCAGAAGGAGGGTTTGACTTGGCATCTAGAGGGTTTGACTTGGTCATCGGTCTTGGATATATCATTTTGATGTAATTGTACAAGGAGAATTATTCTGGGACTTCCCCTTGGAGGGGTTTTGCCCTGTCTTGGAGCCTATATCTTCTATTCATTATTTTTCTTGTGATCTTCATGTTTACTTTTTTGGAAACTGTTTAATGAATGAACATAATAAAAATTAATAAAATGCCACCAAACTTCAAAAAGCAATTATCAAAGAAAGAGATCTAATCCAAATTGCAAGCCTCCCGATTTCTCAACAGGTTCAGTAGACTGACTAGAGGAGAGAGGCATACTAGTTGTTGTGGTGTAGACTGAAACAGAGGAATACAACAAGTTGATATGAAGTACAATAGAAAATGAGAGAAAAATAGACATGAAGAATATTAATGCTTACCTCCTCTGCGCTACCATGTCCTTTGAATATTCCAAATACCCATTCCCTCCACAACCAGAGTTCATCATTGTTTATACGCGATGCTTTTTTCATTGCCCACTACACTAGATGGACTCATTCGAAGCCATCTACAGTTACCTCACCAACATGGGCACTCAGGGAACATACAATGCAGGAGAGAGGGGAAGGAGAGTGCTTGTTCAAACACGAAGAGGACATGACACTCGATTAAAAATGCAGAGTGAGCCTGCAGGATTGGCATTTAATGCATGGCATTGTTGGTAGTTGGGTGTCAGGTCGGATGGAAAAGGTGGTGCTTACTCAACGTAACCATCCTCCTCTCTACGCTTCATCTACAAATCCTAGGGTACCTTCTCCACTCAACCCTCCGAGACACTACAATTGTAGTCACTCACTACACAAAGTAATATTATATATGAGATCATGAATAAACCACAAGAGTTTAAATAACAAATATACAAAGCGATGTATTAAACATACACATACCTGCCCTCCCTTGGCTAATATTTTAGCAGCAACAATCATGACCAACAAGCAATGAACATGTAAACCCCAATATAACTTTTCAATTTGTTTCATATCAAAGTTCTAGAAAAAATCTTGAATCTCACACCCATGAACAAGATCATACTACCTCGAAACCATGGCAAAATGATAAATCATTGTGCAAACAACAAATATTTCAATGTATTAAAGGACAAAAGTATCTTATAGGAGAAAAGTATGCCTCACCCATCCTTTGTGCCACATTTGTAGAATGTCTAAGGCATCTTCACCACTTCACCTTTGTAGATTGTACAATTGTAGCTCTTCACTACATAAAGAAGATCAATATAGTTGATTATGAGAGCATAGATAAAGCATATAATAAATTGAATAGCAAACAAATGGAGCCACAAATTAGCAAAATATACTTTTAATTGAAGTGCATTGTATATAGGTATGTTGAATCACCTTCATTTATGAACAATAATCTCCATTTTCCATGCTTGCTTCCTTCATTTCCGTTTCCACATCCAACAAACAAAACCAAGACCAAAGTACAAAAAATGTGAACAAAAAAAAGCAAAACAAAGGAAAACAAGTACAACTCACCCAAAAAAATGGAATCAAGACCAAACTACAAAAAACAATTTAAAAAAAATAAAAGGAAAACGAGTACAACACAAAGCATGGCCATGCTCAAACTCAAAAAAACATGCAAATAAGAACAAAAAAAATTTGCAAACATCCCCTCTGCACATCATCTCTCCTACAGTGTGCTCTCCTCCGCTGAAAGGAAAAAATATGGGCTAAAAAAGGTTAAAATGCACACAGTTAGTAATGGTAAGCATATTTCAAAACCAATAATTATTCATAATAGGAAACACACCTTCCCAAGAGTTTGTTTTATAACGGCGGACAATCTTTTGTATTCCACTTGCTCATCTACAACAGATAGAAAATAAGATATTACAATCGTTGTAGAAGTTACACTGGAGAGTTAAATGCAATAATTAATCATAATAAGAAGATTTCTATATAAAAGGGGAGAGTCCATTTTGTATTACACGTATTCATGCTCCCTCGAAAAATCCATCTGCAATAGATACACAAACAATATTATATTTCTAAAATATATTAAACTAGAGAGTTTAAATTCATGAACTTGTCATGCAACTTAGTCCAGGTCTACTTATATTACATGCTATACCTCAAGAAAATATAGATTTTCTAAACTAAATGTACTTCTACTAGGAATAATACAAACAATGTTTTCATAAGAGGTAATCTTTTTAAGAAAATGAAAACATGACTCACCCATCCTCTATGCTGCATTTGCATTGCTTAAAGTATCTTCTCCACTCGACCATCCCAGACACTACACTACAACTGTAGTCACTCACTACACAAATCAATATTATATATGAGATCACGAATAAACCATGAGAGAAATTAAATAATAGACACTATATATGTAGTCACTCACGGCACAAAGTAATATTATATATGAGATCATGAATAAATCATAAGAGAAATTGAATAACAATTATACAAAGCAATGAATTAACCATACACATACTTGCTCACCCTCTGCTAATGTTATAGTAGCAACAACCATGAACAATAAGCCCTAAAAATGTGAACCCCAGTATAACTTTTCTCTTTATTTCGTATCAAAGTTTTCGGAAAATCTCAAACCTCACACCCATTAACAAGATCATACTACCTTGAAGCCATGACAAAAGGATAAATTGTTTCATAAACAACAAATATTTCAGTGTCTTAAACCACAATATTAATATGTAGGAAAAACTTATCGCTCACCCTGCTTCTGTAGAATGTCTAGGGTATCTTCACCACTTGACCTTCATGGACTATACAGTCGTAATCACTTGCTACACAAAGTGTATCAATATATATGAGACCACATATAAAACATATGATAAATTGAAAAACAAGTAAAAGGTGTCACAAATGAGCAAAAGATAATTGTGAGTGAAGTGCATTGTGTATAGTTAAGGTGATTCACCTTTATTTATGAATGATAACCTCCATCTCGTCACTTTCATTTTCTCTCCCTGCTCCCTTCCTTTCCTTTTGAACATCCAACAAACAAAACCAAATACCAAACTACAAGAAATGAGAAAAAAATACAAAACAAAGGAAAATGAGTACAACACAAAGCATGGTCATGTTCAAACTCAGCAATAACAAAACATGTAGGAAACAACAAATAAAAAATCACGAACTTCCCCTTTGCACATTATCTCTATTGCAGTGTCCTCTCCTCCTCTCCTCAACTGAAAGGGAAAAAAAGTAGGGTGAATAAGGTTAAAATATAAACACAGTAATTGGTAAACAAATTTCAAAACCAATAGTTATTCATAATAGGAAACATACCTCCTCTAGAGTTTGTTATATAATGATAGACACTCCATTCTATATTCCACTTACTCGTACTCAACAGAACAAGCCATCTACAATACATACATAATAAAGATATTAGAATCATTATACATGTTAAACTGGAGGGTTGAATGTAATAATCAATCATAATATGAAACATTCTTGTTTTCAAGTTCTGTTATATAAAGGGGGATAATCCATTATGTATTTCACGTATTTGTGCCCACTGGAATCAACCATCTGCAATAGATACACAATAAAATTTAAACTGGAGAGTTGAAGGCATGAACTTGTCATCCAACTTAATTCCAGTCCATTTATATTCCATGCTATATCTAAAAATATATAAATCTTCTAAACAAGATGTAATCCTACTAGGAATAAGGAAATCAATGTTATCATAAGAGATGATTCTTTTTGTGAGGGATCTAAACATATTTAAACATATTGAACACCCAAAATCCAAGGGGCCACAAGGCAATAGTGTTGTCTATAAGCACAATGAAGGGTCGGTATGCTTGCTTGCTCGACCTTCCCATCCTCCTCTCTAGGGCATGTTGTGTGGGGTTGTGAGTGTGATGTGGAGCAAGAAAGCATATAAATTTAAACATTACCATTTGATGTATATGTCAAACCACTAAATTTAAACATACCATTTGACGTATATGTCAAACCACTAATTGAGTGGTACTACCAGAGAACCACGCTAAAAGGAGAAAATGTCGAGCAAATGAATAATAATAACACTATTTTGTTGGAAAACAACATGACTCACCCATCCTCTGCATTGCGTCTACAATGCCAAGGGAATATTCTCCACTCAACCCTCCCAAATAGTACAATTGTAGTCACACACTGCACAAAGTAATATTATATATGAAAACCACAAGAGCTTAAATAGCATACATATAAAGCGATGAATTAACCATATACATACCTGCCCTCCCTTGGCTAATATTATAGTTGTGACAATCATGAACAATAAGCCTTGAACATGTAAATCCTAGTATAACGTTTCCATTTGTTTCATATCAAAGTTCTGGAAAAAGTCTTGAACCTCACACCCATGAACAAGATCATACTACCTCGAAACCATGACAAAATGATAAATCATTGTGCAAACAACAAAATATTTCAGCTATTAAAGGACAAAAGTATTTTGTAGGAAAAAGGTATGTCTCACCCATCCTTTGTGCCACGTTCGTAGAATGTTTAGTGCATCTTCACCACTTCACCTTTGTAGATTATACAATTGTAGTTCTTCACTACATAAAGAAGATATATATAGTTGATTATGAGAGCATCGGTAAAACATATAATAAATTGAATAGCAAACAAATGAAGCCACAAATTAGCAAAAGATTCTTTTAACTGAAGTGCATTGCATATAGGTATGTTGACTCACCTTAATTTATGATTCATGAACAATAATCTACATTTTCCTTGTCTGCTTCATTTTCGTTTCCACACCCAACAAACAAAACCAAGACCAAAGTTCTGCAAAAAGTCTCGGATCTCACACCCATGAACAAGATCATACTATCTCGAAACCATGACAAAATGATAAATCATTGTGCAAACAACAAAATATTCCAACATATTAAAGGACAAAAGTATTTTGTAGGGGAAAGTACGTCTCATCCATCCTTTGTGCCACGTTTGTAGAATGTTCACTGCATCTTCACCACTTCACTTTTGTAGACTATAAAGAAGATATATATTGTTGATTATGAGATAAACATATAATAAATTGAATAGCAAACAAATGAAGCCACAAATTAGCAAAAGATTCTTTTAACTGAAGTGCATTGCATATAGGTATGTTGACTCACCTTCATTTATGAACAATAATCTCCATTTTCCTTGTCTGCTTCATTTCTGTTTCCACACCCAACAAACAAAACCAAGACCAAAGTACAAAAAATGTGAAAAAAAAGGAAAACGAGTACAACACACCCAAAAAAACGAAACCTAAACCAAACTACAAAAAAACAAGAAAAAAATCCAAAACAAAGGAAAACAAGTACAACACAAAGCATGGCCATGCTCAAACTCAACAAAACATGCAAACAAGAACAAAAGAAAAATTGCAAACATCCCCTCTGCACATCATCTCTCCTACAATGTGCTCTCCTCCGCTGAAAGGAAAAAAAGTGGGCTGAAAAAGGTTAAAATGCACACAGTTAGTAATGGTAAGCATGTTTAAAAACCAATAATTATACATAATAGGAAATGCACCTCCCCTAGAGTTTGTTTTATAACGATGGACACTCTCTTTTGTATTCCATTTGCTAGTGCTCATCACAACAAGCCATCTAAAACAGATAGAAAATAAGATATTACAATCATTATATAAGTTAAACTGGAGAGTTGAATGCAATAATTAATCATAATAACAAATACACCTTTCTTTGACATTGTTATATAAAAGGGGAGATCCCATTTTGTATTGCACGAATTCATGCCCGCTGGAACAAGCCATCTGCAATAGATACACAAAAAAAATATTAGATTTCTAAAATACGTTAAACTAGAGAGAGTTTGAATTCATGAACTTGTCATGCAACTTAGTCTGAGTCTAGTTATCTTCGATGCTATACCTCAAGAAAATATAGATTTTCTAAACTAGATGTACTTCTACTAGGAATAATACAATGTTTTCATAAGAGGTAATCTTTTTGAGAAAATGAAAACAACATGACTCACCCATCCCCTATGTTGCATCCGCATTGCCTAAGGTATCTTCTCCACTAAACCATCACAAACACTACAACTATAGTCACTCACTACACAAATCAATCTTATACGAGATCATGAATAAACCATGAGAGAAATTAAATATTAAGCACGATATATGTCGTCACTCACAGCACAAAGTAATATTATATATGAGATCATAGATAAACCACGAGAGAAACTAAATAGTAATTATACAGAGCAATGAATTAACCATACACATACTTACTTGCCCATGGCTAACATTATAGCACCAACAAGCATGAACATTAAGCTCTAAAAATGTCAAGCCAAATGTGACTTTTCCCTTTATTTCGTATCAAAGTTCTCGGAAAATCTCAAACCTCACACCCATTAATAAGATCATACTACCCTGAAGCCATGACAAAAGGATAAATTTTTGCATAAACAACAAATATTTCAGTGGCTTAAAGCACAATATTATCATAAAAGAAAAAATTATGGCTCACCGATTGTTCGTGCTGCTTTTGTAGAATGTCTAGGGTATCTTCACCACTTGACCTTCATGGACTATACAGTTGTAGTCACTTGCTACAAATAGCAGATCACTATAGTTGAGTATGAGACCACATATAAAACATAGGATAAATTGTAAAACAAGTAAATGGTGTCACAAATGAGTGAAAGATAATACTGAGTGAAGTGCATTGCGTATAGTTAAGGTAATTCACCTTCATTTATGAATGATAACCTCCATCTCGTCACTTTCATTTTCTCTCCCTGCTCCATTTCTTTCTTTTCGTGCAACCAACAAATAAAATCAAATACCAAACTACAAGAAATGGGAAAACAATACAAAACAAAGGTTAAAGAGTACAACACAAAGCACGACCATGTTCAAACTCAACAAAATCAAAATATGTAGGCAACAACAAATAAAAAATTACAAACTTCCCTTTGCACATTATCTCTACTGCAATGTCCTCTCCTCCGCTGAAAGGTCAAAAAAGTGGGGTGAATAAGGTTAAAATATAGTCACAAATAGTAATGGTAAGCAAACTCCAAAACCAATAGTTATTCATAATAAGAAACATACCTCCTATAGAGTTTGTTATATAGTGATAGACACTTCATTTTATATTCCACTTACTTGTGCTCACTAAAACAAGCCATCTACAATAGATACATAATAAAGATATCATAATCATTATACAAGTTAAACTGGAGGATTGAATGCAATAATCAATCATAACATGAAACATTCTTGCCTTCGAGTTTTGTTATACAAAGAGGGATAATCCATTTTGTATTTCACATATTTGTGCCCACTGAAATCATCCATCTGCAGTAGATCCACAATAAAATATTAGAATTCTAATAAAAGTTAACTCAACAGTTGAAGGGATGAACTTGTCATCCAACTTAATTCCAATCCATTTATATTCCATGCTATATCTCAAAATATATAAATCTTCTAAACAAGATGTAATTCTACTAGGTATAAGGAAATCAATGTTATCCTAAGAGATGATTCCTTTTGTGAGAGGGATCTAAACATACTTAAACATATTGAACACCCAAAATCATAGGGGCCACAAGGAAATAGTGGTGTCTATTAGCACAATGGTTGCTTGGTTGAAAGGTCAGTATGCTTGCTTGCTCGACCTTCCCATCCTCCTCTCCAGGCCACAATGTGTAGGGTTCTATATGTGATGTGGAGCAAGAAAGCATATAAATTTAAACATACCATTTGATGTATATGTCAAACCACTAATTAGGTGTTACTACCCCAGAACCACGCTAGAAGGAGAAAACATCGAGCAAATGAATAATAATAATATTATTTTGATGGAAAACAACATGACTCACCCATCCTTTGCGCTGCATCCACAACGCCTAAGGTATCTTCCCCACTCAACCCTCCCAGACAGTAAAATTGTATTCAATCACTACACAAAGTAATATTATATATGATATCACAAATAAACAACAAGAGCTTAAATAGCATACATATTGTTGAAGAATGTAACTACTGGCGGTCTTCATAATTGTACTTGAGTCATAATAAAATGTATTTATCAAAGGAAAGAAAAAGAAATATTATTATTAAATAAATTGACTTATTAAAGCATGGGTTTCATGCTTGGGTCAATTGCTTTTAGGTCAAAGCCTCCATTGAAGGCTTCTAGGGTTTATGTCAAGTGTCCTTGTCCATGTCATATTGTAAAGAACCCTTCTTGGAATTTATTTGTTAAAGAAGAAATTTATTTTATTGTAAAATAGGTCAATTATGCCTCCACCAAGTCGGCCTCAAACTGGACAAGTCGGCCTAAACTAGGCAGCAGAATCACTATATAAAGGCAGCAACTTGACCTCATTTGTCACTCACTCACAACAAGTTCGATCTGCAACTTCTGGGGCCAGAAAAAGTGTGAATTTCAAGGAAGAAGAAGGATAGCGAAGGAGAAGGAGGTCTCTCACAAACATAAGAAGTCGAAATTCTCTCTTTTTCCCACACGTGTGAAGCTGTGAAGCTACTAGAGGGGCCGAAATTTTGCAGTTGTTGGGAAGGTCGAAATTCTGAAGCTGCTGGTGAAGCTGGGACCGAAATTTATGGGTTGATGTTGGGTTGTAGCTGTTGGACAAGAAGAGACTATTGAAGGTTACAGTATCTTGACTGGGTTTTTCCCTAAATAGGGGTTTTTCCCTGGTTGTGCGCCTACATCTGGTGTCCGTGATCTTCGTGTTTTGGTTTTGGTAATTGCTTGATGAACTAAGATAAAAGAAGAACATGAGAAAGATAATAATAATTCAAGGAAATCACAAGCAATTATCAACAAGGAAAAATATTTTTGCCTTACTAATTTTCTAACATGGTATCAAAGCTAAGGTGAAAAAAGAAGAAAAGGTATTGTAGAAAAGGATCAAGGAAAGGTCATTAAAGAGGATCATACAAGGAGATAAGTCTATCATCTATAGAAACTATGTCAAACTCAATGAAGGGAGAAAACAAAATAGAAGGAGCCTACAACTACAGGGCCTGGAAAAAGAGGATAGACGTCATTCTCGAAAAGAACAAAGCTTGGATCTCGTTCAAGGAAAAATCAAGAAGCCTACAGATGAATCAAGTGAAGAGGAAAAAGCAAAGTTTAGAGAAATTGAAATCTTGGCTATGAACCTCATAGTGGATGGAGTTAAGGATAACCTAACTCCATACATAATCCAACAAAGATTCCGCTCAAGAAATGTATGAGGCTCTATCTAAATTATTCACCATCAAGAATATTGGTCAAATAGCAAGTCTCAAGAATGAATTAAGAACTATCAAGATGACGAAAGATGATATAATGGCATCCTATTTTATAAGCATATCTAAAATCAGAGATGAACTCCAAGCAATAAATGAAGTTGTCCCAAAATAGGAGCTTGTAATTACTGTTCTTCTAGGACTACCAAAATCTTGGAGTGTCTTTGCTTCAGAACTTAACAGTTGGAAGGTGATGAGCCTCATCATTAAGTACTTATATGGGTCTTAATTGGCCTTAATTCACCGCCTAGCTTAGTCAAACCAACTACTCTAACAAATTATTGCATACTTTTGATTATATTTTGTTTATGAAATGAATTAGAGTTGGATATTTGGCTTTGTGGTCTAATGTGCATGTAATACAGGAATAAAGGATAAAAGCAAGGAAAAATGCAGGTATAAAGGATAAAAGCAAAGAAATATGGCAAAGACCTTGGTAAAAAAATTCGAATGGGAAGAGGGAGAGTAATTATAGGAGGTCAATCCTTCTCATTTACTACCCCTCCATTTGAATATTCCTCCATCAGCTCGAAGTGCAAACAGCCATCACTTTGAGGACTAGAAGACAACCAAGCAAAGGAAAAGGACAGAAAACCAGTTTTTCTTGAGTTGGAGGCCAAGCCTCCTTAGTGGGAAGGAAGTCGTTAGAGACTTCAGATGTATAAATAGAGAGGCTTGGGACCTCAGTAGGATTCGAACTTCATTTGTAAAACTCTATTTTATTTCTGAGCTTCAAAGACATGTGACTGTTTGCTCTGTAATCCATGGTTTTTATAATAAGAATGAGTTATGTTTAAGCCAGCTCTGAATTAACTCTGAGGGCTAAAGCTCTTAGGTTAGGGCCCAACCCAAGCAGCCACAGCTCCTCTTTACTGTACATGTATGCTAGCATAGAGTTCTGTTCTGTTTATTTGCTTAAGTAGTTTCATGGTTTTCTGTTCATTTGCTTAAGTAGCCTTATGGTTTTCACTGTTTATTTGCTTAAGTAGTTGCACTTTCATTACAGCAATATAGCGTAGATCATGCATGGTTTTCCTGTTCATCTGCTTCAGTAGCTGCATTTGTTGTAGTTTACTTTCATTTATGCCTTCTTTCAGTTCACAGGTTAGTTAGAGGAAAAAGATCACTATCAGGTTGTGCGCAGGTGTCTCGGCCTCATCTCCTCCCTCTAGGACCATGACTTGAGGAAGGGACCCTTCAGCAGCCCCAAAAACACAGGTCTCTGGTTCTCGCATGGGCTATGGAGTTCGTTGTTTAATGCAGTTATTTGTTCACCTGCACTGGTTTTCTCTGTCATTTTCATTTGAAACCGCCTCCAGCACTTTCCTCATGCATCGCTTCCTCGCCGTCCGATCACCAACAAACCTTCACAATCACCATCCGATTCACTATTTTCTCCAACTGCTGCCTCGCGTGGAGTCTTCCACTCACTTTATGAGCTTTAATCTCCACCATTGATCTGTCCCTTGATTTGACAGCTATCGCGTCACCCGATCACTTTATGCACTTTAAGTCCCCACCGTCGATCTGCCTTGCCTGATCCGACGGCTGTCGCTTCACCCGATCGCCAACTAGCTTGGCCGATCTCCACCGTTGATCAGCCCCGCCTGATCTAACGGCCATCGCGCAATCTCGCGCGGATTAGTGCACGAACGTTATCCGCCCGAGAGCATGCGAGAAAAGTGGTTTTCTCGTGCTATGTGTCGCACAGTAAGGCTAATCGCGTGAAATTTCGAAATACTGCTTACAGCCTGAAGGGCGCGCGAGAAACTACTTACCACCTTAGAAACCCGCTCCCTCATTTCCACACGTTTCTTTTCCCCGCAATATGATCTCCGCCATCCATCTCTTGACTTCACCCGCGTGATTAAATCTCGGCCATTCATCTCCTGTTAACCTCGTTCGTCCATCCACTCACCTAATCCCTCGCGACACAATCTTCGTCATTCATCTGCTTTGTTCCCTTGTTCGTCCATCCATTCACTTAAGCCTTCGTGATAAGATCTCCACCATTCATCCTGTTAGTTAACCCTATTCACCCATCTATCTACGTAACCTCCTGCGATCCAATCTTCGTCGTTCATTTGCCTTTCACCCGACTTATCCAACGGTTCTTATGCATTGTTGCTCCCTCACGTCCTCCTTTCACTAATTTCGTCCTCTGACTGCTTCTCCGCTTGAAAGCCGAGTTAGTTTAGCATAGTTGTTTGATTGGTTAGTTAGGTTATGGTATGGTTTAAGCGTTTCATGTTGTTTTATTCATTACTGTAGTAGAGTAGCTCTCTCTTAGAATAGGTTTGCTCTCCTTCCATCAAAGAATTTAGCTTCTTCTGGCCCTATAGAAGTTTGGCTTGGAACCCCTGGGGTCTCTTGCCAGATGAGCAGTGACAAAAATCAGTGTCTTCACTTTTACTTGTGCATATAGCACTGTCACCTCCAAGTTTGTACGAACCCCAGGTTGATAAGTAAAGTTGATAGCCATGGGAGTTGCAGCATTACTGTTGCAATACCTAGGCTCATCACTTTTTGGCATCGTTGCCGAGGAGGTGTCTAAGTAGAAGTAATCACTGCTTTCTTCTATTTCTAGTCTCCAACTATCTTTTCTTCTACTTCTAGTCTTCAACTTTCTTCCATTAGTTTATTTTTACAAAAGTGATTTTCTGCAAGTACTTTCTAGCTTTAACAAAACTTACAAAAACCAACCCAAAAACATTTCCTTTCATGCCTCATAAGAATAAGGACAATTCAGATAAATTCTTGCCAAATACCCCACTACATCCAACAGTCAACCTTCTCTCTTCTTCGGTGACTGTGAAGTGGAAGAACCTTTAGATGAGCAACCTTACATATTTGAAGAACCTACAGGGGAATAAGAAGAGGAAGAACCCATTCCTACTGAACCAATGGCTGAAAACTGAAATGACAGAGGAAATAGAGAGAATTGAGGGTGCCTTCCCCATCAGGGAGACCAATGGGGACACTAAGATGAAGAATATAAGCCCCTCTGCTCTACCTCATTTCCATGGCCTGACCATAGAGGACCCCGACACTTTCCTATTTGAGTTTGTTGTTATATGTCGAACCTATGACTATACAAATGATGAGAAAAAGTTAAAACTGTTTCCATCTACCCTCAAGGATGCAGCATTGTGCTAGTTCATGGGTTTACCTAGAGATAGCATCACAACTTGGGCTTAGATGCAGCAGACTTTTAACAACAAATATAGGGACTACTGTAGGTCAAAGGACACTAAAGAAGAGATTTTCAGGATGACCATAGGCCAGGATGAATCCTTAGAAGACTATGAAGAAAGATTCCAACTCAGTTACAAAAGGGCCAGGTGCACACTTGACCCTGAGTCACTAAAGTTGGTCTTGTTTAGAGGAGTAAGGGAGGATCTCCTGGATACCTTACATATGATAGCAAAAGGGTAGGGGTAGTCAACCTATGGCCAATACATCATCCTCCAACTTATCCATCAAGGGTGAAATTGGAAATATGTTGGAAGATTTCAAAAGTGATATGCTACAAACCCTTGCCTTGCAATTGGACACTATGAACATCAAAAGGAAGCAAGAGGAAGCAGAGAGAACCTTGGCCATCTTTTTTCCTAGATGCACCAGCAGGCATCCTAGGAACGAATGTCCATTAAACTGTATTAAGATTTGCAAAAACTGTGAAGAAAGCCACTACACAGGAAAGTGCCCTTCTTTACCTGGACTCAAAGCTATATATCAAAGAGCTGAAGGGGTCACTAAGCAGCATTGCTACATCAACCAAAGGAAACCTCCTAGGCCTAGACCATACCAACAGGGTATGCAAGAGCCATCCCATGCATATTACAACCCCAACCAAATCACAGCTATACCTTCTTGGGGACCCCCTGCTCATCCTTCCTGGCCTACACCCCCTCCTTGATCCTATGCATCTCAGTATCAATCCCAGCCAGCCAGCGAGTCATTTCAACCTTATGTTCAGCCACAACATTAGTGGAATACCCCACCCCAGGGGTGGAGGCCCCAACTCAACAATGTTCCAGCCCCATTGCCTCCACCACCTACCCAACCACAACTCCTACACTCTGCTCCACCTAAGCAACCCTAGATGCCTGCCCAGCCAAATCTGAACCCAAACAATAGGTAGGCTCAACAAGCATGCAGTGGAGAGACATCATACCCAGCTTATGCTGTAGAAATCCAGGAGATCAACCTAAGATCTGGGAGAATTCTCCCAGACAACCAACCGCCCCAGAGAATTGTGTTATTGTCTCAGTTTATTTCAGTGCATGATCTCTATATTTGTGAAGGCTGCAATAGTGTTTACTTCGATGTTTATGTAATTAAATAACTTGTTAATGTAAACCAGTGATTGCAGTGGTAGTTTCTGATGTGTTAGATTCAGGAATTTTCACATGGTATCAGAGCGATTGCAGATCATAGACGACTGAAGACACCAGCCGAGAAATCTGAGAATTTGCAGCAGAGAAGCAGCTGTCCCAAGAGGCAGCGTTGTTCCAGAGCCAGAGAGGCAGAAGGAGTGATGCCGTGCATAAGAGGTGACACAGAGGCTCGTGCATTGCATACGTCAGCATTCTGAACCGGGAGAGGAAGATGCAGTAGCTGGGAGGAGCCCATCCAGTAGTTGCATCAGCCATCAGGGCCAGCGCAGAGGCAGAGGAGGGAAGATCAAGCTCACAGAGAGCCACGTCATCTTTCTGAGCCAAGAAGGATTGACACAGTTGGCCGGGAGGAGCAGATTCAGCCCACGTAGAGATTGCGTAGAGCCTGAACGGCTCAGATTCTTCAAGTTGTCGGGGCTAAGCGAGCTGTGCAGATTTTGATTTGTGGAGCTGGTGGGACGATGTTTCTGTCGGTGTAGAAGAGTGTCTAAGGAGATTGAACCAAGGTAGATGGAAGCACTACCTCGACAGATTTCTAGCCAAGAAATCTAGATCTAGGTTGCATCGGCAAAGGAGGATTGGAGAGGAGTGATTCGACGATTGGTTGGACGATTTCCGAGAGGGAAATCAAGATTCAAAGGTAGTCTAGAGAAGAGGAGAAGAGATGACAGTGAACGGATTGAGGGATCAGGACAGATTGGACGAGGCCTCCAATTTTGTCATCTGGAAGGCCAAGATCTTGGCAATCATGGAGAAACATTGCATCAAGGACTATGCCTTGAAAGTAGTAGCTGTCCCAGTTGACGCTAATGCAGTTGAGAAGTATGTGAAGGCCCAGGTGAAGGCGAAATGCATGATCCTAGATGAGGTCAAGGATCATGTCATACCACATATTGTTGAGAAGACAACAGCAAAGGAGATGTGGGACACCACGACCACCTTATACCAGGGCTCTTCTGTGCAGCAGAAGATGTTATTGGAGAATCAGTTAAGGTCATATCAGATGCAAAAAGGAGAGGAGATACATCCCTTCCTTCTCAGTTTGCAGGGGATTCGCGACCAGCTTACTTCCATGGGGTCTACTCCAGAGCGAGAGTTCTTAATCATGACTGCCATGAATGCAGTATCCGAGGAGTGGGAGACGTTTGTCCAAAGTATTTTGGGCAGAGAAACTCTCCCTAGTTGAGAGGAGATGTGAGCAGCTCTTCGATAAGAAGAGCTCAGGAGACTGACCAAGACGGGGAGTAGCGGTAACGGAGTTCGAAGCAAGAAGGAGGACGAGGAGGATGCAGCTCTTGCATTAGCGGGACAACAAGGGCTACAGAAGAGGAAGAAGAAAGACATATCCAAGGTCAAGTGCTTCAATTGTGGGGAGCTGGGACATTATGCCTCTTAGTGCCCCAGGAAGAAAGGCAAGGGAGAAGCTTTTGACTCAAAGGAAGCTCTAGCAAAGGCGGAGAAGGATGTCGAGACTGATGACAATTGTGCCATGAGTGCTCATGCGCCTCTAGAGAAGAGGTGGGGAGACATGGAGTTGTAGTCGAGAGGATTACATGAGGGTGCAGGATCCTTGAGGTGACCAAACTCTTGCATCACATCAGGCTACGGAAGCCCTTAAAGACAGTAGCATGATGACAGGTGTCGGGTGGAGCAAGGTGTGATGGAGCGGCAAGGCAGTGCTAGAGTGCAAAAGTCTGTAGCAAAGTCTGTAGCAGCGCAGTGGAGGTTAAGCAGTGCGAGAGGCATATAACAGGTTGCAGCAGCGAAATGGCAGCGGAGGGAGCACAGGATAACAACAGAGGTAGCTCCAGCATCACGAGGCTTCCAGACTGACCAGGATGTTAGTGTTAGTGTTTCGGTAACTGAGTTGCAATGCAGCAGTGGCAGTGCCATGGGCAGCATGAGGCAGCATTTTGAGAGGGAGCTGATGTTGATACTTCAAGATGACTTATCAATCTGACTCTTTTTATGAGAATATTCAATTTGAGTGTTGGAAATTGTAACTGGGTTCAGTTTTTATAATGCTCTTTGTACTTATTTCATTATATATTTTATGTCAAAGAAGAAAAAGAATTTTTATTATTATTATTTTTATTAGTTAAGCATGTTCTTCATGCTTCTAGGATTTGTTGAGTCAAAGTCCTATTTGGACTTCTTGTAAAGAAAAAATAGAAAAGAAAATTTTAGATGTAATTTTGGGTCAAAAATGCCTCTAGATGTCAAGTCAGCTTTGTCCTAAAGGACATGTCTATTCGAACCCTTCTAGACAATATAAATAAAGGGAAAGATGAGATCATTTGGATACACACAGTTCGCTTGATTGGTTCTGAAATTTCTTAGCACAAGGAGGGTCGAAGTCTGAAATTAAAGAAGGGTTTGTGGAAGTTCTACCTTTATCATAACTCCTTTTGAGGATTTGTTGTTGGTCTCTTGTTGCTCATGGATTTGTTGTGCAGAAGGAGGGTTTGACTTGGCATCTAGAGGGTTTGACTTGGTCATCGGTCTTGGATATATCATTTTGATGTAATTGTACAAGGAGAATTATTCTGGGACTTCCCCTTGGAGGGGTTTTTCCCTAACTTGGAGCCTATATCTTGTGTTCATTATTTTCTTGTGATCTTCATGTTTACTTTTTTGGAAACTGTTTAATGAATGAACATAATAAAAATTAATAAAATGCCACCAAACTTCAAAAAGCAATTATCAAAGAAAGAGATCTAATCCAAATTGCAAGCCTCCCGATTTCTCAACAGGTTCAGTAGACTGACTAGAGGAGAGAGGCATACTAGTTGTTGTGGTGTAGACTGAAACAGAGGAATACAACAAGTTGATATGAAGTACAATAGAAAATGAGAGAAAAATAGACATGAAGAATATTAATGCTTACCTCCTCTGCACTACCATGTCCTTTGAATATTCCAAATACCCATTCCCTCCACAACCAGAGTTCATCATTGTTTATACGCGATGCTTTTTTCATTGCCCACTACACTAGATGGACTCATTTGAAGCCATCTACAGTTACCTCACCAACATGGGCACTCAGGCAACATACAATGCAGGAGAGAGGGGAAGGAGAGTGCTTGTTCAAACACGAAGAGGACATGACACTCGATTAAAAATGCAGAGTGAGCCTGCGGGATTGGCATTTAATGCATGGCATTGTTGGTAGTTGGGTGTCAGGTCGGATGGAAAAGGTGGTGCTTACTCAACGTAACCATCCTCCTCTCTACACTTCATCTACAAATCCTAGGGTACCTTCTCCACTCAACCCTCCCAAACAATACAATTGTAGTCACTCACTACACAAAGTAATATTATATATGATATCACAAATAAACCACAAAAGCTTAAATAACGTACATACAAAGCGATGAATTAACCATACACATACATGTCCTCCCTTGGCTAATATTTTAGCAGCAACAATCATGACCAACAAGCAATGAACATGTAAACCCCAATATAACTTTTCCATTTATTTCATATCAAATTTCTAGAAAAAATCTTGAATCTCACACCCATGAACAAAATCATACTACCTCGAAACCATGGCAAAATGATAAATCATTGTGCAAACAACAAATATTTCAATATATTAAAGGACAAAAATATATTATAGGAGAAAAGTATGCCTCACCCATCCTTTGTGCCACATTTAAAGAATGTTTAGGGCATCTTCACCATTTCGCCTTTGTACACTGTACAATTGTAGTTCTTCACTAGATAAAGAAGATCAATATAGTTGATTATCAGAGTAGAGATAAAATATATAATAAATTGAATAGCAAACAACTAGAGCCACAAATTAGTAAAAGATACTTTTAACAGAAGTGCATTGTATATAGGTACGTTGAATCACCTTCATTTAGGAACAATAATCTCCATTTCCATGCTTGCTTCCTTCATTTCCGTTTCCACATCCAACAAACAAAACCAAGACCAAAGTACAAAAAATGTGAACAAAAAAAAGCAAAACAAAGGAAAACAAGTACAACTCACCCAAAAAAACGGAATCAAGACCAAACTACAAAAAACAATTTAAAAAAAATAAAAGGAAAACGAGTACAACACAAAGCATGGCCATGCTCAAACTCAAAAAAACATGCAAAAAAGAACAAAAAAAATTTGCAAACATCCCCTCTGCACATCATCTCTCCTACAGTGTGCTCTCCTCCGCTGAAAGGAAAAAATATGGGCTAAAAAAGGTTAATTATTCAAAACCAATAATTATTCATAATAAGAAACACACCTTCCCAAGAGTTTGTTTTATAACGACGGACAATCTTTTGTATTCCACTTGCTCGCACTCATCAGAATAAGCCATCTACAACAGATAGAAAATAAGATATTACAATCGTTGTAGAAGTTACACTGGAGAGTTAAATGCAATAATTAATCATAATAAGAAGATTTCTATATAAAAGGGGAGAGTCCATTTTGTATTACACGTATTCATGCTCCCTCGAAAAATCCATCTGCAATAGATACACAAACAATATTATATTTCTAAAATATATTAAACTAGAGAGTTTAAATTCATGAACTTCTCATGCAACTTAGTCCAGGTCTACTTATATTACATGCTATACCTCAAGAAAATATAGATTTTCTAAACTAAATGTACTTCACTAGGAATAATACAAAGAATGTTTTCATAAGAGGTAATCTTTTTAAGAAAATGAAAACATGACTCACTCATCCTCTATGTTGCATTTGCATTGCCTAAGGTATCTTCAACACTTGACCATCCCAGACACTACACTACAACTGTAGTCACTCAGTACACAAATCAATATTATATATGAGATCACGAATAAACCATGAGAGAAATTAAATAATAGACACTATATATGTAGTCACTCACGGCACAAAGAAATATTATATATGAGATTATGAATAAATCATAAGAGAAATTGAATAACAATTATACAAAGCAATGAATTAACCATACACATACTTGCTCACCCTCTGCTAATGTTATAGTAGCAACAAGCATGGACAATAAGCTCTTAAAATGTGAACCCCAGTATAACTTTTCCCTTCATTTCATATCAAAGTTCTCGGAAAATCTCAAGCCTTACACCCATTAACAAAATCATACTACCCTAAAGCCATGACAAAAGGATAAATTGTTTCATAAACAACAAATATTTCAGTGTCTTAAACCACAATATTAATATGTAGGAAAAACTTATCGCTCACCCTGCTTCTGTAGAATGTCTAGGGTATCTTCACCACTTGACCTTCATGGACTATACAGTCGTAATCACTTGCTACACAATCCGTATCAATATATATGAGACCACATATAAAACATATGATAAATTGAAAAACAACTAAAAGGTGTCACAAATGCGCAAAAGATAATTGTGAGTGAAGTGCATGGTGTACAGTTAAGGTGATTCACCTTTATTTATGAATGATAACCTCCATCTTGTCACTTTCATTTTCTCTCCCTGCTCCCTTCCTTTCCTTTTGAAGATCCAACAAACAGAACCAAATACCAAACTACAAGAAATGAGAAAAAAATACAAAACAAAGGAAAATGAGTACAACGCAAAGCATGGTCATGTTTAAACTCAGCAATAACAAAACATGTAGGAAACAACAAATAAAAAATCACGAACTTCCCCTTTGCACATTATCTCTATTGCAATCTCCCCTCCTCCTCTCCTCAACTGAAAGAGAAAAAAAGTAGGGAGAATAAGGTTAAAATATGAACACAATAATTGGTAAACAAATTTCAAAACCATTAGTTATTCATAATAGGAAACATACCTCCTCTATAGTTTGTTATATAATGATAGACACTCCATTCTATATTCCACTACTCGTACTCAACAGAACAAGCCATCTACAATAGATACATAATAAAGATATTAGAATCATTATACATGTTAAACTGGAGGGTTGAATTTAATAATCATTTATAATATTTAACATTCTTGTTTTCAAGTTCTGTTATATAAAGGGGGATAATCCATTATGTATTTCACGTATTTGTGCCCACTAGAATCAACCATCTGCTATAGATACACAATAAAATTTAACCTGGAGAGTTGAATGCATGAACTTGTCATCCAACTTAAATCCAGTCCATTTATATTCCATGCTATATCTAAAAATATATAAATCTTCTAAACAAGATGTAATCCTACTACGAATAAGGAAATCGTTGTTATCATAAGAGATGATTCTTTTTGTGAGGGATCTAAACATATTTAAGCATATTGAACACCCAAAATCCAAGGAGGCACAAGGCAATAGTGTTGTTTATTAGCACAATGATTGATTGGTTGAAGGGTCGGTATGCTTGCTTGCTCAACCTTCCCATCCTCCTCTCTAGGACATGTTGTGTGGGTTTGTGAGTGTGATGTGGAGCAAGAAAGCATATAAATTTAAACATTACCATTTGATGTATATGTCAAACCACTAAATTTAAACATACCATTTGACGTATATGTCAAACCACTAATTGAGTGGTACTACCAGAGAACCACGCTAAAAGGAGAAAATGTCGAGCAAATGAATAATAATAACACTATTTTGTTGGAAAGCAACATGACTCACCCATCCTCTGCATTGCATCTACAATGCCAAGGGAATCTTCTCCACTCAACCCTCCCAAACAGTACAATTGTAGTCACACACTGCACAAAGTAATATTATATATGATATCACAAATAAACCACAAGAGCTTAAATAGCATACATATAGAGCGATGAATTAACCATACACATACCTGCCCTCCCTTGGCTAATATTATAGTTGTGACAATCATGAACAATAAGCCCTGAACATGTAAATCCTAGTATAACTTTTCCATTTGTTTCATATCAAAGTTCTGGAAAAAGTCTTGAACCTCACACCCATGAACAAGATCATACTACCTCGAAACCATTACAAAATGATAAATCATTGTGCAAACAACAAAATATTTCAGCTATTAAAGGACAAAAGTATTTTGTAGTAAAAAGGTATGTCTCACCCATCCTTTGTGCCACGTTCGTACAATGTTTAGTGCATCTTCACCACGTCACCTTTGTAGATTATACAATTGTAGTTCTTCACTACATAAAGAAGATATATATAGTTGATTATGAGCATCGGTAAAACATATAATAAATTTAGTAGCAAACAAATGAAGCCACAAATTAGCAAAAGATTCTTTTAACTGAAGTGCATTGCATATACGTTTGTTGACTCACCTTAATTTATGAACAATAACCTACATTTTCCTTCTCTGCTTCATTTCCGTTTCCACACCCAACAAACAAAACCAAGACCAAAGTTCTGCAAAAAGTCTTGAATCTCACACCCAGGAACAAGATCATATTACCTCGAAACCATGACAAAATGATAAATCATTGTGCAAACAACAAAATATTTCAGCATATTAAAGGAAAAAAGTATTTTGTAGGAGAAAGTACGTCTCATCCATCCTTTGTGCCACGTTTGTAGAATGTTCACTGCATCTTCACCACTTCACTTTTGTAGACTATAAAGAAGATATATATAGTTGATTATGAGATAAACATATAATAAATTGAATAGCAAACAAATGAAGCCACGAATTAGCAAAAGATTCTTTTAACTGAAGTGCATTGCATATAGGTATGTTGACTCACCTTCACTTATGAACAATAATCTCGATTTTCCTTGTCTGCTTCATCTCTGTTTCCACACCCAACTAACAAAACCAAGACCAAAGTACAAAAATATGTGAAAAAAAAGGAAAACAATTACAACACACCCAAAAAAACGAAACCTAAACCAACCAACAAAAAAACAAGAAAAAAAATCCAAAACAAAGGAAAACAAGTACAACATATAGCATGGCCATGCTCAAACTCAACAAAACATCCAAACAAGAACAAAAGAAAAATTGCAAACATCCCCTTTGCACATCATCTCTCCTACAATGTGCTCTCCTCCGCTGAAAGGAAAAAAAGTGGGCTGAAAAAAGGTTAAAATGTACACAGTTAGTAATGGTAAGCATGTTTAAAAAACAATAACTATACATAATAGGAAATGCACCTCCCCTAGAGTTTGTTTTATAATGATGGACACTCTCTTTGTATTCCATTTGCTAGTGCTCATCACAAGCCATCTAAAACAGATAGAAAATAAGATATTACAATCATTATATAAGTTAAACTGGAGAGTTGAATGCAATAATTAATCATAATAACAAATACACCTTTCTTTGACATTGTTATATAAAAGGGGAGATCCCATTTTGTATTGCACGAATTCATGCCCGCTGGAACAAGCCATCTGCAATAGATACACAAAAAAATATTAGATTTCTAAAATACGTTAAACTAGAGAGAGTTTGAATTCATGAACTTGTCATGCAACTTAGTCTGAGTCTAGTTATCTTCGATGCTATACCTCAAGAAAATATAGATTTTCTAAACTAGATGTACTTCTACTAGGAATAATACAATGTTTTCATAAGAGGTAATCTTTTTGAGAAAATGAAAACAACATGACTCACCCATCCCCTATGTTGCATCTGCATTGCCTAAGGTATCTTCTCCACTAAACCATCCCAAACACTACAATTGTAGTCACTCACTACACAAATCAATATTATATGAGATCATGAATAAACCATGAGAGAAATTAAATATTAGGCACTATATATGTAGTCACTCACAGCACAAAGTAATATTATATATGAGATCATAAATAAACCACGAGAGAAACTGAATAACAATTATACAGAGCAATGAATTAACCATACACATACTTGCTTGCCCTTGGCTAACATTATAGCACCAACAAGCATGAACAATAAGCTCTAAAAATGTGAAACCAAATGTAACTTTTCCCTTTATTTCGTATCAAAGTTCTCGGAAAATCTCAAACCTCACACCCATTAACAAGATCATACTACCCTGAAGCCATGACAAAAGGATAAATCGTTGCATAAACAACAAATATTTCAGTGGCTTAAAGCACAATATTATCATACAAGAAAAAATTATGGCTCACCGATTGTTCGTGCTGCTTTTGTAGAATGTCTAGGGTATCTTCACCACTTGACCTTCATGGACTATACAGTTGTAGTCACTTGCTACACAAAGCAAATCAATATAGTTGAGTATGAGACCACATATAAAACATATGATAAATTGAAAAACAAGTAAATGGTGTCACAAATGAGGGAAAGATAATAGTGAGTGAAGTGCATTGCGTATAGTTAAGGTAATTCACCTTCATTTATGAATGATAACCTCCATCTCGTCACTTTCATTTTCTCTCCCTGCTCCATTTCTTTCCTTTCGTGCACCCAACAAATAAAACCAAATACCAAACTACAAGAAATGGGAAAAAAATACAAAACAAAGGAAAATGAGTACAACACAAAGCATGGCCATGTTCAAACTCAACAAAATCAAAACATGTAGGCAACAAAAAATAAAAAATTACAAACTTCCCCTTTGCACATTATCTCTACTGCAATGTCCTCTCCTCCACTGAAAGGACAAAAAAGTGGGGTGAATAAGGTTAAAATATAGACACAAATAGTAATGGTAAGCAAACTCCAAAACCAATAGTTATTCATAATAAGAAACATACCTCCTCTAGAGTTTGCTATATAATGATAGACACTTCATTTTATATTCCACTTACTTGTGCTCACTAAAACAAGCCATCTACAATAGATACATAATAAATATATCATAATCATTAGACAAGTTAAACTGGAGGATTGAATGCAATAATCAATCATAACATGAAACATTCTTGCCTTCGAGTTTTGTTATATAAAGAGGGATAATCCATTTTGTATTTCACATATTTGTGCCCACTGGAATCAACCATCTGCAGTAGATACACAATAAAATATTAGAATTCTAATAAAAGTTAATCTCAACAGTTGAAGGGATGAACTTGTCATCCAACTTAATTCCAATCCATTTATATTCCATGCTATATCTCAAAATATATAAATCTTCTAAACAAGATGTAATTCTACTAGGAATAAGGAAATCAATGTTATCCTAAGAGATGATTCTTTTTGTGAGAGGGATCTAAACATATTTAAACATATTGAACACCCAAAATCATAGGGGCCACAAGGCAATAGTGTTGTCTATTAGCACAATGGTTGATTGGTTGAAGGGTCGGTATGCTTGCTTGCTCGACCTTCCCATCCTCCTCTCCAGGCCACAATGTGTGGGGTTGTGTGTGTGATGTGGAGCAAGAAAGCATATAAATTTAAACATACCATTTGATGTATATGTCAAACCACTAATTAAGTGGTACTACCCCAAAACCACGCTAGAAGGAGAAAACATCGAGCAAATGAATAATAATAACACTATTTTGATGGAAAACAACATGACTCACCCATCCTTTGCGCTGCATCTACAATGCCTAGGGTATCTTCCCCACTCAACCCTCCCAGACAGTACAATTGTATTCAATCACTGCACAAAGTAATATTATATATGATATCACAAATAAACAACAAGAGCTTAAATAGCATACATATTGTTGAAGAATGTAACTAGTGTCGGTCTTCATAATTGTACTTGAGTCATAATAAAATGTATTTATCAAAGGAAAGAAAAAGAAATATTATTATTAATTAAATTGACTTATTAAAGCATGGGTTTCATGCTTGGGTCAATTGTTTTTAGGTCAAAGCCTCCATTGAAGGCTTCTAGGGTTTATGTCAAGTGTCCTTGTCCATGTCATATTGTAAAGAACCCTTCTTGGAATTTATTTGTTAAAGGAGAAATTTATTTTATTGTAAAATAGGTCAATTATGCCTCCACTAAGTCGGCCTCAAACTGGACAAGTCGGCTTAAACTAGGCAGCAGAATCACTATATAAAGGCAGCAACTTGACCTCATTTGTCACTCACTCATAACAAGTTCGATCTGCAACTTCTGGGGCCAGAAAAAGTGTGAATTTCAAGGAAGAAGAAGGATGGCGAAGGAGAAGGAGGTCTCTCACAAACATAAGAAGTCGAAATTTTCTCTCTTTTTCCCACAGGTGTGACACTGTGAAGCTACTAGATGGGCCGAAATTTTGCAGTTGCTGGGAAGGTCGAAATTCTGAAGCTGCTGGTGAAGCTGGGACCGAAATTTATGGGTTGATGTTGGGTTGTAGTTGTTGGACAAAAAGAGACTATTGAAGGTTACAATATCTTGACTGGGTTTTTCCCTGGTTGTGTGCCTACATCTGGTGTCCGTGATCTTCGTGTTTTGGTTTTGGTAATTGCTTGATGAACTAAGATAAAAGAAGAACATGAGAAAGATAATAATAATTCAAGGAAATCACAAGCAATTATCAACAAGGAAAAATATTTTTGCCTTACTAATTTTCTAACATGGTATCAAAGCTAAGGTGAAAAAAGAAGAAAAGGTATTGTAGAAAAGGATCAAGGAAAGGTCATTAAAGAGGATCATACAAGGAGATAAGTCTATCATCTATAGAAACTATGTCAAACTCAATGAAGGGAGAAAACAAAATAGAAGGAGCCTACAACTACAGGGCCTGGAAAAAGAGGATAGACGTCATTCTCGAAAAGAACAAAGCTTGGATCTCGTTCAAGGAAAAATCAAGAAGCCTACAGATGAATCAAGTGAAGAGGAAAAAGCAAAGTTTAGAGAAATTGAAATCTTGGCTATGAACCTTATAGTGGATGGAGTTAAGGATAACCTAACTCCATACATAATCCAACAAAGATTCCACTCAAGAAATGTATGAGGCTCTATCTAAATTATTCACCATCAAGAATATTGGTCAAATAGCAAGTCTCAAGAATGAATTAAGAACTATCAAGATGACGAAAGATGATATAATGGCATCCTATTTTATAAGCATATCTAAAATCAGAGATGAACTCCAAGCAATAAATGAAGTTGTCCCAAAATAGGAGCTTGTAATTACTGTTCTTCTAGGACTACCAAAGTCTTGGAGTGTCTTTGCCTCAGAACTTAACAGTTGGAAGGTGATGAGCCTCATCATTAAGTAATTATATGGGTCTTAATTGGCCTTAATTCACCTCCTAGCTTAGTCAAACCAACTACTCTCACAACTTATTGCATACTTTTGATTATATTTTGTTTATGAAATGAATTAGAGTTGGATATTTGGCTTTGTGGTCTAATGTGCATGTAACACAGGAATAAAGGATAAAAGCAAAGAAAAATGCAGGTATAAAGGATAAAAGCAAAGAAATATGGCAAAGACCTTGGTAAAAAATTCGAATGGGAAGAGGGAGAGTAATTATAGGAGGTCAATCCTTCTCATTTACTATCCCTCCATTCGAATATTCCTCCATCAGCTCGAAGTGCAAACAGCCATCACTTTGAGGACTAGAAGACAACCAAGCAAAGGAAAAGGACAGAAAACCAGTTTTTCTTGAGTTGGAGGCCAAGCCTCCTTAGTGGGAAGGAAGTCGTTAGAGACTTCAGATGTATAAATAGAGAGGCTTAGGACCTCAGTAAGATTCGAACTTCATTTGTAAAACTCTATTTTATTTCTGAGCTTCAAAGACATGTGACTGTTTGCTCTGTAATCCATGGTTTTTATAATAAGAATGAGTTATGTTTAAGCCAGCTCTGAATTAACTCCGAGGGCTAAAGCTCTTACGTTAGGGCCCAACCCAAGCAACCACAGCTCCTCTTTACTGTACATGTATGCTAGCATAGAGTTCTGTTCTGTTTATTTGCTTAAGTAGTTTCATGGTTTTCTGTTCATTTTCTTAAGTAGCCTTATGGTTTTCACTGTTTATTTGCTTAAGTAGTTGCACTTTCATTACAGCAATATAGCGTAGATCATGCATGGTTTTCCTGTTCATCTGCTTCAGTAGCTGCATTTGTTATAGTTTACTTTCATTTATGCATTCTTTCAATTCACAGGTTAGTTAGAGGAAAAAGATCACTATCAGGTTGTGCGCAGATGTCTCGGCCTCATCTCCTCCCTCTGGGACCATGACTTGAGGAAGGGACCCTTCAACAGCCCCAAAAACACAGGCCTCTGGTTCTCGCATGGGCTATGGAGTTCGTTGTTTAATGCAGTTATTTGTTCATCTGCACTGGTTTTCTCTGTTATTTTCATTTGAAACGCATCCAGCACTTTCCTCATGCATCGCTTCCTCGTCGTCCGATCACCAATAAACCTTCACAATCACCATCCGATTCACTATTTTCTCCTACTGCTGCCTCGCGTGGAGTCTTCCACTCACTTTATGAGCTTTAATCTCCACCATTAATCTGTCCCTTGATTTGACAGCTATCGGGTCACCCGATCACTTTATGCACTTTAAGTCCCCACCGTCGATCTGCCTTGCCTGATCCGACGGCTGTCACTTCACCCGATTGCCAACTAGCATGGCCGATCTCCACCGTTGATCAGCGCCGCCTGATCTAACGGCCATCGCGCAATCTCGCGCGGATTAGTGCACGAACGTTATCCGCCAAAGAGCATGCGAGGAAAGTGGTTTTCTCGTGCTATGTGTCGCACAGTAAGGCTAATCGCGTGAAATTTCGAAATACTACTCATAGCCTGAAGGGCGCGCGAGAAACTACTTACCTCCTTAGAAACCCGCTCCCTCATTTCCACACGTTTCTTTTCCCCACAATATGATCTCCGCCATCCATCTCTTGACTTCACCCGCGTTATTAAATCTCGGCCATTCATCTCCTGTTAACCTCCTTCGTCCATCCACTCACCTAATCCCTCGCGACACAATCTTCGTCATTCATCTGCTTTATTCCCTTGTTCGTCCATCCATTCACTTAAGCCTTCGTGATAAGATCTCCACCATTCATCCTGATAGTTAAACCTATTCACCCATCAATCTACGTAACCTCCTGCGATCCAATCTTCGTCGTTCATTTGCCTTTCACCCGACTTATCCAACGGTTCTTATGCATTGTTGCTCCCTCACGTCCTCCTTTCACTAATTTCGTCCTCCGGCTGCTTCTCCGCTTGAAAGCCGAGTTAGTTTAGCATAGTTGTTTGATTGGTTAGTTAGATTATGGTATGGTTTAAGCGTTTCATGTTGTTTTCTTCATTACTGTAGTAGAGTAGCTCTCTCTTAGAATAGGTTTGCTCTCCTTCCATCAAAGAATTTAACTTCTTCTGGCCCTATAGAAGTTTGGCTTGGAACCCCTGGGGTCTCTTGCCAGATGAGCAGTGACAACAATAAGTGTCTTCACTTTTACTTGTGCATATAGCACTGTCACCTCCAAGTTTGTACGAACCCCGGGTTGATAAGTAAAGTTGATAGCCATGGGAGTTGCAGGCATTACTGTTGCAATACCTAGGCTCATCACTTTTTGGCGTCGTTGCCGAGGAGATGTCTAAGTAGAAGTAATCACTGCTTTCTTCTATTTCTAGTCTCCAACTATCTTTTCTTCTACTTCTAGTCTTCAACTTTCTTCCATTAGTTTATTTTTACAAGAGTAATCTAGTTTCTTTATTTCTTTTAGTTGTCATTATCTGCTTTCCTTTCTATTCTGCAAGTACTTTCTAGCTTTAACAAAATCTTACAAAAACCAACCCAAAAACATTTCCTTTCATGCCTCATAGGAATAAGGACAATTCAGGTAAATTCTTGCCAAATACCCCCACTGCATCCAACAGTCAACCTTCTCTCTTCTTCGGTGACTGTGAAGTGGACGAACCTTTAGATGAGCAACCTTACATATTTGAAGAACCTACAGGGGAA
Source organism: Pinus tabuliformis (assembly GCA_031772625.1). Classification (NCBI taxonomy): domain Eukaryota; kingdom Viridiplantae; phylum Streptophyta; class Pinopsida; order Pinales; family Pinaceae; genus Pinus; species Pinus tabuliformis. The sequence continues at coordinate 1,776,617,326 of CM062817.1, read as the reverse complement.
TAAGAAGAGGAAGAACCCATTCCTACTGAACCAATGGCTGAAAACTGAAATGACAGAGGAAATAGAGAGAATTGAGGGTGCCTTCCCCATCAGGGAGACCAATGGGGACATTAAGATGAAGAATATAAGCCCCTCTGCTCTACCTCATTTCCATGGCCTGACCATAGAGGACCCCGACACTTTCCTATTTGAGTTTGTTGTTATATGTCGAACCTATGACTATACAAATGATGAGAAAAAGTTAAAACTGTTTCCATCTACCCTCAAGGATGCAGCATTGTGCTAGTTCATGGGTTTACCTAGAGATAGCATCACAACTTGGGCTTAGATGCAGCAGACTTTTAACAACAAATATAGGGACTACCGTAGGTCAAAGGACACTAAAGAAGAGATTTTCAGGATGACCATAGGCCAAGATGAATCCTTAGAAGACTATGAAGAAAGATTCCAACTCAGTTACAAAAGGGCCAGGTGCACACTTGACCCTGAGTCACTAAAGTTGGTCTTGTTTAGAGGAGTAAGGGAGGATCTCCTGGATACCTTACATATGATAGCAAAAGGGTAGGGGTAGTCAACCTATGGCCAATACATCATCCTCCAACTTATCCATCAAGGGTGAAATTGGAAATATGTTGGAAGATTTCAAAAGTGATATGCTACAAACCCTTGCCTTGCAATTGGACACTATGAACATCAAAAGGAAGCAAGAGGAAGCAGAGAGAGCCTTGGCCATCTTTTGTCCTAGATGCACCAGCAGGCATCCTAGGAACAAATGTCCATTAAACTGTATTAAGATTTGCTCAAACTGTGAAGAAAGCCACTCCACAGGAAAGTGCCCTTCTTTACCTGGACTCAAAGCTATATATCAAAGCGTTGAAGGGGTCACTAAGCAGCATTGCTACATCAACCAAAGGAAACCTCCTAGGCCTAGACCATACCAACAGGGTATGCAAGAGCCATCCCATGCATATTACAACCCCAACCAAATCACAGCTATACCTTCTTGGGGACCCCCTGCTCATCCTTCCTAGCCTACACCCCCTCCTTGATCCAATGCATCTCAGTATCAATCCCAGCCAGCCAGCGAGTCATTTCAACCTTATGTTCAGCCACAACATTAGTGGAATACCCCACCCCAGGGGTGGAGGCCCCAACTCAACAATGTTCCAGCCCTATTGCCTCCACCACCTACCCAACCACAACTCCTACACTCTGCTCCACCTAAGCAACCTTAGATGCCTGCCCAGCCAAATCTGAACCCAAACAATAGGTAGGCTCAACAAGCATGCAGTGGAGAGACATCATACCCAGCTTATGCTGTAGAAATCCAGGAGATCAACCTAAGATCTGGGAGAATTCTCCTAGACAACCAACCTCCCCAGAGAATTGTGTTATTGTCTCAGTTTATTTCAGTGCATGATCTCTATATTTGTGAAGGCTGCAATAGTGTTTACTTCGATGTTTATGTAATTAAATAACTTGTTAATGTAAACCAGTGATTGCAGTGGTGGTTTCTAATGTGTTAGATTCAGGAATTTTCACATGGTATCAGAGCGATTGCAAATCATAGACGACTGAATACACCAGCCGAGAAATCTGAGAATTTGCAGCAGAGAAGCAGTTGTCCCAAGAGGCAGCGTTGTTCTAGAGCCGGAGAGGCAGAAGGAGTGATGTCGTGCATAAGAGGTGACACAGAGGCTCGTGCATTGCATACGTCAGCATTCTGAACCGGGAGAGGAAGATGCAGTAGCTAGGAGGAGCGCATGCAGTAGTTGCATCAGCCATCAGGGCCAGCGTAGAGGCAGAGGAGGGAAGATCAAGCTCACACAGAGCCACGTCATCTTTCTGAGCCAAGAAGGATTGACGCAGTTGGCCGGGAGGAGCAGATTCAACCCACGTAGAGATTGCGTAGAGCCTGAAGGGCTCAGATTCTTCAAGTTGTCGGGGCTAAGGGAGCTGTGCAGATTTTGATTTGTGGAGCTGGTGGGACGTTGTTTCTGTCGGTGTAGAACAGTGTCTAAGGAGATTGAACCAAGGTAGAGGGAAGCACTACCTCGACAGATTTCTAGCCAAGAAATCTAGATCTAGGTTGCATCGGAAAAGGAGGATTGGAGAGGAGTGATTCTACGATTGGTTGGACGATTTCCGAGAGGGAAATCAAGATTCAAAGGTAGTCTAGAGAAGAGGAGAAGAGATGACACCGAACGAATTGAGGGATCAGGACAGATTGGACGAGGCCTCCAATTTTGTCATCTGGAAGGCCAAGATCTTGGCAATCATGGAGAAACATTGCATCAAGGACTATGCCTTGAAAGTAGTAGTTGTCCCAGTTGACGCTAATGCAGTTGAGAAGTATGTGAAGGCCCAGGTGAAGGCGAAATGCATGATCCTAGATGAGGTCAAGGATCATGTCATACCACATATTGTTGAGAAGACAACAGCAAAGGAGATGTGGGACACCATGACCACCTTATACCAGGGCTCCTCTGTGCAGCAGAAGATGTTATTGGAGAATCAGTTAAGGTCATATCAGATGCAAAAAGGAGAGGAGATACATCCCTTCCTTCTCAGGTTGTAGGGGATTCGCGACCAGCTTACTTCCATGGGGTCTACTCCAGAGCGAGAGTTCTTAGTCAGGACTGCCATGAATGCAGTATCCGAAGAGTGGGAGACGTTTGTCCAAAGTATTTTGGGCAGAGAAACTCTCCCTAGTTGAGAGGAGATGTGAGCAGCTCTTCGATAGGAAGAGCTCAGGAGATTGACCAAGGCGGGGAGTAGCGATAATGGAGTTCGAAGCAAGGAGGACGAGGAGGATGCAGCTCTTGCATTAGCGGGACAACAAGGGCTACAGAAGAGGAAGAAGAAAGACATATCCAAGGTCAAGTGCTTCAACTGTGGGGAGCTGGGACATTATGCCTCTTAGTGCCCCAGGAAGAAAGGCAAGGGAGAAGCTTCTGACTCAAAGGAAGCTCTAGCAAAGGCGGAGAAGGATGTCGAGACTGATGACAATTGTGCCATGAATGCTCATGCGCCTCTAGAGAAGAGGTGGGGAGACATGGAGTTGTAGCCAGCTCTGAATTAACTCTGAGGGCTAAAGCTCTTAGGTTAGGGCCCGACCCAAGTAGCCACAGCTCCTCTATACTGTATATGTATGCTAGGATAGAGTTCTGTTCTGTTTATTGGCTTAAGTAGTTTCATGGTTTTCTGTTCATTTGCTTAAGTAGCCTTATGGTTTTCACTATTTATTTGCTTAAGTAGTTGCAATTTCATTACAGCAACATAGCGTAGATCACGCATGGTTTTCCTGTTCATCTACTTCAGTAGCTGCATTTGCTATAGTTTACTTTCATTTATGCCTTCTTTCAGTTCACAGGTTAGTTAGAGGAAAAAGATCACTATCAGGTTGTGCGCATGTGTCTCGGCCTCATCTCCTCCCTCTGGGACCATGACTTGAGGAAGGGACCCTTCAGCAGCCCCAAAAACACAGGTCTCTAGTTCTCGCATGGGCTATGGAGTTTGTTGTTCAATGCAGTTATTTGTTCACCCTCACTGGTTTTCTCTATCATTTTCATTTGAAACGCCTCCAGTACTTTCCTCATGCATCACTTCGTCGCCGTTCGATCACCAACAAACCTTCACAATCACCGTCTGATTCACTATTTTCTCCAACTGCTTCCTCGCGTCGAGTCTTCCACTCACTTTATGAGCTTTAATCTCCACCGTCGATCTGTCCCTTGATCCGACGAATATCACATCACCCGATCACTTTATGCACTTTAAGTCCCCACCGTCGATCTGCCTTCCCTGATCTGACGGCTGTCGGTTCACCCTATCGCTAACTAGCTTGGCCGATCTCCACCGTTGATCAGCCCCGCGTGATCTAACGTCCATCGCGCAATCTCGTGCAAATTATTGCACGAATGTTATCCGCCAGAGAGAACGCGAGGAAAGTGGTTTTCTCGTGCTATGTGTCGTGCAGTAAGGCTAATCGCATGAAATTTTGAAATATTGCTTACAGCCTGAAAGGCGCGCGAGAAACTACTTATCGCCTTAGAAACCTGCTCCCTCATTTCCGCACATTTCTTTTCCCCGCTATATGATCTCCGACGTCCATCTCTTGACTTCACCCGCGCAATTAAATCTCGGCCATTCATCTCCTGTTAACCTCCTTCGTCAATCCACTCACCTAATTCTCGCGACACGATCTCTATCGTTCATCTGCCTTGTTCCCTTGTTCGTCCATCCATTCACTTATGCCTTCGCAATAAGATCTCCACCATTCATCCCGTTAGTTAGCCCTGTTCACCCATCTATCTACGTAACCTTCTGCGATCCAATCTTCGCCATTCATTTGCCTTTCACCTGACTTATCTAACGATTCTTATGCATTGTTGCTCCCTCACGTCCTCCTTTCACTAATTTCGTCCTCAGACTGCTCTTTCGCTTGAAAGCCGAGTTAGTTTAGTTTTTTGCTTACACCTTACTCTAGTTTTGATGCTCTTTACTTCTGCAACTTAGATAACTAGCATTAGATTAATGTCAATTTAACAATTCTGCTTAGCATAGTTGTTTGATTGGTTAGTTAGGTTATGGTATGGTTTAAGTGTTTCATGTTGTTTTCTTCATCATTGTAATAGAGTAGCTCTCTCTTAGAATAGGTTTGCTCTCATTCCATCAAAGAATTAAGCTTCTTCTGGCCCTATAGAAGTTTGGCTTGGAACCCCTGGGGTCTCTTGCCAGATGAGCAGTGACAACAAGCAGTGTCTTCACTTTTACTTGTGCATATAGCACTGTCACCTCCAAGTTTGTACGAACCCCAGGTTGATAAGTAAAGTTGATAGCCATGGGAGTTGCAGGCATTACTGTTGCAATACCTAGGCTCATCACTTTTTGGCGTCGTTGCCGAGGAGGTGTCTAAGTAGAAGTAATTATTGCTTTCTTCTATTTCTAGTCTCCAACTTTCTTTTCTTCTACTTCTAGTCTTCAACTTTCTTCCATTAGTTTATTTCTGCAAAAGTACTCTAGTTTCTTTCTTTCTTTTAGTTGTCATTATCTGCATTCCTTTCTATTCTGCAAGTATTTTCTAGCTTTAACAAAATCTTACAAAAACCAATCCAAAAACATTTCCTTTCATGCCTCATAGGAATAAGGACAATTCAGGCAAATTCTTGACAAATACCCCCACTGCGTCCAACAGTCAACCTTCTCTCTTCTTCGGTGACTGTGAAGTGGAAGAACCTTTAGGTGAGCAACCTTACATATTTGAAGAACCTACAGGGGAAGAAGAAGAGGAAGAACCCATTCCTACTGAACCAATGGCTGAAAACCGAAATGACAGAGGAAATAGAGAGAGAATTGAGGGTGCCTTCCCCATCAGGGAGACCAATGGGGACACTAAGATGAAGAATATAAGCCCCTCTGCTCTACCTCATTTCCATGGCCTAACCACAGAGGACCCTGACACTTTCCTATTTGAGTTTGTTGTTATATGCCGAACCTATGACTATACAAATGATGAGAAAAAGTTAAAATTGTTTCCATCTACCCTCAAGGATGCAGCATTGCGCTGGTTCATGGGTTTACCTAGAGATAGCATCACAACTTGGGCTCAGATGCAGCAGACTTTTAACAACAAATATAGGGACTATCGTAGGTCAAAGGACACTAAAGAAGAGATTTGTAGGATGACCATAGGCCAGGAAGAATCCTTAGAAGACTATGAAGAAAGATTCCAACTCAGTTACAACAGGGCGAGGTGCACACTTGACCTTGAGTCACTAAAGTTGGTCTTGTTTAGAGGAGTAAGGGAGGATCTCCTGGATACCTTACATATGATAGCAAGAGGAGATGTCTACCAATTACCCTATGAGGATATTAAGACTGTCTTTAGAAACCATTCTAGGGCAGCCAGGAAAAAGGGTAGGGGTAGTCAACCTATGGCCAGTACATCATCCTCCAACTTATCCATCAAGGGTGAAATTGGAAATATGCTGGAAGATTTCAAAAGTGATATGCTGCAAACCTTTGCCTTGCAATTGGACACCATGAACATCGAAAGGAAGCAGAGAGAGCCTTGGCCATCTTTTGTCCTAGATGCACCAGGAGGCATGCTAGGAACGAATGTCCATTAAACTGTATTAAGATTTGCTCAATCTGTGAAGAAAACCACTCCACAGGAAAGTGCCCTTCTTTGCCTGGACTCAAAGCTGTATATCAAGGAGCTGAAGGGGTCACTGAGCAGCAATGCTACGTCAACCAAAGGAGACCTCCTGGGCCTAGACCATACCAGCAGGGTATGCAAGGGCCATCCCATGCATATTACAACCCCAACCAAACCACAGCTATACCTTCTTGGGGACCCCCTGCTCATCCTTCATGGCCTACACCCCCTCCTTGATCATATGCAACTCAGTATCAATCCCAGCCAGCCAGCGAGTCATTTCAACCTTATGTTCAGCCACAACATCAGTGGAATACCCCACCCCAGGGTTGGAGGCGCCAATTCAACAATGTTCCAGCCCTATTGCCTCCACCACCTACCCAACCACAACTCCTGCACTCTGATCCACCTAAGCAACCCTAGATGCCTGCTGAGCCAAATCTGAACCCAAGCAATAGGCAATCTCAACAAGCATACAGTGGAGAGACATCATACCCATCTTATGTTGTAGAAATCCAGGAGATCACCATAAGATTTGGGAGAATTCCCCCAGACAACCAACCTCCCTCTCCACATAGGGAGGTTGAGGAAGAAAGAGAGGAAAGCAACCTTAAAGTAAATCCACCCTTTCCTGAAAGACTAGCCCAACCACTCCAGCCTACCCCAGAAGAAACTGAACTTCTAGGAGAATTAAAAAATCTATGTGTAAAAATCCCCCTTCTCCAGGCAATCACAGATGTTCCCATTTACAATAAGTTGATTAAGGAGAAGTGCTTCAAGCATCTAGGAAGAAAAAAAGGGATGCCCCTACCATGAATTTCATTGGGCAGTTGTCTGACTTAATGTTGGGGCAGCTAATATGTCCAATATATTTGGACCCTGGAAGCCCTGTAGTAGATGTGCACATCAATGGCACCATTGTCCCACACACTCCGATTGATCTTGGGGCTGCCATTAATGTGATGACTAAGGACACTATGCTCAAGCTCAACCTCCAAGGGTCATTGAAGAAGACCACAACAGTTCTGCAACTTGCAAACTGTTCCACAGTCAACCCTTAGGGAATTGTGTTGGATGTGATGGTCCCCATTGACTCCTGGGAGTACCATGCAGATTTCCTAGTTCTCCAACCTAAGGCTAAGCTTACTGGTTACGCTCTCATCCTTGGGAGGGCATGGTTGGCCACAGCTGATGCTTACATTAGCTGTAGAGCTGGGAATATGACCATCAAAAATGGGCATATGTCCAAACAATTAGTCCTATACCCTCCTGCTCAACCTACCCTAGAGCATGATTTACCTTTATGGTTAGAGGAGGAGGAAGAGGATGAGGTTTATTCTGCCCAACTTTATACTTTTGAAACAACCATAGGAGGAGGACAACAAGATGAGGATGATTTAATTGAACACCTACTCCAAAGTCCAACTCCTAGTTCATTGCCATTAGAAGAAGAAGTAAGGGAAACCTAGAACAATCATCCAATTGACTTATGCTTGGCCAATTCCAACCCACTCCGTGTCAAAACCATAGAATTTGGCCCAGAGAAAACTCTGAACATTAATCCATCTCTTTCTGCTTTAGAAGAGGAAAAGCTATGCAACATGTTGAGAGAGAACCTAGAAGCCTTCGCTTGGAGTTATAAGGAAATGAAGGGAGTACACCCCTTAATGTGTACTCACCACATATACATCAAAGAAAGTTGCAAACCAGTCAAGTAACCATAAAGGAGGATGAATCCAACTCTTAAAGACATAGTCAAAGAAGATATGCAAAAACTGCTAGATGCAAGATTCATTTACTTTATCTCAGACAGTGAGTGGGTCTCTCCTTTATTGCTAGTTCCCAAGAAAAATGGTAAGTGGAGGATTTGTGTGGATTATAGGGAGTTGAACAAAGCCACAAAGAAGGATCATTTCCCCCTACCCTTCATTGACCAAGTGCTAGATGGTCTTGCAGGGAAGAAATTATTTTCTTTACTAGATGGATTCAGTAGGTATAACCAAATCCAAATCTGCCCAGAAGACCAGGATAAGAACACATTCACCTATCCTTGGGGTACTTTTGCCTATAGGGTCCTTCCTTTTGGCCTACGTAATGCTCCTGCCACCTTCTAGAGAGCAGTCTTGAGCATTTTTGTTGAATTAGTACATGATGTTGTGGAAATTTTTATGGATGATTTTACACCTTATGGTTGTGATTTCCAAGAATCCCTGACTAACCTAGGCAAAGTATTACACAAATGCATTGAAATGAATCTGTCTCTCGGTCCAGATAAATGTGGATTCTTAATGACTGAAGGGACTGTGCTAGGTCATTCAATATCTCAGCAAGGACTGCAGGTGGACCCTATTATCACCCCAAGAAACTCTCCTAGGTTGTATCTCAGAGATGCTCGGGAACATTACAAACTCAACAAAATGTTGGAAATGGATGAATGTAAGGAATGATGCTTGTCCAAGCCAGATAACCACTTCTACTATGCTTAACTCCAGACATGGGTGAACACCCCCAAACTACAAGGCTTTAGACCATACTCACAGTTTGAGGATTAGGTGTACATGGAGAATACTGACCACACCAGCAGATGCACAAGACTATGTGATGGTCGGCTGCAACCAGTAAAGAGGTCTGCAAATCTATTTCCTAATGCACAGATAGGATGACAGCTCTCTGGCATTAAGTAAACAGAAACCTGCATAACACATTCAATGATACATACTAGACTTCAACACAGAGGTGGGATGACAGCCCCTTTAATGCTAAATATCAAGAACACATGAACAAATGCATAACAAGCACAGCCTAGAACAGATTAGAAATGGAAAGTGAGCAATTAACAGCAAAAGAAGCTTGTATTAGCTGAAAATAAAAACCAGACGCTGCAAGTATCAAAGTAGTTACAGTCTCCAGAAGTTGAACCTTACATCAAAACAACAACCATCAACCCTGATTACATCCGTGTTCTAGATATATATAGAGGTTGATTACAAAAATGCTCTGCTATTCTATGCGTGGAGGGGTCATAATGGACCACCAACCACTTTAACTATCTAATATGGGTCTCTGCTGCAATCTGCTTGCTTTAATAAATGAATTTGATCTTTTCTAATATTCTGTTGTCCTTCTTGAGCAGATGGAGTGTTGTACAGAAGAAGTTCCATAACTGATCAATGTTGCAGTCTGCTCGAGGCATGTCCTTCTCATTCTCGGTCATACTGCTCTTGAATGCAGTTGTTGGAGATGAAATGCGTCGGGTACTTGGTAGATGATCGTTGTCGTCCTTCAGGTGCACGGAATGACCAAGGTGTGTTGACTTCATGGAGGATGTATGAGCGGGCGGATGATAGATATCGGCAGTTGGATCACACAGATGGACGGCGGAGATTTATCAGCGGGAGACATTAGGAGGAAGCGGGAACAAACAGCCCTGAGCCGTTGGATTTTGGACGAATAGATCCAACGGTTATCGAGGGCGGAAGGTACACAAAGCTTAACGGCCAGGAAAACAGTTCGGGCGGTAAGCGGTATTGCCCGCACCGCTTTTCAAAGGTGGGTGGTAAACGTACAAAGGCCAGCGATGCGAGTTATCGGGCGACGCGTGGCAGATGGGACAGGGTAGAAACCGCTTTGATCGTGCGTTAACGTGTGATTGTTTTGCGGGCGCGGGGGATGCGATCGTCATTGGATCGCGCGGTAGATGATCGGACGGCGGGGGTTAAATTGCGCGTTTTTTCGTCGGATGTGACGGGAAAAGGGCTTGCGAAAGCGCTCGGTGATGCGATCATAGTTGCATGGGGCTTAGGTTTTAGCGCTTGGGCTTGAGGAAACAAGGGCTTGAGTTGAGCTTTGGAGGAAGAACAGATTCGGCGGGAGTTATGAGGGTGTGAGCGGAGTGAGGGGAGCGAGGAGGATGACTGATACAGGTTTTCTTTGAACAGCAGTAGCACGGCCGGGCCTTCCTTTGACCCTCAAAATGTCCATGCATGTAGCAGAGCTAACAAACCCAAACAAAATAGCAATCATCCAAAGGGTCCCACCTCCACAAAAGCAGAGAGATGTAAGGAGTTTCTTACGGTTAGCTGGATACTACCGGATGTTCATAAAGGACTTCAGCAAGTTGGCCTCTCCTTTGTTTGGGTTGTTGGCCAAAGATTCTGAGTTTATATGGTCAAAGAGATGTCAAGAGGCCTTAGACATCCTAAATGGTAAGTTAACCACTGCACCAATCCTTAGAGGCCCAAACTGGGCCCTCCCTTTTCATATTCATGTTGATGCCTCACACAAAGCCATAGGAGCAGCCTTAGGTCAAGAAGAAGGGAAATTGCCCTATGCCATCTATTTTATCAGTAAGAAACTGTCAAAGGTTGAGCTAAACAACACTGTGACCGAAAAGGAACTCCTGGCTGTTGAGCATTCATTGAACAAATTTAGCCATTACATTACAGGCTATCAAACATTTGTTCATACTGATCATGCTGCAATCAAATATTTAATGAACAAACCAGATGTGAATGCTAGAATCATAAGATGGTTGCTTCTATTACAGCAGTTTGATCTAACTATTGTTGATAAGCCTGGTAAGGAAAATGTTGTTGCTGACTTTCTATCTAGAATGAATCTGCCTACAGATGAAGAAGGAATGGTGGATGACCAGTTATCAGATGAGCATTTGTTTTCTATTTCAATTCTCTCCCCATGGTTTGCTGATATAGCAAACTATCTGGTATCAGCATAGTTCCCACCAAACTTGCCCTCCAAAGAAAAGAGCAAGATAGTACTTGGCCCAGATCAAATCTTAAGAAGGTGTGTAAGGGAAGAGGAAGCCTTTAACATCCTTCTAACCTGTCATGATGGGCCTTGTGGAGGTCACTTTGCAGCAAAGAGGACAACATTCAAAGTGTTGCAAGCAGGCTATTATTGGCCTATTCTTCATCAGGATGTGAAAAAATACATTAGTCAGTGTGATCGGTGCCAAAGGATGGGAAAGCCTACTCCAAGAGATGAAATGCCCCTACAACCTCAAATGACTTTCAAGCCATTTGAAGGGTGGGGCATGGACTTCATTGGGCCTATCAACCCTCCTTCAAAGCAAAAACAGCACATCATTGTGTGCACTAATTATTTGACTAAGTGGGTTGAAACCAAGGCAATTAAGGCAGCAACAGAAGAAAAGGTGGTTGAGTTCCTAAGGGAGAATGTATTCTACAAATTTGGGTACCCTAGAGAGCTAGTCACAGACCAAGGCAGCCAGTTTACCTCCAGCATGATTGAAGAACTACTCAGCCATCACAAAATCAAGCATAGGACCTCCACTCCTTATCATCCACAAGCTAATGGGCAAGTGGAGGTGACCAACAGGGCACTGGAGAACATCTTAACCAAGGTAGTGAGCAGCAGCAGGAAGGATTGGGCAGAGAGACTAGTTGAGGCCACTTGGGCCTATAATACAACATGGAAGACCACCACTGGATTTACACCCTATGAGCTGGTCTATGGGAAAAAGGCTTTGTTGTCCATTGAGTTTGAATATAAAACATTGAGGATGGCAACCCAACTAGATTTGGATCTTAGTCATGCACAGAAAGAAATATTGTTCCATTTAAATGGCTTGGATGAATTCAGAATGCAGGCCCTCCTACATACAGAGATAGTTCAGCTTCAAAGGAAGATCTGGCATGACAAACATATTAAGGAGAAGCAATTTCAAGAAGGAGACTGGGGATTGTTATATGATTCAAGGTATAAACACTTCAAGGGCAAGCTAAGGACAAGATGGCTCAGACCTTAAGTGGTGGAACGATGCCATGACAATGGTTCAGTGCTTTATTGATGAAGAAGCCATTCCATTGCTAGTTAATGGACACAGATTGAAAATGTACAAGAGGCCTTTATCAAAACAAGAGTTCATTGACAGTATCAATAAGACAGTGATGATGGTAGAGTAAGTTCCAACTCCTCCCTCAGGTCACTGAAAAGAAAAAAAACCAAAGAATAAGGATTCAGGTGAAAACCTCCATGAGGTGCCTGAGTCCCATCTTTGGGTTGAAAACCTCATGAGGCGGCCCAAGGATGGGAAAATAAAAAAGAGTAAGAAGATCCCTGGGTGAAAACCTTCCTTGAGGCGCCCAGGGCAAATATCTAGGGTGAAAACCTCTCTGAGGCAGCCTAGGTGTTTTTTTTTAAATGTAATAATAAAAGAAAAAAACATAATGGTTATTTGCAGGTGGGTGAGAAAGACAAGCAAGGAGCAAAGAGAAGATCCAAAGGGAACCCTGCCTCACATATATTCATCTCCTCCACTCCTTACCATACATCCCTCCATCAATTCCATTGTTTTTCACTTCATTGCTTCAATTCAGGTAAAGATTGTGTTTTCTATAGGATCCCCTGAATGGTAGATTGGTTAGGTCCCCAAAATTCATACTAGACATGATCTAACCAATCACCTCATCCATTACCATCATCCCTGCATCCACATACACTCCTACTCCCTCTGTCCATTCATTACAACATCCTCACAGCACCAGCCAGCAACATGATCAAGAAATTCTAAAGGAGACACCAAACATTGCCAAGTAGTAATCCAGGAGCTCCACAACAGCAGCAACATCAAATCCAAGAGCTCCACAGCAGTAGCAGCATCAAATCCAAGAGCTCCACAGTAGCAACAACATCAAATCCTCAGTCACAGACACCTGCAAAAGCTAATAAACCATCAGCAGGCAGCAGAGGAGGAAGAAGAATGACCATCAACAGCACCTCTGATCTTTGACAACTGCAGCATGGCATCAAGACCACAGGTAAGTATCCCACTCACTCACTCATAAGTGGTTTATAAATGAAAAGGTGGCAAAAAGGAAATTCTTTAATAAGTCAAAAGAGAATGCAAGAGTCCATAGATACAGTATTGTTATGGCAACCATTTGAGAATGCCTGTAGAATTAAGATTTGGGGTAGAAACACCAGTTCACCAAAGACTCAGCATACCCTATTTCTTGATGCAATCACTTAGACTCTAGTAGCAAAGTAAAGGAAGGGAATTCCCAACAGTTGGCTCACCATGGTTTGATCAGGATCCTCATTAAGGATGCCCTCCAAAACCTCAGGATCCTTATAAAATGGTCAGTCTTCAAAGACTTACCAACAGAGGATGACATCAAACCCTCATCTATGATGTTAGTCCTTCTGTCAGTGAAGAGGAGGCAAAACAAGAAGAAGATACAGAGCTAGATGGGGATGAGATGGATTGAAAGAGAACACAAGGAGGATGATGCTGAAACAGAAGAGGAAGAAGGCATTGAAACAGAGGAGAAAGAACAGCAAGAGGCCATCCAATGTGGGATGCCAGCGAAATCCTATGCTCTTTACCTCGGAGAACAATCGCTACAGTTTCAGATTAAAACACTAGCACAAAGGGGCACCATGCCATTTCAGGATTGTAGGCAGTTTATTAATCTTTGTGATCAAAGTGCACTAGAGGATAGCGCCAAAATGGCTGAGTTTTACTTGCACAACATGGCCCTCACAAACATGAATATTTGGGATCCTAATACAGAGCCAGGAGATCTACAATTAATGGCTTTGGCATCATGGATGAACCATGAGGAGTAAAGGGCTGCAGAGATGAAAAGAACAAAATGAACCTCTTTTCATCAGAGCTGAACAATCAAATCCCATGGCCCTAATCAGCACCCATCATCTAATTGCAAATAATCCTCAGCTAGCACTTAGATAGCTTTGAGGATATGTTTAGGCTGCTAAGAGATGATAATATACATGCCTGCTAAAGGAGATGGAACACACTGCCACACAACTTGAAGATCAGAGAATATCACTCCCCTCAAAGGTTGAGAAAAGCACTCAACAGGACACCTATGTATGAGCAATCAATGCAAAGGTTGAAGGTCAATTGGATAGGCCTAAAACTCAGTCCACCACTACTCCTAGGGATGCTAGAAGGGAGAAAAGAAGAAGAGGAAAAGAGGCAATGGGAGGAAGTAGAAAGGAAAGCAGGCTTCTATGAACAAAAAGAAGAGACCACAGCAGAAGCATCGGATGTCAAAGAGGCTACCAAAGCCATGAAGGACATGGACATTGATTAAGTTGCTCAGAGGATGAGCAACACTTTCAGTAGGGGGGTGATGATGAGCCTCGTCATTGAGTAATTCTATGGGTCTTAATTGGCCATAATTCACCTCCTAGCTTAGTCAAACCAACTATTCTCACAACTTATTGAATACTTTTGATTATATTTTGTTTATGAAATGAGTTAGAGTTGGATATTTGGCTTTGTGGTCTAATGCGCATGTAATACAGGAATAAAGCATAACAGCAAGGAAAAATGCAGGTATAAAGGATAAAATCAAAGAACTATGGCAAAGACCTTGGTAAAGACTCGAATGGGACAAGGGAGAGTAATTATAGGAGGTCAATCCTCCTCATTTACTACCCTCCATTCGAATATTCCTCCATCAGCTCGGAGTGCAAACAACCATCACTTTGAGGACTAGAAGACAGCCAAGCAAAGGAAAAGGACAGAAAACCAATTTTTCTTGAGTTGGAGGCCAAGCCTCCCTAGTGGGAAGGAAGTCGTTAGAGACTTTAGATGTATAAATAGAGAGGCTTAGGACCTCAGTAGGATTCGGACTTCATTTGTAAAACTCTGTTTTATTTTTGAGCTACAAAGACTTGTGACAGTTTGCTCTGTAATCCATGGTTTTTATAATAAGAATGAGTTATGTTTAAGCTAGCTCTGAGTTAACTCCGAGGGCTGAAGCTCTTGGGTTAGGGCCCGACCCAAGCAGCCACAGCTCCTCTTTATTGTACATGTATGCTAGCATAGAATTCTGTTCTATTTATTTGCTTAAGTAGTTTCATGGTTTTCTGTTCATTTGCTTAAGTAGCCTTATGGTTTTCACTATTTATTTGCTTAAGTAGTTTCACTTTCATTACAGCAATATAGCGTATAGATCATGCATGGTTTTCCTATTCATCTGCTTCAGTAGCTGCATTTGTTGTAGTTTACTTTCATTTATGCCTTCTTTCAATTCACAGGTTAGTTAGAGGAAAAAGATCACTATCAGGTTGTGCATAGGTGTCTCGGCCTCATCTCCTCCCTCTGGGACCATGACTTGAGGAAGGGACACTTCAACAGCCCCAAAAACACAAATCTCTGGTTCTCGCATGGGCTATTGAGTTCGTTGTTTAATGCAGTTATTTGTTCACCCGCACTGGTTTTCTCTGTCATTTTCATTTGAAACCACCTCCAGCACTTTCCTCATGCATAGTTTCTTCGTCGTCCGATCACCAACAAACCTTCACAATCACCATCTGATTCACTATTTTCTTCAACTGCTACCTCGCGTGGAGTCTTCCACTCACTTTATGAGCTTTAATCTCCACCGTCAATCTGTCCCTTGATCCAACGGCTATCGCATCACCCGATCACTTTATGCACTTTAAGTCCCCATCGTCGATCTGTCTTGCCTGATCCGACCGCTGTCGCTTCACCCGATCACCAACTAGCTTGGCAGATCTCCACCGTTGATCAGCCTCGCCTAATCTAACGGCCAGCGCGCAATCTCGCGCGGATTAGTGCACAAACGTTATCAGCTTAAGAGCACGCGAGAAAAGTGGTTTTCTCGTGCTACGTGTCGCGCAGTAAGGCTAATCGCGTGAAATTTCGAAATACTACTTACAGCCTGAAGGGCATGCGAGAAACTACTTACCGCCTTAGAAACCCGCTCCCTCATTTCCACACGTTTCTTTTCCCCGCGATATGATCTCCGCTGTCCATCTCTTGACTTCACCCGCGCGATTAGATCTCGGCCATTCATCTCCTGTTAACCTCGTTCGTCCATCCACTCACCTAATCCCTTGCGACACGATCTCCGTTGTTCATCTGCTTTGTTCCCTTGTTCGTCCATCCATTCACTTAAGCCTTCACGATAAGATCTCCACCGTTCATCCTGTTAGTTAACCCTGTTCGCCCATCTATCTACGTAACCTCCTACGATCCAATCTTCGTCGTTCATTTGCCTTTCACCAAACTGATCCAATGGTTCTTATGCACTGTTGCTCCCTCACGTCCTCCTTTCACTAATTTCGTCCTCCGACTACTCTTCCAGTTGAAAGCCGAGTTAGTTTAGTTCTTTGCTTACACCTTAGTCTAATTTTGATGCTCTTTATTTCTGCAACTTAGATAATTAGCATTAGACTAATGTTAATTTAGCAATTCTGCTTAGCATAGTTGTTTGATTGGTTAGTTAGGTTATGGTATGGTTTAAGCATTTCATGTTGGTTTCTTCATTACTGCAGTAGAGTAACTCTCTCTTAGAATAGTTTTGCTCTCCTTCCATCAAAGAATCAAGCTTCTTCTGACCCTATAGAAGTTTGGCTTGGAACCCCTGAGGTCTCTTGCTAGATGAGCAGTGACAACAAGCAGTATCTTCACATTTACTTGTGCATATAGCACTGTCATCTCCAAGTTTGTACAAACCTCGAGTTGATAAGTAAAGCTAGTAGCCCTAGGAGTTGCAGCATTATTGTTGCAATACCTAGGCTCATCAGAAGTATACACCAACATTTGAGCAAATGTGGAATGCATGCAGTCAAAAAGAAGCTCAAATAACGTTAACTAACAACAAGGAGGATGAAGAAGAAAACATCTCTAATGCCTATTCCTCTCATCACAAGAAGAAGGGAACCTTCAAGAAGTTCAAAGGACCAAAGAAGAAAGTTGACCTATCCAAGATCGAATGTTACAATTGTCACAAGATGGGTCACTACAAAAGTCATTGTCCAGAGAGTCCAAGGAATAAGAAGAGAGATAGGGATCAAGCAAATATTGTCGATGAAGCTCCACCAAAGAAGAACAAGATGGAAGAATCCGAAGTCAAAGACTTATTTGCTAGGGACTCTTAGGCACTCTATCCCTTACATATCCTTCTATTCTAAGTTTTGAATTGTTTCCTTTATGTTTTGATTTCTAGAGTTTATAGGTCTAACATGTCTTGTTAGAACATTTTCATTTTGATAAGATTGTAGGCATCCCTCAAAAGGATTGGGCTAAGAGGGATCCTCCACCATTTTACCAAAAGATAAGTATTCTATTCTTTGTTTTATCTTTTCATGTTTGGTTTCCTCCTTACATCAAGACTTGTTTGTATTGTATACTAATAACCTTTCTCTTTATATTTTCTTTGGATAGGAAAGCTTGTTGATTGCTCAAGGGTTATGGAGGAGACTTCAAACGAAAGACTTGAAGCATGAAAGAAGTTTTATTGAAGCTCGTCAAAATTTGATACAAGGTTTGTTAAGGAAATACTCAAAGGTATGCCTTAGACTACAAACTTTGTTATAAGGTTTTCTTCATAGAAGGTATCTTCATTCTATTTTAAATTTTCTTTACATTACTGACATCGTTATGTCTAGGGTTTTGAATCACAAAAATTCTTGTTAGGGTGATTAATCATTAGATTGAATCTACCCTTATTATATTATCATTCTTGTGGAACCCTAAAAAAGTTCACTATAAAACCCTAACCTAAGGGTATGTTAATGCTAATATTGAAATCGTAGTCTACCTAGGGTTGTTGATGAAATCTAGAATTCCTATTCATTTAATGTTTTGGAATTGTTATAAAAACCCTAGCCCTTTAGGGTTTGTTGTTAATATTTAAGTCATGTATTGAAACCCTAGATCTTTAAAGTTTGGTAATTTAGGGTTTATGAACTAAACATGTGTAATATCTATAGCAAGGTCTTATGAATAAATCCCTAGGTATATGTTCATCTGTCTAATCGAAACCCTTGCCTGATTAAAATTGTTATATGTCAAACTCTGATGTATTGATGTTTGTGTAGATATTGTGTCAATTGCTAGTGCATGAAATCCTAGATATGTATTTGCAAGTATGTTGACCTAATTATTGATGTTCATAGATTGTGAATTCTAGGGTTTGTAACAATGCCCTAGTAATTGATATTCTAGGATTTGATAATATTTTTTTTTCCTATATGATTTAGTTTTGACGATAAAATATAGGGTTTGCAAACAAACCCTAGTAGTGTCTAACATTGTTGAAACCTTAGATGCATGGTAGGATTGTTATTAACTACTGATATCTAAGGATTTGTGTCTCAAAGATGAAATCTAGGGTTTAGTAGAGTCTATCATATATCTTTGAAAGTAATATTGAGGCCCTAGATATAATGAGATTGATATCTTGATTGAGTTGCTTTAAGTTTTAATGATGTGGTCTAGGGTTTATGACAATAACCCTAGCAAAAGGTATGTGTCTCTTGCTTGTTATGAACCTAACTAGGTTTAGATATTTGTGTCTAGAGTATTTGATTGTTTTGATGCTTTCATTATATTGAGATAACATTGATACAGTTAATTTCATGCTTCTATATATGTATTTGGTTGTACTTGTTATTAAAGTTTTGCAGGTACACAATCTTCAAGATAATGAAGATGTTTGTATGAGCATGATGAAGAAATCTATAAGGATGATGATGATCAAGATGACCTTGATACCATAAGAAGGAATGGAGCCATGAAAGACTCTCCGATGTTATAGAAAAAGGAAGTAGTTGATCTCCTTAAGTTGAGAGGGAAGGCATATTATGATGATCATGATGGATACCTTGAAGAAGAAATCAGAGAATAAACGAAAGTACTACAATGTATTAAGGATGTTGAAGAGATGAAAGAAGAAAAGCTTCCGACTAGTTGCATATGGATAACTTGATATAAGTGGCGAGATGATTAAGGACCCCGAAGGTTTGTATTTACTTGTATGTATATTTGAAAGTTTATTGTTGATTGACTTTTGTGTTTGTACATATAAATCTCTCCATAAGAAGGATGAACTAGAAGCATGCTTGGACAAATGGATATATCTAGTTTAATAGGGAGAGATGAAGCATCTAATGGTGGATGCTTGGGAGGACATTTGGTCGGCCTATGTGTGTTGATGTCTAGATCCCAAAGAGGGGAGGTGGCATTGGTCTTGGAGCTTTGACCTTAGATACGCACCTAGATCCCTGGGTTGATGGTTAGTTAGTAAGCCTGATGATACCTACACTGGCTGAAAGCTTTAGTCTATCTTAGTCCCACCCAGATAGAATACCCTGGTCAAGTTTCTAGTTTGCAGCACTGAATGTCCTAGAACTTTTTGTAGTTCATTTTGGAGATCTTCCATGTACCTCTCTATATATGAAATTATGAATACCTCCCTAGTTAAGAGGGAGTGTTGAAGTGTTGGAAATACTGAGAGGGGGGGTGAATCAGTATTCCTTTTCAATTGTTATTTTTACAAATTAAATCACTTGTATTTAGAACACAAAATGAACAATAATAGAATAAATACTTTTATTAATTTCTTAATAAATCAAGTACAATAATATTATAAGGCTTCAACCCTAGATGAAGACTCCAATCTTCAATCTCCCAAGCTTCAACCTATATTTTTCCAAGCACCAACTTGGACTTTCCAAAGCTCCAACCTTGTCAATTTGAGACACCAACCTCTAGGGCTCCAACCCTATCTTTGGTACACCCTCCGACCTGGTTTCTTGAGGACTCCTATCCTCTAGGGCTCCAACCCTATACCTGGTACAGGGTCCAACCTGGTTTCTTGAGGACTCTTATCCTATAGGGCTCCAACTCTATCTTCCAAGGCACCAACCTTGTCTCTATGATGTTCCAACCTCTAGGTCTCTAACCCTCTGCTTCAATTCATCTAGATAAGTTTGATGATTATTTATGGCTCTCAATATCTTCTACAATGAGCCTTGACAATATCTTCAACACTACCTTCTCCAAATCACTTCATCAATGACAACCTTATTGTTAAAATTGGCAACTAGGACCAAACTCCACATGGGTCATCTTATTTATGACAGTTGATATTTTTCTTGGATTCCTCCCTCTGAGAGGTGTAGGATTGATCTAAAGATCATCCGATTCCGACATGTACAAATAAAGATATGAATTTATTTATATTATGGACAAAATGTCAAGGTCGGACAGCAAGCAAAATAGGCATTCAAACCCCCAGCTCATCCTCAACGTTGCATATAAAAGGAAGAGACCTCAAGTCATTTTATCATCATCTCATCTTCTCACATCTCTCTCTCCTCACTTGATTAGGTACGCAAATCTGGCAGCTGCCTCTCACATGTGCGAAGGAAGGAGGATCTGTTTGACTGCATTGACCAACTTCACTGAATTGCAGGCGTTGGTTCTTGGGTTGCGTTGACCAGCGTTGACCTCCTCTTGACTGCGGATTTGGGTGAGGAACTTCTCCTTGGCAGGCTGCAGATTTGGGCTCTAAAATCGAGGTGCTTTGACCTCCCATTTGACCAGCATTGACTACCCTAGGGTTGGTTGCGGTTTGACTTTCGTTGACCAGGTTTTGACTGGACTTTTTCTGACCGTTTTGGGTTGTTTGGGCTTGTTGTTGGAGGCCGAAGTTGACTGGGTTTGATCGAGCCACTTAGAGGAAGAATTCTGCCCTGTTTGACCAATGCTGACTTTTCTAGTTAGGGCTTTTCTGCTACTGTCATAAATTATCAGATTTGTAAATTTGTACTATCTCTCTCTCTGTTGAACTATTGAAGAATATAAAAAGAATTGATCAAGGGTTTCCCCACATTAGGGTTTGTCCCTGGCTGGTGCCACATCTTGTGTCCTCTTGTCTTGGCTTGTCTTCTACTATTTATGTTTATGTTCTATCTGCATTTTACTATCATGCTGATGCGATTGCTAAACTGGATATTAATATTGGGCTAATAAAGAAATTGAAGTAAATTGCTCTTAAGCATACAACATACCATTGTTACCTAAAATTAACATGGTATCAGAGCTAAGGTGAAGACAAAGCCCAAGTAAGAGTGAAAGAGCAATCACCGAAGACAGTTGGACAAGGACAAAAGACTTAATGGGTTCCTCATCCCACTTCCCGGCTAAAGACAAGCTCCGTGAAAAGTCTAACTATCATGGATGGAAGATGTCTCTTGATCTAACCTTAGAAGAACAAGAAGTGTTGGATTATGTGAAGGGTAAAATCCTTGAGCCTCCTTCAAATGCACCGGCTACCATGAAGACCAAGTACAATAAGGCTGAAATCAAAGTGCAAAAGATTATCAAAGATTCGATTGACAAGCGCATGGTGGCCTACATCTCTAATTTGAACACCTCCAAGGAGATTTACGACAGGTTGGTCAGCATGTTCAAGGTTAGTGATGCAAATCAAATTTTATTTCTCAAAAATAAGTTGAAGGATATTAAGAAGGGCAAGGACGAGGATATTCAATCCTACTTCTTGAGGATCACTGATATCAAGAATGATCTACTTTCGATTAGAGAGGTCATTCCAGACAGGGAACTTACTATCACTACCCTTGCAGGACTCCCACCAGAATGGTATATATTTAGAACCACTATCCTTAATAATGATCGAATTCCAGGGTTTGAGGAATTGATGTCGAGATGCATTCAAGAAGAAACAAGAATGGTGGAGCAAGAAATGCCTTCTAATAGAGGCAACCTCACTGCTTTCTCTGCTCATGCCAAAAGGAGAAATAATGCAAGGTCTAAAGGTAATTACAATGGAAAGCCTGGATCTAAGGGTCGAAGGAAGGCCACCTACTTTGTTTGCAATAAGTTTGGCCACTATGCAAGGGAGTGTCCAAATAGAAGGGACACATCACATGATGATGATCACAATCATTCCAGGGGTAAATTCAACAACGACAATCAAATGAAATGGTCAATCCTCCAAGAAAGCAAGGAACTCCAGGTATGAAGAATCAAATGTTGTTAACAATAAGCAAAAGGATACTATCTTATATCACCCTCTCCACTACCTCTCCCCCGGACACTTTGGGGAATTGGCTAATTGATAGTGGTGCCTCAAGGCAATTCACCGGATACAAGGAAGCTCTCTCTAATCTGATAGAGAAGGAGACAAACTTGGAGATTATTCTTGGAGACAATGCCACCTATCTCGTGAAGGGAGTAGGGAATATTACCCTTCAATTGAATCAAGGTAACACAATTCATTTACAAGAAGTTATATATGTACATGATCTCAATAAGAACCTGGTGTCCATTTCGACAATGGAAGACAAAGATACAAGGTAGCATTCATCAATGGAAAGGTACATGTTTGGAAAAGGAATTTTAAAGATGCTTTTACTCTTGGGTTCAAGGTTGACACTTTGTATCAAGTTGGAGGAAGTCCATTGGGAGCCATGTCTTGCGACACATCTCTACAATCTAAACTATGGCACCAGAGGTTTGCCCATCTACATCATAAGGATCTTCCCGATGTGAGACAGATGGTGACAAGTATGCCCGAGTTCAAAGTAGAGCATGAATATGTATGTTCGGGATGTGCCGAAGGAAAACTTACAAGGGGACCATTCCCTCAAGTAATAGCAAGACCACTGATATATTGCAATTGATCCATTCTGACATATCTGGAATGGTGCCCGTAAACTCTTTGGGAGGATACTTATATTATCTCACCTTTACAGATGATTATTCTCGCAAGACCTAGATCTACTTATTGAAGAAGAAGGATGAAGTGTTCACCTAGTTCCGACACACTTCAAAGCCTTGATCGAAAACCAATCCAAGAAGAAAACCAAGATATTAATGACTGATAATGCAACCGAGTACAAACCTAATGAATTCCAAGATTATTGCAGAGAAGCTGGCATTAAGAGGGAGACTACAACGCCATACACTCCTGAGCAAAATGGTATGGCGGAAAGGAAGAATCGCTCTCTTGTAGAAGCAGTTTGTGCCATGCTTCAAGGCCTTCCAAAGTTCCTATGGGCTGAAGCTGCAAATATTATCGTGTACATTCAAAACGGTGCCCTCATCAAGCATTGGACTCCAAGACTCCGGAAGAAATGTTCACTGGTAAGAAACTTGATGTCTTCATTTTAGAAAGAGAAAAGAAGCAAATTGGGTGCATCAGGGAAGAAAGGAATCTTTGTGGCCTATAGCGAAAATTCTAAGGGCTATAGAATTTATGTGGCTGGTCAAAGGGAAGTTGAGATAAGTCACAATGTCACCTTTGACGAAGATATGGCCCTTAGCAAGATCAACAACCTTCCTATCACAAGGAAGGACAAAGAAGCTGACACTAGAAAAGAGGGTGAAAAAGAGGACGAGACGATGCCTAATATTGATGAACCTATGGATCCTATTGATCCTCCTCCCCAAGGGCCCTCCTCCTCTAAGAGAAGACCCTCACGGCTTAGGGAGACTCTCGAAGATGCCGAGATACATATTACACCAAGGGGGACTTTCCATGAGAGCAAGAAGCTGAATAAGTATCAAGGATACTTGACCATCATGAGCACTATCATTCAAAATGGGCTTTCATTATTTGAAGAAGTCGTGAAGCAACAAGTATAGAAGGATGCTATGAATGAAGAATACAATTCTATTATGAAGAATGATGTCTAGGATGTGGTTCCTAGACCCCAGGACAAATCGGTTGTAACCTCTAAGTGGCTCTACAAAATCAAGCATGGAGCTAATGGAAGTGCTGAAAATTTCAAGGCTCGCTTTGTTGCTCGAGGCTTCTCTCAAAAGGAAGGTGTAGATTACGATGAGATATTTGCACATGTTGCCCGATACACCACCATCCGCTCGATCATAGCTCTTGCTGCCTCGCAAGGGTGGAACCTATATCAGATGGATGTCAAGGCCGCTTTCTTGCATGGTTCGATCAAAGAGGAAGTCTATGTGGAACAACCTGAGGGATTTGAGGTTCATGACTAGGAATCTCATGTATGCAGGTTGAAGAAAGCTCTCTATGGCTTGAAGCAAGCACCCCAGGCTTGGTATGAGAGGATTGATAGCTATCTGATGAAGTTGAGATTCACTAGAAGTGAAACCGATCTGAACCTTTACTTTAAGGTTGAAAATGATAAACCTCTCATACTGGTACTTTATGTGGACGACCTCTTTCTGACAGGTGTAAGAGGGAGTTGGCTTCTGAATTTGAGATGAAGGACCTAGGGCTGATGCACTACTTCCTAGGGTTGGAGGTCTGGCAAAAGCCAGGAGAAATTTTCCTATCTCAAGGAAAATATGTTGTGAAGATATTGGAAAGATTTGGGATGGTGGACTGCAAGCCTATGACTACCCCGATGGAACTTAACTTCAAGAAGTTATGTGGTAGTGTTGCCGGACCTGAATTGGGAAATGCTTCTAAGTATCGTCAACTCATAGGAGCATTGATGTTCTTGGTGAACTCCCATCCGGACATATGTTTTGCAGTTAATATGTTGAGCCAATAATTGGTTGAGCCTCACCATATACATTGGATTGGTGCCAAGAATCTTCTAAGATATCTTCGAGGCACAATCACTCATGGACTGAGATACACTGCCTGAGATGTGAGGTTGCATGGTTATTCTGATGTTGATTGGGCCAGCAGTGTGGTGGATCGCAAGAGCACTTCTAGGTGCTATTATTCTTTGGCTTCTGCTTCGATATCCTAGATGAGCAGGAAGCAGAAATCAATTGCCTTGAGCACCGCTGAGACCGAATACATAACTGCTAGTATGGCCTCCTGTGAAGTTGTCTGGTTGAGGAAGATCTTCAATGAGCTGTTTGGACATGTGTTGTATACCAGCGTGATCCTCTGCGACAACCAGAGTGGGATCTGATTATTAGAGAATCTTGTATTTCATGATCACTCCAAGCACATAGATATCAAGTACCACTTTATCCGGGATATGGTACAACAAGGAGCAATAAGGCTCCACCACATTGGGACTGATGAGCAGGTCGTCGATATTCTGACAAAGCCCCTGGGGAAGCTCAAGTTCTTAGCCTTCCGAGAACGACTTGGAGTCATGGAGAGACCCTCTTCTAAGGGTCATGTATGATATGGACATTAAGCTCTAGGAGCTTCGGGGGGCTTGGGGTACTTCTTGGAGCGATGAGCAACCATAGGGTGAGTGGTTCAGCCTTCCCCTGTGATACCCTGTGGCGACATGTAGGCAGGATGAGTGGTTCATCCTTCTCCTACGAAGACATCCTACCCATGCAGTCTGGGACTCATGGGAAATACCTCTCATTTGGCCAATGAGTAGGGAAATGAGGATAGGGACCATAGTACTACCAATGGACGCGTCGTGTACTACCGTACTCCTTATGCTAGCATGACCGATATTGATCTGGGATCAATTGGAACTGACTTCAGGTCAGTAAGAGTGGTATGTGACACTCTCTTTTATCTGGGACTCACTTTGGGTCAGTAAGAGTGGTATGAGACACTCTCTTTTATCAGGGATTAACTTCGGGTTAGTAGAGAATGGTATGATATATTCTCGATCACTTCTTCTTCTTCATAGTTTAGCAGAGCAGAGTAGTGCAAAGAAGTGCATTGATGGCAGAGATAGTACCAACTGGTAGATGGATTAGCAAATGGAGTGCTCCCAAGTTGAGAGGGAGTGTTAAAATTGGCAACTAGGGCCAAACTCCACATGGGTCATCTTATTTATGACACATGATATTTTTCTTGGATTCCTCTCTTCGATAGGTGTAGGATTGATCTAAAGATCATCAGATTCCAACATGTACAAATAAAGATATGAATTTATTTATATTATGGACAAATTGTCAAGGTCGACCAGCGAGCAAAACAAGTATTCAAACCCCCAGCTCATTCTCAATGTTGCATATAAAAGGAAGAGAGCTCAAGTCATTTTATCATCATCTCATCTTCTCACATCTCTCTCTCCTCACTTGATTGGGTACGCAAATCTGGCAGTGGTCTCTCACACGTGCGAAGGAAGGAGGATCTGTTTGACTGTGTTGCCCAGTTTGACCGAATTGCAGAGGTTGTTTCTTGGGCTACGTTGACCAACGTTGACCTCCTCTTGACTACGGATTTGGGTGAGTTAACTTCTCCTTAGCAGGCCACAGACATGGGCACTGAAATCGCGGTGATTTGACCTCCCATTTGACCTGCGTTAACTGCCCTATCATCTATGGCTGGCTGCAGTTTGACTTTCGTTGACCAGCTTTTGATTGGACTTTTTCATATTGTTTTGGGTTGTTTGGGCTTGCTATTGGAGGCCGAAGTTGACTGGGTTTGACCGAGTTGCTTAGATGAAGAATTTTGCCCTGTCTGACTAGCATTCACTTTTATGGTTAGGGCTTTTTGCTGCTGTCATAAATTATCAGATTTGTAAATTTGTACTATCTCTCTCTATTGAACTATTGAAGAATATAAGAAGAATTGATCAAGGGTTTCCCCACATTGGGGTTTGTCCCTAGCTGGTGCCACATCGTGTGTCTCTTGTCTTGGTTTGTCTTCTACTATTTATGTTTATGTTCTATCTGCGTTTTACTATCATGCTGATGTGATTGCTAAATGTTGGAATTTCTAAGTCTAATTGTTAGAAATTCTTCCTGTACTATCCAATTTGTTTCTTCCTACTTGTTCAATAACATAACTAGTTATTTACCATGTAAACACTGAAAATAAATACAAGTATAGTATCAACACATACAAATCATCAACTAAAAGAAACAAGCACACAAGTGACACCATTGTTTTTGGACTAATGTCCCCGAAAAAACCCAATGCGGGAAAATCGGTGCAGCTATTCAGAGGGTTTTATTATTATGCAGTTTCAGAATACAACCAGTGTGCCAGAAATGGCTCACCCAACAGAGAATGCCCTCGGCAGTAGTACCTCTCAGTCGGAGACGGATATTCCGGCTAAATCACTGGATGAACGATCCCACAGCAACAATAAAGCTTCTGTTGCTTTGCGTCACCCTATCCAACTCTCCATCTCCAATCTGTCCCACGAAAATCTCCCAGCGCTGCCTCTAGGGCATGCGTCAGCCTCTCTGGCCCAACGTCAACCCAGCATCAGCCTCTGGAGCCTCTACGTCTCATACGCTGGACCTCTCTAGCTCTGTGCAGCTCCTAGCTGCCTCTGCATGGCCTCTGGCTACCTCTGCGTGGCCTCTAGCTAGCTCTGAGTCAACCTCTCCCGACTTCTACACTGATCCTCTTGGTACTAACTTTGCCTCTCTGCTATGTATTCACTGCCCCTCAACTGCAACTCAAATCACTTCACTCAATTTCCTCGACAAACCCTGCCCCAGAAAATCGAGTTCTTGATCTCTCTCAATGTGTTGTCCAACTGACCCTCAAGCCTCTTCTTATACTTTTCTCGTTGCTCCATCAACGGCTAAGATTAGATTTGGTTTGATCCATGACTTTTGGACCATTCTAACCCAATTTTATATTAATTCACATTAATATTTTATTTTTCCTAAGTTTAGACTTAGGAACTCCATTAACAATATTAATTATTTTAATATCTCTCAAACTGGTTAGATTCTGCCCAAACCATTTCTGGGTCTTGGAGATCTCATGTGTTATAGCCTCTCCACCAATTTTTGTGGCTAGATCGCATCTGATGCTACCCCAAATCAACACTAAACTGGATATTAATATTGGGCCAATAAAGAAATTGAAGTAAATTCTTAAGCATAGAACATACCATTGTTACTGAAAGAAGTTTGATGATTCTTTATGGCTCCCAATATCTTCTGCAATGAGCCCTGACAATATCTTCAACACTACCTTCTCCAAATCACTTCATCAATGACAACCTTATCTTCTCAGAAGCTGTCACCACAACTCTTCATTTTACCCAAACAAAATCTTCAAGGTTACTTCATGACGACCTCTAACAATACATCATGATATCCAAGGGTGTCTTCAAGATCAGTGTAAGTATTCAATAATGCTTTCCCAAGATGTCTTCACAATATCTTCAACAAGCTTCTCGACAAAGTCTTCGTAGTCTTATGACAACCTTATCTTCTCAGAAGCTGTCACCACAACTCTTCATTTTACCCAAACAAAATCTTCAAGGTTACTTCATGACGACCTCTAACAATACATCATGATATCCAAGGGTGTCTTCAAGATCAGTGTAAGTATTCAATAATGCTTTCCCAAGATGTCTTCACAATATCTTCAACAAGCTTCTCGACAAAGTCTTCGTAGTCTTATGACTCTTATCCAATGTAGCCTTCAAGTCTGCTTCACTGTTTTTCTTTTCTGCTATACTTCTGCTTCACTAATCTCCCTTGATCCCAAAACACTGTCCTCAATAAGTTACTCTTCAAGACCTGCTTCAAGAAGTCTTCAAAACAATGCCTGATGAACTTCTCTCAAACAATGTTAAAATCAGCTATACCAAGATTAGTCTTCAAAGCAAGTCTTCACAAGTTCCAAAGATAATCCTTCAATTAGTCATCATGGCAATGTTCCAAAGTAACTTCCAACCCAAGTTTGCTCCTAGCTGCTTCTAGGACTGTTTCAAGATGTCTACATGATGCTACTCTAAGGCTTCTAGTTTTGTCCAAAAAATGCCTTCAAGAACGCTCTAACAGCCTGCTATACTAAGCCTTCAAAATATGCTTCAAGAGGTCACCAACTACGCTAGTCCTCTCCAAAAAAGTTTTCAAGGTCTCTGACTTCAATACTCAAATCTCAATCAGGTTTCTCACAAGACAAAGTTTGCTACAGCAAGAAATTCCAACAACTGCCACAAGAAATTTTCAAGGCTGTTCCTTAAGTCTGCTCTCAAAGGTATCAGTAGCCTGCTCCAAAAAGGTGTCCACTAGTCTGCCCTCAAAGGATGCTCAATTACCAACCATGGTTTTAAATGAATTATGATCAATATGCAAGGTGGAACTTCAAAGATACAAGTCTGAATTTTTCACAGATCTGAACTACTGTGCCATAGGTACGAATGCCACAGATGAATGCCTCAAGTTATGCCACAGGTCTGTAAATTTTAAATCCTGCTACAGTAGACCGAGTCGAGGTACAGAGGTTTGTATAAGCATATTTGCAAGCCTGTAATAGGTTAATTCCACTTATGTAATTTTGATGGGACCGAGGACTTGTAGTCCTTAATTAGCCCGAGCACTTCTTCAAATTTTGTCCTTTATTAGAGCTCTTTCCTCACTTCAGATTTAAGTCTCTTCTTGTCTTTTTTTCTTGATCAAATCCATGTTCTGAAATGAGGAGTTCGGTGGGGTATTTATAATTGTTCAAACATGTTGAAAAAATATGTCTATTGGAGGAAGCCGACAAGACTTGAAAAAAAATTAGCAGCCAACATGAGATGGAGGAACCGGCCTAAATCTCGTTTTTTTTTTAAACATCATCGGTTGCTATATTATATTTCAAAAAAAAGTGGAAAAGGCTATTCCCCTGAGGTACATAATACGATGCCAAGAAGTACGAGGAGAGTAGGAGTTACAGTTACAAAAACCTCATTGCTCCTGCCTTCTAGGCTTTGAGGTGAAATTTAAACTGAAATAAACCCTTACAAACTGAAACAAAAGAAAACAACTTTTGCAGAACATTTTCAATCTATACTTATATGACTCATTTGCCTCGCTGTCGACTGTTCAGGCTTGCGATCTGTGGCTTGCAATCTGCGTTCTGCGACAGATGTGATCTGCGATGTGGCTTGCGATCTGTGAAGGCTGCGATCTGCGATGTGGCTTGCGATCTGCGACGGCTGCGTTCTGCGACAAATGCGATCTGCGATATGGCTTGCAATCTGTGGCTTGCGATCTGCGACGGATGCGATCTGTGACTTCTCGGCTTGCGATCTGCGATGGATGCGATGACAGGTTAAGTCTTATTGTAATGCAGTAGCGGGTCCGCATACGATCATCGCAATCGGGGGGAGTGTATTTGCCATAATGCATAGTGATGGGCGTCAGGAGAGTTATCTGGTCCCGGACTTGATAGAGGCAGGTTGTCTAAGATACAGGAAGGGTGGGCCGCAGGGAGCTCACAAGCAAGCAGGCATGGCATGAAATCGAAAAAGCAAAGCAGGGGACAGAAAGGATGCGGATAGGGGTGAGAAAAGGGGCATAGATAGAGTTCAAGATGGATATTGAAGAGCGTGGGGGGAGAACCGAAAAGAGATAAGGAGGATCGGGAGAGCGATTCGGAAGCGCAAAGAAGGGATGGTCGGGAGGTAGAAGGACAGTCGGTCCACTGACGAGAGGTGAGGAAGTGATGATTCCAAAGAACTGCCAGATCCCTATGCGGATCTTAGTCACAGGCGAAATGAGGACAATATTTGACCAAACTATCATATCGGGTGAGCTGAGGTGTTGATCGGATCCCGGAGGTCTCTTCATCATGGTATATGCTGAAATGATTCCACGCCATTGCAGATAAGAGAGCCCAATGGTCTGGCACAGGCTTTGTTGGCTTGACTGTCAGCAATTTTATTGAGCGATCGCAAAACATGATAATAGCGCACGTCTTTTATGGTGTGTCCTAAGATTTGGCACCGTCTGATAATCTGCTGAAGGAGAGCATTGGGAAGATCCCTGTTCTGTAGATCAATCCTACACCTCTCGACGAGAGAAATCCAAGAAAAATACCAGCTGCCATGAATAAGTATACCCACATGGAGTTTGGCCCTAGTTGCCAATTTTAACACTCCCTCTCAACTAGGGAGAACTCCATCAACTAATCCATCTGCCAGACTATACTATCTCTGCCATCAGTGCCCTGCACTGCTCTGCTCTGCTGAACTATGAAGAAGAAGAAGTGATCGAGAATGTATCATACCATCCTCTACTGACCTGAAGTCAGTCCCATATAAAAGAGTGTCTCGTACCACTCTTACTGATCCGAAATCAGTTCCAAATAAAGAGAGTGTATCATACCACTCTTACTGATCCGAAATCAGTTCCAAAAGAGAGTGAGTTATATCACTCTTACTGACTCGAAGTCAGTTCCAATTGATCCTAGATCAATATCATCCTAGCATAGGGAGTACGGTAGTAACACGATGCGTCCATCAGTACTACTGTGGTCCCTATCCTCATTTCCCTACTCATTAGCCATATGAGAGGTACTTCCCATGAGTCCCAGACTACATGGGTAGGATGTCTCAACAGGAGAAGGATGAACCACTCATCCTGCCTACATGTCGCCAGGGGTAACCTAGGTGAAGGCTGAACGACTCACCTTATACACAACAAATCACTAGGGAAAGGTTGAACCACTCATCCTATGACTATGTCTCGGCAGGAGAAGGAAGAACTACTCATCCTGCCTACATAGCAGACCACTAGGGGAAGGTTGAACCACTCAGCCTATGGTTGCTCATCGCTCCAAGATGTACCCCCAAGCCCCACGGAGCTCCCAGAGCTCAATGTCCATATCAGACAGGACCCTTATGAGAGAGTCTCTCCACGACTCCTAGTCGTTCTCAGAAAGTCAATAATTTGACCTTTCCTAGGGGCTTCGACAAAATATCGGTGACCTGCACATCAGTCCCAATGCGATGGAGCCTTCTTGCTCCTCAATGTACCATATCCCAGTAAAAGTGGTACCTGATGTCTATATGCTTGGAGCGATCATAGAACACGAGATTCCTCAACAATCGAATCCCCCTCTGGTTATCACAGAAGATCACGATGGTATCCAGCACGTGTCCAAACAGCTCACTGAAGAGGTTCCACAACCAGACAGCTTCACAGGAGGCCATACTCACTGTTATGCATCCGACCTCATCGGTGCTCAAAGCAACCGACTTTTGCTTCCTGGCCATCCAAGATATAGAAGCATAACCCAAGGAGAACTAGCACCCAAAAGTCCTCTTTCGATCCTCCATAATGCCTGCCCAGTCAGCATCAGAATAATCATCTAGCTTCACTTTTTCGGCAGTGTGTCTCAATCCATGAGAGATTGTGCCCTGACGATATCTTAAAAGATTCTTGGCACCAATCCAGTGAGGCTCATCCATTTATGAGCTCAACATGCTAACTACAAAACATATATCCGAACGAGAGTTCACCAAGAACATCAATGCTAGTATGAGTTTATGAAACTCAAAGTCATTTCCCAAATCAGGTCCAACATCACTACCGCATAACTTCTTAAGGTTAGGCTTCATCGAGGTAGTCACGAACTTGCAATTCACCATTCCAAATCTGGAATCCAAGTCCCTCTTACTTTTGCAAACGATAGGGTCTGCACCTATTAGAAAGAGGTCGTCCTCATAAGGTGCCAATATGAGAGGTCTATCATCCACAACCTTCAAGCAATAGTTTGGATCGGCTTCACTCCTAGTGAATCTCAGCTTCATCAGCTAGCTATCAATCCTCTCATATCAAGCCCAAGGTCTTTGCTCTAAAACATAGAGAGATTTCTTCAACCTATATACATGAGGTTCCTGATCATAAATCTCAAACCCCTCGGGTTGTTCCAAATCTGTGGACTTGCTACATGAAGGGAATGATCCCCTTATAAGTTTTCCTTCGATACATCTCGGACATGTACCTCCATGCTCTTCTTGAATTCAGGCATCCCTGCCATCATCTGTCTCACATCAGATAGGGCCCCATAATGAGCAGACCTTCGGTGCTATAGAAGAGATGTGTCAACTGACATGGTCCCCAATGGACTTCCTGCAACTTGATACAAATTGCCAACCCTAAACTCAAAAGCATCTTTAAAAATTCCTTATCAACACACATACCTTTCGATTGATGAATGCGACCTTTGTTTTCCATCACCAAAATGGACCCCTAGTTCTTCTTGAGATCAGGTACATAAAGAACTTCTTGTAAATGAATAGTGTTACCCTCATTCAATTGAGGGATAACATTCCCTACACCCTTTCCGGGATAGGTGGCATCGTCTCCAAGAATAATCTCCATGATTGTTTCCTTCTCTCTCATATTAGAGAGAGCTTCCTTCTATCCGTTGAAGTGCCTTGAAGCATTATTATCAATAAGCCAGATTCCCAAAGAGTCTGGAGGAGAAGTAGTGGAGAGGGCCAATATAAGATAATACTCTTGTTAAAATTCTATCACTGCAACAACTGATTTATTTTACCTACTTATTTCCCAATAAGTTATTTACAAAAACCCTTTAGTAAACATTAAAATAAATTTTGCTGCAAATATCACACCATAATACAGAAACAAATACATGCACAAGAATCAGACACATCAACACAGATATTTTGGACAATTGTCCTCGAGAAAACCCAATGCGGGAAAATCGGTGCAGCAGAGGACGATTTTATTATTCATCAATACTTTAGTACAATTGGGTGCCAAACTGGCTTACCTAACAAAGAAAATTTCTCCAACACTTCTCCCAGTCTCAGCGTCAGTCTTGTTGGCCTCTGCGCAGCTCCCAGATACTTTGTGTCAACTCCTACCTCTCTGCGTCACCCACGCAGGCCCTCCAGTGACTGTGCAGTTCTGTTGCCTCTGCGCTAGTCTTCTGGTGCTATTCCTGACTCTCTGCTCCGTACCTGCTACCTCTTGCTGCTCTCCAGACCACTAGTTCGAATTTCTCAGCTAACCCCGCTCCAGAAATTGAACTGATTGATCTCCCTCAGTGTGTTCTCCAACTGACCCTCAAGCCTCTTCTTATACTTCATGTTGGTCCTTCAACTGCCGAGATTAAATCTCTAATCAACGGCTAAGATTAGGTTTGGCTTGATCCATGACTTTTGGAACCTTCTAACCCAATTTTATATTAATACTCATTAATATTTTCTTTTTCCTAAGTTTAGACTTAGGAACTCCATTAAAAATATTAATTATTTTAATACCTCCCAAATCGTGTACAATTTGTCCAAACCATTTCTAGGTCTTGGAGATCTCATGTGCTTTAGCCTCTCCACCAATTTTCATGGCTAGAGCACATCCGATGCTACCCCAAATCAGCACTCCCTCTTAGCGAGGATTGTGCTCTAGTAATACTCCATCCTGAGCATCACTCTGACTATACGGCACCGGTACCTGTGCTGATGCTAGGCCTCCCCGCCCAACATCCTCTGCACCACTGCATCCTGTACTGTTGCCCATGGCTTTGCCTCTGCCACTGTTGCATCTGTATGACAGCTCCCTCTGCATTCGTGTTGCTGCTGGTCCTTTCTCCCAACACTGCATCTGCACTGCAACTCCCTCTGCATCTGTGTTGTTGTTTGTCCTTTTTTCCCCACATTGCATATGCACTGGAACCTCTTCTCATCATGCTACTACTTACTACTACTGCACTACAACATCACCCCCATTTCTGCTACTGAAATGGATTCTTTATCATCCCCATCATTTCCCTGAAATAATCAAACTTTGTTCTTCCAAGGGCCTTGGTGAGGATGTCTACCACCTGTTCTCCTGTAGGAGTGTAGCTCAACTATACAGCTCCTCGTTGGACACAGTCTCTGACAAAGTGACACCAGATATCAATATGTTTTGACTGATCGTGAAACATTGGATTCTCAGAGAGCTTGATGCAACTCTGATTATCACACATGATCCTGGTCACCTCCATCTTCCCTCTGAGTAGGTTCACAAGCAGTTTTCTTAGCCATATGGCCTCGCACCAAGCTGTGCTTGCAGCCATATATTCTGCCTCAGCTGAGCTCAGAGCTACAGATTTCTATTTTCTACTGATCAGGAGGTCATTCCCAATCCAATGTTGAAACAGTACCCAGAGGTACTTTTCCGATCCACTGAACTTCTAGCCCAATCTGCATCAGTAAATCCACTCAATCTGATATCCTTACTCCTGGTGTACAAGAGTCCATAATCTATTGTTCCCCGTAAATATCTGAGAACATGTTTGGTTGCTGCCCAGTGCGCCCTCTTCGGCTCCACCATGAATTGACTAAGGGTGTTGACAGCGTAACAAATGTCTGGCCTAGTACTGACCAGATACATCAGGGACCCTATGAGTTGCTTGTATAAGGTGGGATCAACATCCTTGTCTTCTAATGCATCAATTTTCTTCCAGTTGGTGATCATTGGAGTAGCCATGGGTCTACAATCCTCCATCTGGAATCTCTTCAAAATTTCTATAGCATATCTCCCTTGTCCAAGGAAGATCTCCCCCTTTTGCTGCCAAACTTCCAACCCCAGGAAATAATGCATCTGTCTCAAATCCTTCATGTCAAATTCTGTGGCTAGATTCTTCTTGCAGTCCCCAATGACCCTGGACGATCCTGTCAGGAAGAGATCATCCACATATAATATTAGGATTAGAGGCTCATTCTCTACAACCAAATAGTAGAGATTTGAATCTCGTCACTCTTGACAAATCCCATCTTCTGTAAGTAGACATCAATTCGACCATACCATGCTCTAGGTGCTTGTTTCAGCCCATACAAGGATTTCTTCAATCTACATACATGAGACTTCTTCTCATGTGTCTCAAAGCCTTCTGGCTGTTCAATGTATACCTCTTCTTCTATCACTCCGTTCAGAAATGTCGTTTTGACATCCATCTGATGAATCTCCCATCCCATCTGTGCTGCAAGAGATATCACGGTTCTAATAGATGTATACCTGGCTACTGGGGCGAAGGTCTCTTCGTAGTCAATTCCTTCCTTCTGAGCATACCCCCCTTAACCACAAACCTAGCTTTGTATCTTTCCACACTACCTTCTGTAGCATATTTAATCTTATAGATCCATCTCGAACCTACCACCGATCTATCTTAAGGCCTTGGCACTACCTCCCAAACATCGTTCACCATTATGGAGTTGTACTCCTCTACCATCGCATCCAACCAAACCTGATGTTGAGCAGCCTCCTGAAAACTGGCAGGCTCCCCATCCTGAGCTACTAATGCCTGATATCTATCTAGTTGTTTTCGCTCCCTCTTATTGTTCCTTGGTGCACCGATGAAATCCTCTGCATCTCGTAGAATCTGACGAAGTTCCCTGCTCGTTCTTCCTCTGCCAGCAGGTGCTTCTGTTAGCTCCTCCTCCTCCTATGATTCTTCCTAATCCAGGGAAGAATTCTCTACTTCCATTGGTTGAAGAGGTTTGACCTCACTCTTTTGACTGCTCCTCGGAAGGCATTTCTCGAGATTTTCTGAACGCCCTGTCCTCCATGAACTTCACATCTCATCGAACTACTACCTTTCTGCTCCGTGGAAGATAGATTTAGTATGTCTTAGCGTTCTCGCTATATCCCACTAGATATCCTTTCTCTGCAATTTGATCCAACTTCTTCCTCTTTTCCTCAGGTATGCGGCAATATGCTAAGCTCCCAAATATCCTGAAATGACTTACGTCAGACGTCTTCCCTGTGAAGGCTTTCTCTGGAGTACTATTCTAAACATAGATTGTCGTGTTGCATGCTTCTGCCCACAGGAATTTTGGCATATCCTGATCATACATCATGGCCCTAGCTGCTTCTACGATAGTCATGTTCTTCCTTTCTACTACTCCATTCTGCTCCGGATTGTAAGGAGTTTTCCACTCTCTTCTGATGCCCTCCTTAGCACAAAAATCAGTGAAGTCCTTATCGACATACTCTCCACCATTATTTGAGCGCAAAACTTTTATTTTCTTCCCAGTCAGATTCTCCACCAGAGCCTTGAACTCTTTGAATCGACAAAAAACCTCGTCCTTGGTTTTCAGAAAATAAATCCAAGTTTTCCTTGAGTGGTCATCAATGAAGGTGACGAAGTACTCGGCACCACTAAGAGCTTTAGTGGACATAGGTCCGCAGATATCTGAGTGTATCAATCCTAGTACACTCTTGGCCCTATTTTTACTTCTAGGAAATGTTGCTTTGGCATACTTTCCCAAAGCACATCCTTTGCATACATCATCTCGTTCTGTACTAAGATCTGGAACTCCTGTTATAGTGTTCCTGAGAATTCTCAGAGCCCCATGGTGCAAATGTCCCATTCTTCTGTGCCATAGTTCGTTCAAATCCTTGTCTCCATGACTGCCTATTAGTGTCATTGGTGATTCTAGTTGTAGTCTGTACAACCTGTTACTTCTGATCCCGATCTGCACTTTCTTTTTCCAGCTCGGGTGTTTGACGTATACTTTCTCCTTGATGAAGAAAACGCCATAGCCTTTGCCTTGAAGTTGTGACACAGAAAGTAAGTTCATCCCCAATCCTGGTATAGACAGCACATTGGTGGCATGGAACCACTCTCTCAAATCTGTTTGAAAAACTATGGTACCCTTCCCTACTGGAGTACACTTCGCCTTATTCCCCATGGTGATCTAAAAATTCATCCTTTCCTCGTGATAATCTGAGAAACATTCCCAGATTTTCGTCATATGCCAAGAGGCTCCACTACCTATATACCATACCTCTGATGATGCAGAACTAGTCACACGAGCCACTTCTTCTTCCAGCCTCGAAGCCAACATAGAGAAATATACCATACCTCTGATGATGCAGAACTAGTCACACGAGCCACTTCTTCTTCCAGCCTCGAAGCCAACATAGAGAAATCGAAATTACTGTCTCTTGTGCAATTTTCTGAAAATTTGTGTGAGTCCCCTGACGTAGATGCATCTGCATCATGGTCTCGATCCATAATTGATTTTCCCTTCTTGTCTCTGATTACTTGCTCTTATACCATCTTAAAATTCTATCACTGCAACAACTGATTTATTTTACCTACTTATTTCCCAATAAGTTATTTACAAAAACCCTTTAGTAAACATTCAAAATAAATTTTGTTGCAGATATCACACCATAATACGGAAACAAATACATGCACAAGAATCAGACACATCAACACAAATATTTTGGACAATTGTCCCCGAAAAAACCCAATGCGGGAAAACCGGTGCAGCAGACGAGGATTTTATTATTCAGCGATTCTATAGTACAACTGGGTGCCAAACTGGCTTAACCCAATAGAGAAAAATTCTCCAACACTTCTCCAAGTCTCAGCGTCAGTCTTACTGGCCTTTGCGCAACTCCCAAATCCTCTGCGTCAGCTCCTGCCTCTCTGCATCAACACTGGGCCGCCCTACGTCACCCACGCAGGCCCTCTAGTGATTGTGCAGTTCTGTTGCCTCTACGTCTGCCCCTCTAGCCTCTACGCTAGTCTTCTGGTGCTATTCCTGACTCTCTGCTCCGTACCTGCTACCTCTTGCTGCTCTCCAGACCACTAGTTCAAATTTCTCAGCTAACCCCGCTCCAGAAATCGAACTGACTGGTCTCCCTCATTGTGTTCTCCAGCTGACCCTCAAGCATCTTCTTATACTTTTCTTGTTGGTCCTTCAACAGCCGAGATTAAATCTCTAATCAACGACTAAGATTAGATTTGGCTTGATCCATGACTTTTGGAACCTTCTAACCCAGTTTTATATTAATACCCATTAATAGTTTATTTTTCCTAAGTTTAAACTTAGGAACTCCATTAAAAATATTAATTATTTTAATATCTCTCAAACCGAGTACAATCTGTCCAAACCATTTCTGGGTCTTGGAGATCTCATGTGCTTTAGCCTCTCCAATTTTCATGGCTAGAGCACATCTGATGTTACCCCAAATCAACAACTCCTTTAGCTTATCAGAAACAACATTTGATTCTTCATACCTGAAGATCCTTGCTTTCTTGAAGAGTCGGCCATTTCCCTTATAAGTTGCATTCCTTTTTCCTTTGCCATAGTACCTGTCATTTCTTTCATCATTGAAGATGCCCCTGGAATGATTGTTATCATCATCAAGATATGCGTCCCTTCTATTTGGACACTTCCTCGCATAATGGCCAAACTTATTGCAAACAAGGCATCTGCCTTTCCTTCCATTCTTAGATCTGGACTTCCGATTGAAGTGACCTGTAGGTAGGCCACCAAATGCTTCCTTTGCGCCACTCTGATAATCTTCTTTGCTTCGACTTCACCCTTGGTGAATTTGAAGTGGGATGAGGAACCCATTAAGTCTTTTGACTTTGTCCAACTATCTTCGATGATTGCTCTTTCACTCTTGCTTGGGCTTTGTCTTCACCTCAGCTCCGATACCATGTTAATTTTAGGTATGTTCTATGCTAAGAGAAAATTTAATTCAATTTTCCATATTAGCTCAATATCAATTTTAGATTAGCAATCACATTTAGCATGATAGTAAAATGCAGATAGAACATAAACATAAATCACAAAAAACAAGCCAAGACAAGAGGACACAAGATGTGGCGCCAGCCAGGGACAAACCCCAATGCGGGGAAACCCTTGATCAATTCTTCTTATGTTCTTCAATAGTTCAGCAGAGAGAGAGATAGTACATATACATCAGAAGTCAACCTTTTGACTTATCAAAATAAGCGCAGAGATCTTATTTATGAAGATAACACATGAGGTAGCTGATCTGAACTCCGGTGAAGACATATTGTTTCAACTGATCCTACAAGGTGACTCCATCACCATGTTGCACCTCACTGTGTTGTAACTCACTGAATTGTACCCAATCATCATGTTGGACCTCATTACTATGTTGCAGTCATCATACTGTTGCACCTTATCATCATGTTGCACCTATGTGCTGCATCATCACGCCGCACCTCACTGTACCCATTATGTTGCATCTCATTGCAGCATTCATCATCACTGTGTTGCACACATCATGCTATGCTACACTTCATCACTATGCCCATCATCATGCATCAGCATTCAACATCATGTTGCACCTTATTACAATGTTGTCACATCTCATCATATCATGTTGTTGCACTACATTAGTTCACTGTTAGGGGATTCTCTGTTGGTTGCATTGTTGGTAACAACAGATTGGATAGCCTTCACAATGTGGTCATGGGTTGGTTAGGGCATCAATGACAGTCCTACCAGCCCTCACACATCATCTGCAACATCCCTCCCAAGGCTACGATCACCCTTCTCCAGCACTCCTAAACCCCACGTTGGCTTGTCATACCCCAGCAGTCACAACCAGGCCTTACGCCCTCCTTGTTGGCCTTAACGTAGACCTGTAGGTGTATAAGGGACTGCGGCTTGCTACAGCAAGCCTATCCCTTGCTGCGGTAGCCCTTTCCAAGGGTTCTAACCCCATGAAACAACTCCTCATGCCTTCGGCCCTCAAGAACAGCCTGCGGCATCCAAGACAGCCTCTTGGCCTCCATCAAAGTGACCCAAAAACAAACCACTGCTCCAGCAGTTAACTCGGCCTCCAACGAGGAACTCAGGCCTCCTCCACGTTGTCTTAGAGCCTCCCTCTCTTGCTGCGGCTAGGGCAATTTCCGAGCTTTCATTATGACTGCTATCATGGGTAGTTAAGGGCTCCTCTACCCAGCGTGAAAGGATCCTACATTACGTTGCATAGAACCTTCATTTTAGGGCAGCATAGAGGCTTCTAGTGACTGTGATTAGGTGACATCTTCTTGTTGCGTGGACAGGTCTCCTTTGCTGCATAAACTCCCTTTAGACCTGTGGCTAGGGCATTCTTCCTTCATGATTGCATTTAGGGCATCATCATTAGGACAGTGGTTAGGGCTTGCTTCGTACCAGCGTTTAGCCTTCTCCATGATAGCAGAGAGCCTTCTCCATTAGGGCAGCATTGTCTCTTAAGATCTCTCCTCCCACCAAAACCCAAAGACAAGTGGAGAGGAAGAGATCACAAGAAGAGTGTGTGTGCAAATGACTAGCAAGCCACTTCTTTTTATACTAAAACGTTGAGCACAAGTGCGGGCAATTTGGTTGCTGGCCGACCTTGACGAATCGTCCCATAACACAAATAAATTCATATCTCCACGAATACTCATCAGAATCGGATGATCTTTAGATCAATCCTACACCTCTTGACGAGAGGAATCCAAGAAAAATGTCAGCTGCCATGAATAAGTATACCCACATGGAGTTTGGCCCTAATTGCCAATTTTAACAACTTTCCACGAGGCAACTGCAACAACAAACTTCTAGGAAGCTTGCTTCATATCAGAGAGTAAACTCTGAAGAATCATCATGGTCCTTCTTCAACTAGAGTGAAGAAATCCTCCCATGATATTGTCCCAAAACAGCTGCATTATCCTTCATTGCTAGATGACTGCAACCAACGCATTAAATCACCCAATCCATGATGAGGAGGGGTCCTTCACATCCAGGCATCCATATTCATAAGACCATCCTTCATAAGATCCTGGCATAACGCATCAAAGTGCCCAATGACCCAATCAAGATCAGAGTCCTCTATGTTTCCTCCTTCAATACATTCTCCAAGAGGCACCACTGTCCTTCATGATTATAGGGGTTGTTGCAAGGGCTTGCTTCAAGATGCCATGTATTAGCTTTCAACAAAAAGGGATATCATAGATCTATCCAACTTCTGATAGGACCTACTGATGTACACTGCTTCAAATCTGATTATGTCAGGGTTTCTGATTCAAAGTCCTGGCCCTTACTGTTCCTAACATCTTCTGCCACACTCTGGAATCTAGATAATGCATACCATGGATCAAATGTTGCAGAGAGATTTAGTGTTGTTACAAAAGGATATGCCAATGAAAAACTGTGAACACTTGTTGTAGACTAGGATCAGTGACACGGTGTTCATCACACAGTGCAATACAATTTTGACTTTATTTCTCAAGCTAATGGAGTTATCTGTACGCGAAGTACTTTCTGTCATAGAGGAGATCTGATCATAAAACAATCTTCAAATGTCTGTAGATTTATACACCTTTAGGACTGCTGCTTTCAATGATCCTACTACAGGTCTTCAAGGTAAGTTACTGTATGAGACAGATTCTTCTCAAAACTGAAAGAGGATCAACAGCTTCTGTCTTTTGTACTCAACAAGCAACATCCTCATCCAAGCAAACCTTCTCTGCCATTACACAGTTCAAGCCAGTCTGATTTCTTAAGTACAAACCTTAACACTGCTTAGCAACATCATCATATATACATCTCTTTGTTATAGTAGCAACAGCAAACACTTGGCCAAATATGTGTCATTCTCTTTAGCAACAATGTTATAAGTCACATCAACGATAAATTAACACACTTGTAACCTGACAAGTTTAGGCTCAATTAGTAGCACAATATCCACATTCTGTCAACAATGTTCTTTACAATACCCAGCCATGAAGACAGTGGAAAATTGTTTCATAAATGCTTCAGGACTAGCCTCAGAGAAGGGCCGAAATCTGAACCTGATGAGCCACAGAGATTAACCACAAAAAATACAAGAAACCACCTCAGAAGGCTTGAGCTGTCCCACTGATGTGCCATCAAAAGTTTTTCAAAATTGTCTCAGAATTTCAACAGACTTTTACAAAGAAACTTGGCTCAGCTTGTCACTGAATTTTATTTTTGTGTGGCACAGAAAGGAGGTCAAATGTGGTCTTCAATACTCAGCCACAGAGATCTTTGAGCATCTGCAACAGATGAATAATTCATCGAAGAAATCCTTCATGAACTTGCTTCTGTTCTAGGGCTGAAATAGTCTCAGACGAAGGCTGATCTTGTGTCTCAAATAGACCCTAACCAGGACTGAAATCACAGTCCATATGATACAATTTGCACCTCATAAATTCTCCATATGCTATTGATCAAGACTATGTTTCTTCAGTGAATAGGCCCACAAAATGGAAAAGGAAAGACCGCAGAGATCGAGACTTGTCAACAAACTTCTTTTAGTGATTTCTTTCTCATTTACTCCTGCTTGGGCTTGTCCTCACCTAGCTCTGATACCATGTTAATTTTTGAGTTAACATGTTCTTTGCTTAGGTCAATGCCTTCATTAATCCATTAGCCCATTATTAATTCCATTAATCCATTAGCAATCACATTAACCATTATCATATGACAATAATTGATGAAAGAACATCAAACATAAATGTAGAAGACAAGCCAAGACAAGAGGACAGTAGATTTGGAGGATGCCAAGTTAAAACCCCAAGATGGTGATATCCCTTTGATCAATTCTTCTTATTATTATATCAAATATTCAGCACAGAGAGAGAGAGTACAAAAGTCAAAATGGACTTGCCAAATCAAAGTTAAAACAGCCCTGTCAAATCTGTAGTCAATAGCAATCAAATTCTACCCTAACTAGAAAGTCAACGATGGTCAACGCAGCAGCAAATAGTCCTCTATGGAGCTCAGTCAAAGGCAGTCAAACTCAGCCTTCTGAAGTGGTCAAAGTCAGCCCAAAATAGTCATGAAAAAAGTGGTCAAACTCTACGGTCAGGTCTGTGGTCAACCCTGTGATTGGTTTGCGATCAAAGTCAACAAAATGCCTCAGTTCCTGAGCCAAGAGATGTGGCCTGCCAAAAACGAAATTCTGGTACAAAAACCACAGTCAAAGGAGGTCAAACCACCCCTGGTCAACGCTGGTCAAACCTGTAACAAAATCTGAAATTTCGGTCATGTAATTCATCTTGCAATTCGTCCTTCTGTTGCCACACGTGTGAGGAAAAGAGATGCCCAATAAGCTGTACGAACCAATCAGATGAGGAGAGAGAAGGATGTGTGAGTGAGTGAGGTGCCAAATGAGGTTGGAGGTCTCTCTTATTTATACAAATTGTTGAGGGTGAAGTGACATGTCTCTTGGGCTTCATGAGCCTAGATGAAGATGTGGCCAACCTTGACAATTTGCACATGTTGGCATAAATTCAAAAACACATTTCTACTTGCCCAAATTTGATGATCTTTAGGTTGATCTTGATCCTCTCAAAAAGAGGAATTCAATGCAATCATCATCCCCATCAAATGAGTTGTCCATAGTCGAATTTGGCCCTAGTTGCCAATTTTAACACCTTAATATTCAAGTTTGGTTCACTTCGATGCACTATTGATCTTAGTCTTTAATGAATGGTTGTTTTCACTAAAATCCATGTTGTTTTTGTCAAGTGGGTCACTGCAGCCCAGGCCTTAGGCACCCACTCCAAAAGTACTCAAGCCCTCCACAAAAGTATATAGCTTAAGTAAGTGCAACGTTGAGAGACTAGAGCATATGACACATGTCCTAGACTACCTCCAAGACCCAACACGTTGGTCTACATTGACATGGTTTTGAGGATTCTTCGTGATGACACCAATAGACCCAGTATGTCCCCAAGTTGGCCTTGACACAACCTGATGGGCAAGAGTTGATTCAGAGCCTGCATGAGGATGGTCTACCATTAAGAGACTAGGCAGGGCTTGTTGCACCAGAGGAAGCCCCAACGCTAGAGAAAAGGAAGCCTTATTTGACAGTTGGAAACCCATGGAGACCACTTGATGGTGCCCTAGCTTCCCTTGGGACCCCATAGGAAATATTGAGGTGGATTAGAGGGCCATCCCTCAAATTTTGGATCACCCAAGAATCTACATCTAGTTTGACACCTCATCATACTTTGGCATGGCATTTTGACCATTATATGGATTATGTCTATTTTTTCATTAGCTAATGGGTTGGCTTGTAACCCAAAGTCATTTAATAATCAAACTTGCTTTTAGGGGATTTGTAGGCTAAAATTAGGAGACCTAATCCTCATATAAATGGAGGATAGGCTCAAATTTTCATCATCACTTGTAGATCAATTGGGCCTCTTTAAAAGATTTCAACCTAGCTAAAATTCACCTTGTATCTTGTGGAGAGGTGATCTATTATGGATTTTTGCTTATGGAGCTATTGTTTGGTGTCAGAGATGTCATTTCGGAGCAATAATGGATTGGTTCATGCATTCTATCTTGTAAGTGTTCCT
This sequence comes from Pinus tabuliformis, assembly GCA_031772625.1. Classification (NCBI taxonomy): domain Eukaryota; kingdom Viridiplantae; phylum Streptophyta; class Pinopsida; order Pinales; family Pinaceae; genus Pinus; species Pinus tabuliformis. Next base: position 1,776,572,626 of record CM062817.1, on the reverse strand, counting down.
TGTATTTGATATATCTTTATAGTTTGTGGTTATTGCACGGAATGGTTAATTGTCAAGGATTTCTATGTGCTAGTATGTTGATAATTTTTTTATGGAACCTTAAGTTTTAACAATGGTATTGTATGCTTTACCCATTATAGAATTTGTGTGACAATCCCATGAGTGAATCTTTCAACTAGCTCTCCTCATTGAATTTGCTCCTCACAAAAATGATACCTAGGGTTTCATGTTCCCTTACTCCTTGCTAGGGTTTAGTATTTTTTCCCAAAGTAGGTATCCCATAAACTCCATCACCCAAGGTCAAGGCACTGGCCTTCCACATAGATGATCAAAAACTTCAAAAATCTCTTCTTTTTCTTCTCATCCTAAAACTTCAGCCTTGAAAATTTCGAGCCCCAACAATTTCGGCCCTAAAATTTCAGCCCCTAAATTTTCGGTCCTAAATTTTTCGGCTTTGAAATTTTGGCCCTAAATTTTCGGCCCCTAAAAATTTTCAACCCTAAAATTTTGGCCCCTAAAATTTCATCCCTTCAAGGTAAGCCACTAGGATTAGGATATGAAGCAGAATTCAACTAAGGCTTGAGCCTTGGAGGTTGAACTGATTTGAAGTCGTTTCTCCTTGTTGAGCTTTAGAACATCAAAATTTAGCAATTTACATGGTTGAAATTGTTTCCTTAGGGCTGACGTCATCAACCCTAAGCAATTATAGGGCTAGAAAAATCCCAATTTTGCACTAAGGCTTCAACTTAGGGTCACTTGAAGGCCTTTTGCTCCTTTTGTTGATCATACCAATTTTCATAAGCCTTTTCTTGGTCTATTGTGCCTTTGTAAGCCATTATCATTACTTATCCCTTGAACCCTAGGCCATAAGTACTTTTGATAGGTCCCTTGGAGAGCACATCATTTTTGTTTCACTGCATTGGGCCTTGTTCTTAGTTGGAGTGCTCTCCTTGAGCCTTATGTAGGTTGCTCCTAAGTTACGTTATTCTTTGTCTAGTAAGATTGAGCCTTGTCCTTAGTCGGAGTATCTCAGGTAAGCCTATTCAACCTCATTTATAGGTTCCTTTGAGGGTACGCTTCTCCTTTTTACATAGAATTGAGCCTTGTTCTTAGCCTGTGTACCCCATCTGAGCCTATTCAATTGTCACCTTTGAACCCTATACCAAGAATATCCTCTAGGTGACCTAAACAGGGAAGACATTGTGGTGAAAATCCATTAAAGAGCAGGAGGTGGCATGTTGTCATAACTGTGGGCCTTCACCTCATTGTTGTCCCTAGGTCTAATTATTGTCTTGTGAGCTCCCCTAACAAGACTTGCTAGATTTTGAGGCAACAAATTCAATAATGTATATTATGAACATATGTCCTCACTGATCCCGAAGGACAAAAGACCATAGGAAGAATTTACTAGTGAGAAACCTAAGGCATATTGTATTTTCATGTCTTTCATAACCTAGTTTATGTTCATGTTGTTGATGAGAAAAGAACTAAGTTGGGACCCTCAAGTATAACGGGCAATATCTTTAGATATAGTGAAGATGTTAAAGGCATACCGAATCCACATTCCAATGCAACAGATGACAATGGTGAGCAGCGATGTGTGGTCCGCAAGATCACAAGTATGTCCTGTCGTGATTGAAGGAAGTAAAAAGTTTGTTTTTCCTTAATTTGATCCAAGAACAAAAGAAGATTACAGATCCAAATTTGAGCGAAGAGGTTCAAGGGAAGGACGCTACCTTTGTACCCTCTACTTCAGCTTGCTAGAAGTTGAGGTGGCTCACTCAAAGATTACATAATGGTTACAAGCATGGACGAGCACCTAAAACTTCAATTAGGGCAAGCACTCCTCCTAAGTGATTTACTAACCATGTTGCACTGATTTCTTCCATTGGAAATCCTTCTAGTTTTGCCAAAGAGGAGTGGAGTGATGCCATGCTGGAGGAAAGGGATGTTTGTGAGAGAGCCCCAGAACATTTGGAGGAATTAGTTATTGATTCCAAGACTACAACAAACTTGGATTTGCAACTTGCAAGTAGAGTCGAGGTACCGGATCTACACTTCAACCCAACGGAAGACAACAGTGGGTCGTGATGTGAGGATGTGTGGTCCTCACGATCATAGGTATCTCCTTCAATGACTGGAGGAAATGGAAAGGTTGTTGTACTAGAATCCAATCCAAAAGTACAAGAATATCTCATATGTAGATTTGGTGGAAGAGCTCCAAGGGAATGATCTCACCTCCTTGGCTTCGATGTTGGCTAACAAGAAGTCGAGATGGCTTACACAGTGATTACAAGACAGATAGGAGCATATATGGGTTCCTAAAACTTCAATCAAGGGAAATATTTCTCATAACATATTTGCTAGTCATGTTGCATTGACTTCTTCCAGGGGTGATCCCTCTGGTTTTGCAAAATAGGGGTGGAGTGATGCCATGATGGTGGAGGAGAGTGATGTTTGGGAGATATCTCCCAAAACCTTTGCAGGGACCAACTATTGATTCCAAGACTACAACGGACTTGGATTTGCAGGTCACAAGTGATTCAATAAATCCTGACTACAACAAACTTGGATTTGCAAATCACAGGTGATTCAATAAATCCCTTTCCTGACAAAGAGGAAGTGTTAGCCATTGATTGCTTCGAAAGTGTTTTCACCTATGTAGGGGAGCACTTGATGTGATGTGGAGGGATTGTGCTCCTCTACCCCTCTTTTTTTAGGCATTGCACTATGATATTATATTTTTGCTATAATTGAAGTAATTTTCACATCTGTGTATTGAGATGGATCTTGACTTAAGAACCTCTGGAATGATGCATGCATGAAGTCTTTGAGGCATTTACACTCTTTAGTTTGCCTAGAAGTATTGTTGGGCAAATTTGAAGTTTCTTGCAAGGTTGTTGAAGAAATTAGTTTCGACACCAAGGTAAAAAAATGTACCAAGTAGATCCCTAGCCTCATAGAAGTGAGGTGGAGATTTCACATTGGGAAAATTCAAGAAATTTCTACATATTTGAAACCAAACACAACTTCAACAAGTCTATAGGGCTTGAACATCAAAACCATTAACTAAAAGATAAAACTCAAGGATTGTGACACAAGGCATAATCATTGTGCATGGAAGGAATATTTTGTTGGGTCGCCTAGTCATATTATTTTGCAGCAACAAGTCACTAATCAGGCATCCTCTTTTGTATGGATTGTCTAAGGTCTCTTTATCACTCGACTTTACACCTGAGATATATTAAATAAAATCAAGGAACAAGGAAAAAAGCATGGCTCCCATGGTAGCTCAACCAATTCTGCAGTCATGAAACATTCTTTAAGAACATGGTGTAGAGATTGTTGTACTTCAAGATCAAGAAGGATGGAGAATCCAAGGGGTGTGCACTTGGCAAGCATGCCAAGGTTCCTTTCTAAGGAGTAAGCAAAGATCGAGGGGGATTCTTTAGCCAATCCGTTCAGATGAATGTAGACCTATGTCTTCCTCTTCTTTGAAAGATAATTTATGTTATGTTACTTCCTTTAATGATTCCTCGCACCAAACCCGCATTTATTATATGAACATACAAGATGAAATGCTTCGCGACTTTAGAAAATTCAAGGCCTTAGTTGGAAACTAGAAAAGGAGAGAAGATCAAAGCTCTTTGTTCAGACCATGGAGGTGAGTATACCTCGACAAAGATCAAATATTTTGCAGGGAATCAACGATCAATAGGATAGTGCCCTACAACTTGTGCAGTAAAATGGGGTTGCATAGGGGAAGAATGGATCTATAATTGGCAATGCTAAGGACTTGATCTGTGACACGGATTTTCTCCTCATGCCTTCAGTTGAAGGCATGCAATACAACAATGTTATTTTGAACATATGTGCTCACTGAATCCCGAAGAACAAGACACCATAGAAAGCATTTACTGGTGAGAAACCCAAGGCGTGTCATATTTTCATGTCTTTTGTAGCCTAGTTTAAGTTCATGTTGTTGATGAGAAAACAACTAAGTTGGGACCCTCAAGTATGAGAGGTATTTTCTTTGAATACAATGAGACATTGAAGGCTTACAATATCTACATTCCAACACAATAGACGATAGTGGTGAGCAGCGATACGTGGATTGCAAGATCAAAGGTATGTCCTTTCGTCATTAAAGGAAGTGAAAAGGTTGTTTTTTAAGAATATGATCCAGGAATAAAAGAAGAATTCAGATCCATATTTGGGAGAAGAGGGCCAAGGGAAGGACATTGCCTCCTTATCCTTTATTTTGGCCTGCTAGATGTTGAGGTGGCTTGCTCAAAAATTACAAGATGGTTACAAGCATGTACAAGCACCTAAAACTTCAATTAGGGCAAGCATTCCTCCTAAGTGATTTGCTAACCATGTTGCACTAGCTTATTCCATTGGCTAACCTTCGTGTTTTACTGAAGAGGAGCAAAGTGATGCCATGATGGAGGAAAAGGGACGTTTGTAAGAGAGCCCCAAAACCTTTGGAGGGATCAGTAAATACTTCCAATATTATAATAAACTTGGATTTACAACTTGCAAGTAGAGTCGAGGTACTAGATCTACATTCTAACAAAATGAAAGACAATAATGAGTAGCGATCTAATGTTTGGCGAGGATGTGTGGTCCTCGAGATCAAGGCATATCCCTCAACAACGGGAGGAAGTGGAAAGGTTGTTGTTCTAGAATCTAATCCAAGAGTAAAAGAAGATCTCTAATGCATATTTGGAGGAAGAGAGCCAAGGGAACGATCTCGACTCCTTCACCTCTGCTTCATCCCATGAGAAGTTGAGATGGCTTACACATAGATTATTGGGTGGATATGAGCATGTATAGGTGCCTAAAACTTTAGTCGAGGCTGGTACCTTCTCATAACATATTTGCTAGCCATGTTACATTGACTTCTTCCATTGGTGAGCCCTGTGGTTGTACAGAGTAGGGTTGTAGTGATGCCATCATGGTGGAGGAGAGTGATGTTTGGGAGACAATGCCAGAATCTATGCAAGGACCAACTATTAATTCCAAGAAAACAATGACTTAGATTTGCAGGTTACAGGAGATTCAAGAAAGTCCTTTCCTCACAAAGAGGGAGATTCAAGAAAGCCCCTTCCTCACAAAGAGGGGGTGTTTGTTGTTGATTGCTTCAAAAGTGTTTTCATCAAAGTAGGGGTGCACTTGATGTGATGGGGAGGGTTTGTGCTCCCCCATCCCTATCATTGTTTTTTCCATTGACTTGCTCTCAAAGATCTTATTGAGTGTACACATACCTTGGAGTTGGTGCCAAAAATGCACACTTATCGATGTGGTAGTTAGCAATCATGTGATGGTTTGACATCTTTTACAAGGGTGCACTTGTTGAGAATGCACGTGGAGTAACCACCTTGAAGGAGGAAATTATCCTCCTAGAGTCTAGGCATGAAGCGTTAGGGGCATTGGAGCCACCTTACACATGTTGAGTAGGAATGCTTGAGTTAAGGAGCCCCTAATTGGAGCATGCACCACCTTGGAGGACAAATGCTTGACACATAGACAACTAGCTTGGATGGAACACCACCTCAAGGATTAGACAAATCATAGTGTGACATGTGGGTACCTTGCTTTGAAGAGTGCACTCTATTTGGGGCTTTGATGGTTGACTTAGCCTACTTAGTTTTGTGTTTTGTTGTTGACCTTTTTGAAAATGTAACTAGGTTTGGTCTTCATAATTATCTTTGTACTTGCATCAATATATATTTCATGTAAAAGAAAAAAGAAGAAAAAGAAATTTATTATTACCATTATTTTCTAGTCAAAGCATGTTCTTCATGCATCTAGGGTTTATTGAGTCATAAGAAAATTTGTCATGAGTCAAAGTCCCATTTGGACTATTTGTAAGAAAAGAAAATATTTTATTTTGAGTCAAAATAGTCAATTTGTCATCCACAAGACCAAGTCAGCCCTACCTGGACAAATCGGCCCAGAAAAGCACCTATTCGACCTCCTGGATGTGTATATATAGAGAGCAATTCGACCTAATTAGAACACTAACTCATCTCATCGAATTTTGTGCCAAGAAAAGGAGAAAGAAGACTAGCGAAAGACAAAAGAAGAAGAGTGAAGGTCAAAGGAGAGAGAGTGAAGGTCAAAGGAAGGAATTCTTGTGTTTTTGTGCCCTAATTCTACCGCACGTGCGAAATTTCAGACTGTTGTGGGGGCCGAAAATTTCAGATATGTTGCAGGGGCCAAAAAATCAGAGTTTGATCAGATTTGAAGGGCATTGACTAGCTTTGACTTTGTTGAATTTGACTTGCTTGAGGAAGGATTGAAGGAGGGTTGACTTGGGTCTTGTGGGAAGTCTTGGTATTGGTTTTTAGGTCTTGGATTTCTCACTTTGATCTGATTCTATAAGAAGAGAAGTTGTTCGGGTTTTACCCTTTGTGGGTTTTTGTCCTGGCTTGGAGCCTACATCTTTGTGTTCATTGTCTTTTTTGATCGTCATGTTTTTGGTAATTGTTTGATGAAAAGATCATAATAAAAGAAATAAGAAGCCAACATATATTCACAAGCAATTATCAAGAGAAATCAACCTTGATTTGCTAGCCTATTGGTTTCTCAATAGGTCTCCCTCACCTTATGGAGGGGAGTATCTTTGTTAAGCACAACTACTTGTATCTTAGAGATTGATAGTTGGCGTGATGCTCGCTACTTGGGGAATCTTTGGAATCACTACGTGAAATAACTTAAACTATATTAGATCAAAATAAAAGAAAATAAATTGTTGGAAGATCATGTATTACTTTTGTAACAAGGAATCTGTGCTTATGGGATGCTAGCACTAGTGTCCTTTGTCTTATGAGATGCAAGTGTTGAGTATCATTAGCTTGTGGGATGCAGGTGTGAATCTTCTTGATGGTTTGCATGATGCAAGTTGAACATCTTAAGGTTTGACAATTCTTTAATATTTGCTTGTTTGGAAGACCCAACGATTGCCTTGTATGGCTTGACGGGATGCCTTGCTTGTCCTTTGTATCATTGGTTAAGATCTATAGAGATTATGGATGCCCTAGCTAGGGTTTCAGATGCGTTTAGTACTCCTTGCTTGAGATGAGCCATGAAAGGACTTGTTCTACTAAGTTGGGATGAACTATGCTCACTTTTCATTACTACGAGAATATGAGGTGTACCATTGTTATGCTATATTTATGATCACAAATATGAATTCTTATGGATCAGGCAATTTTCATTGTTGTTTTAGCATGTTGATTTCTCGAGATTATTTTAGTAAAATATATGATCCATTCTATTCCAAGTTATAATCCCTAATGAGGAGTATAGCTCCATGAGCAAGGGCTCCTATCATAATGAACCCAAAACAAATTTGTAACTAGCATTGTTATCCTCTCGCCTAGCAAGCAAATATTTACCCCCATGGATCGAAATACTTCTTGATCTGGAACGATACTCATTATCTCTAACATTGAACGGAGTTGGGATTGACCATATCAATTAAATTATTAATTAGAATTAGGTCGAACTTCATCTTTGTCATGTTATTGTTCCCATAATGATTATGTTTCTCCGAAACAGAACCTTGTTGCTCTGCATCTTGGATGAGGGGTAGAATAGAAGTTGTCCATGGGAGAGATGGCCAAGTGGTTGATGGCTCCGGTCAGGGTTGATTGCTATGTTGTCTTAGCATGCTTAATGATAATTTCACATCTGAATTGTCGATATTATAGTTTCCTTGTAACTGAATTAATTTCCCCATCTATGTATGAAGATGGGTATTTCCCTAATGGCCTATGCAAAGATGTATGTGTGAAGTCTTTATGGCATTTACAATCTTGAGTTTTCTTATTAGTAGTGTTGAGCAGATATGAAGTTTCTTGCAAGGTCATTGAAGAAATTAGTTTTGGCATCAAGGCAAACAAATGTACAAGTAGATGCCTAGCCTCATGGAAGTGAGGTGGAGATTTCAAATTAGGCAAATTCTAAAAATCTCTACATATCTGAAACACAACTAAATGATAATAGTTAGGCATCCTCTTCTGTTTAGATTGTCTAAGGTCTCATTACCACTCAACTTAAAACCAAAGATCTATTGTATAAAATCAAGGAATAAGGAAAAAGTGTGGCGCTCATGGTTGCTCAACAAATTATGTATTCATAAAACAAAGCAAGGAAATGATGAAAGAATTACAAACCTATAAACAAAAACAGGGTGAGCAATGTTATATTAATGATGGGGAAAGAAGTGAAGCGCTTTATAGATCTAAGTCGGTTGCTTCGGTTGAGTCCCATATATATAATAAATAGGGGCCCTCCTCTCGATAGCCAGATAGAGAAACTAAGAACTGGACTATAGATAGATAGACTATCTATTCGATGGATGCCTAACCGCTTCGGGTAATTCAAAAAGATCAACAACGCAATAATAATGGATCAAGGAACTAAGAGCGTTTCCAATACGGAGGCTAAGCAGTTGGGATCGTCCCGTCTGCAAGTAACGGAGAACGTGGCTCTATACATTGATCGGCTCTATAGCGCGCTATCCCAAACCATTCCATAGCCAACACTTACCGATCCCACCTACACTCATTTAGTGATCGACAAGATGGCATTTGAAATAAGCGAAAGTATAGATGATAGACACACTAGATGATAAGAAACATCACCATTACAACAACAACCCTAAATAGTAAGGACCAAACAACATAAACATTTGAAGCCCAACATAGCTTAATCAATGTTACCAGATAAGTTTGAATGTCAAACCATAAATTGAGCGGTAGCACTTGAGAACCATGCTAGAAGGAGAAATCATCATACAAATGAAGAATACTTTGTTGAAATACATCATAATACCATTTTGTTGGAAACAACATGACTCACCCAGACTCTACGCTAAGATCACAAATAAACCACAGAAGAAATTAAATAACAGATAAACAAAGTGATGAAATAACCATACACATACCTGCCTACCCTTGGCCAATGCCAACTCCTATGGAATCATACGTTGATCAACATTATAGTAGTGGCAACCATGAACAATAAGCATTGAAAAAATTTACCCCAGTATAGTTCTTTTCTTTTTGTCTTATCAAAGTTCCTAGAAAAACTCAAATCTCAAACCCAATAAAAAGATGACAGTACCCCATAACCATGACAAAACGATAAATCGTTGTGCAAGTAATAAATATTTCAGTGGATTAAAGGCCAACTTTATTTTTTTTGGAGAAAAAGATGGCTTACCCATTCTCTCCGCCACGTTTGTAGTGTCTAGGCTATCTTCACCACATGACCTTCATCGAATGTATAGCTATAGTCACTCACTACACAAAGCAAATCAATATAGTTGAGTATGAGACCATAGATTAAACATATAATAAATTAAATAACAAGTAAATGGAGTGATAAATTAGCCTAGATAATTTTAAGAAGTGCACTACATATAGGTAAGATGATTCACCTTTATTTATGAGCTATGACCTCTATCTCATCTCTTTCATTTTTTCTTCCTGCTGCCTTCATTTCCTTTCCCACCCAACAAACCATTACCAAACCAAGACCAAACTTCAAAAAATGAAGAAAAATGCAAAACAAAGGAAATGAAGTACAACACAAGACAAACAACACAACGCATGGCCATGCTCAAACTCAACAAAACAAAAAAATGCAGACAACAACAAACAAAAAATTGAAAACACCCCCTCTGCACATCATCTTTCTTGTAGTGTGGTGTCTTGTACTGAAAGGAAAAAGGAGCATTGAATTAGGCTAAAATACACACAGAAGATAAGGGTAACATATTTCAAAACCAATAATTATTCATAATAGGAAATGTACCTCCCTTAGAGTTTGTTTTATAAAGATGGATAGTCCATTTTGTATTCCATTTACTCGTGCTGACTAGAACAAGCCATCTACAACAGATACATAATAAAATATTAGAATCATTATACAAGTTAAATTGGATAGTCAAACACAATAATTATTCGTAATAGGAAACATACCTCTCTTTGAGTTTGTTATATAAAGGGAGATAGTCCATTTTGTATTTTGCATGTTTGTGCTCATCAGAACAAGCCATCTACAGTGGATACACAATAAAATATTAAAATTGTAATACGGCTTAAACTAGAGAGTTGAAGGCATGAACTTGCCATCAACTTACTTCAAGTACATTTATATTCCATGCTATATCTCAGATAATATAGGATAAAATAAGATAAGATAATTTTATTAATGTCCAACAAATGACCACAAAACTAGGTCAATGAAACTAAAGGATACATCCAGTACGAGTACAATGTGGGAGTGCAAACGCAACTCCTAGAAAACTCCAAAGCTAAATCTAGGACAAAATGAAGTAAAGAAGGATACAAGAATAGGACAACCTCATAAACAAGTACATACCAAATCGAGTCCATTTATAAATTTTCTAAACTAAAGTACTTTACTAGAATAATACAATCGATGTTTTAATAGAGCGATCATTTTTTTAAGAGGGAGCTAACCATATTTAAACATATGGAACACCCAAAATCCTATAATGCAATGGGCGTGGCACATGTAGGCAGTGTCATCTATTAACACATGTTTGTTTGGTTGAAGGGTCAATATGCTTGCTTGCTCAACCTTACCCTCCTCTTCGGGGCATGATGTGTGGGGGTGAGCATGTGAAACAACAGTCAAATATGCCTATCTTATTGTGTCTTGGAATGTGTGTGGAGCTAGGGGATGATGTTATCTACCATTTGATGGGATTGGGCGCCATCTTTTTTTGCATGCCTTTAAGTAGGTTAAATGATGTTTTGTTCCTCTTGGTTTGAGGAAGAGCCTCATTAGCATCTACATCACAATTCTGCATTTTGTGTTGATGTTCAAAGGCTGTCATAACATTGGAGCTCGTGTTCAAGCCAAAGGGCTCGAGTTGGTTGCCTCTATGTAAG